>PVKZ01000985.1:0-527599 GCA_004027375.1 Macroglossus sobrinus | reverse complement strand
AATTTTGCCCAGAATAGCTGATTTGGGGAATTTGAGTTTCAGTTTCTCTTTTCTTGCCTTGTGCTTTCTTTGCTACTATTGGACAAAATCTGATATGTCAATGCCTGGACTGTAATTATTGTTTCATTTTACAAAAATTATTTATTTTAATTAGTATCAAGTATACAATACATTGGTTAGGAATCTATATAGTTCATAAAGCAATCCCCCCAATTGCTTCCTCTTTCCCCTAGCAAATGTATTAATGCTAACTGCATTTCCTATGCTGTGCTCCCCATCCCTGTGACCATCCATCAGCTACTAATTTGTACTTCTTTAGCCCTTCAACCCATTCTCCCAGCCCCCAAATCTCCCTCCCCTCTGTCCATCACCAAATTGTCCACTATATTTGTCTGTTTTTGATTAATTTGTTCTTTTTATTCCTTAGATTCTGCATATAAGTGAAATCATATAGTGTTTATCTTTCTCTGTCTGACTTAAATACCTTCTAGGTCCATCAGAGCAATATCTTTTTCTATCCCCTTCCTTTTAGTCAGTGCATGTCTTTTAATCCGAAGTGAGTCTTTTGTAGGCAGCACATGTAGGGGGTCTTGTTTTCTTATCCTTTCAGCAACTCTATCTTTTAATTGGAGCATTTAATTCTTTTCCATTTAAAGTACTTATTGATAGGAAGGTAGTTATTACCTATCATTCTTTATTTTTGTTTTTGATACATGTTTTTCTTCTTAAAGTCCTTTCAAAATTTTCTGTAATACTGGCTTGGTGGTGATAAATTAGCTTATTTTTGTCTGGGAAGCTCTTGATCTGTCCTTCAACTCTAAATGATAGTTTTGCTGGGAAAAGTATTCTTGGTTGTAGATCCTTGGTCTTCATCCTGTTGCATATGTTTTTTGCCAAATCCTTCTGTCCTGTATAGTTTCTTTTGAGAAATCAGCTGCCAGTCTTATGGGTGTTCCCTTACAAGTAACTGTTTTTCTCTTGCTGCTTTTTAATATCTTTTCTTTACATTCAAACTTTGGCATTTTAATTATGAAGTGTCTTGGTGTGGACCTCTTTAGATCCTTAATTTTTGGAACTCTGAGTTTTCTGGGTTTTATGTCCATTTCCTTCACCAGATTAGAGAAGTTTTCCATCATTATTTCTTTAAACAGCTGCTCAGCATCTTGCTTTTCTTCAGGTATGCCAATCAGACAGATATTTGGACCATTAATAGTGTTTCATATGCTCCTTAAATTATTTTTATAGTCTTGGCATCTTATTTCTTGCCATTCTGATGCATATCCTTGGCTTTTCTCTAGATAGGGCATTTGATCCTTTTCTTTATTCACTTTGTTTATTTTTTTGTTTATTTCATTTAAGATACTTCTCATCTCATATAATGTGTTCTTCATTTTAGACTGGTTCTCTTTTGTAATTTCCATTTCTATTTTATGGTTTTTATCTCTTTATTGAAGCTATTACTGAACTTATCTACAATTTCCAAAAGTTTATTGAGCATCTTTATTACCAGTGTTTTGAGCTCTGCATCTGTTAGATTACTTAACTCCACTATATCTGGATCTCTGTTCTGTTCTCTCATATGGTTTCTGCTTCTTTGTCTTCCCATTATGGCTTAATTTCCATGTCTGTTTCTATGCACTAAGCAAATCTCCTAAGTCTCTCAGTCTTATTAGTGTGGATTTGTGAAGTAGGCATTCAGTGGCACAGTCCTGAGGGGGTTCAGCTGTAGGCCAAATTTAGCCAAGCCTCTACCCCTCTGGGACCACCTGTTAAGATTCAGCAAGCAATCTAGAAGACACTGTGTTTATAGTTGCCTCAAAAGGCCACACCAGAAACTGAGGCCAGCTGCCTCCAGTATGAGTCTAGGCGCTGCTCAACAAGAAGCACCTGACTCACTGAGGCTATACCTGAATGTGGCCTGGGTGGGGTGCAAGTTTGGGGAGGCAGGGTTTCAGGGAATCCTGTGGGCTGAGCAACCTCTGTTTTCAGTTTAATGACTTCACAGCTATGGCGGTGCTAAGTCGGCACACTGGTAGCGGGTAGGGCTCAACAGGGAACAGTAGTTATCACCGGCACTTCTGTACAGAGTGAGTCTTGCCTTGGTCCTCAGTTGACAATGTCTTCCTGTAAGTCCCTGGAACCCCGTGTGCACAGCCGATCAGCACTGATGTTCAGAGGGAGCAGGTCTATCACTGCGAAAATCTGCTTGTGGCTTGGCTCCTTTAAGAGGCTTCTACTGTTGCAGCTGCTGCTGCCATAGCCTCGGTCTCACTCAGTTGTTGGAGACCAGGCAGCCTCGTATCCTTGCCCCATCCTACCTTCTGCTGCTGCAGGGTGATTTCTTGTATTTCTCCCTAGTTGTATGGCTTATTCATGTAGATCTCAGGCAATTTTTCCTTGCTGCTGCTTCTTGTTTCCTTTACAACTTTGATTTTGTTGCCAGAGGGATGAACAGAGACTCTATCATCTACGCCATATTTTTTGCTCCTCCAGGACAGTTTCGTAATATAGAATTATAGAGTCAAATAAATATTTTCAGACTCTTAAAATATGCTATCAAAGTAGAGTCCATGAAAATTGTACTGATTGTATTAGTTTTCCATTACTCTTGTAACAAACTACCAGAAACTTAGTGACTTAAAATTATACAAGTTACTACCCTATAGTTGGGTGGGTTAGAAGTTCAAAATGGATCTCGCTGGGCTAAACTGGGGCTACGTTCCTCCCTGAAAGTTTGAAAGAATCCATTTTCTTGCCTTTTTCAGATTTAAGAGGCCATTTGTATTTCTTGGTTCATAGTTCCTTCCTCCATCTTCAAAGCCGGCAATGGTGGATTTAGTCCTCATATCTCACCACTCTGACATTCTCGTATGCCTCTCCCTTCACATCTAAGGACCCTTGTGATTATATTGAGTCCACCCAGATATCCAGGATAATCTTATTTTAAGGCCAGTTTATTATTGAGATTGCTACCACAACTCCTTCTGCAATCTTAATTCACCTAGGCCATGTAATATAATATATTCATTGGTTCTAGTAATTAGAACATGGACATCTGGGGGCAGGGGACATGTTATTCTGCCTACTACACTTATTTAGTCCACAACACATAGTACATAATATGCCTCTATCATTGCATATTCATCAATATTAGGCATTTATTTTTTTATCTTTGCCATATTTGTAGGTGGAAAACAATCTATTAGTTATTATTATAACTAATAGTTTCTCACCATTTATATTTTTACATTCTAGAGCACACCTGTTCTGTATTATTTTATCTGTCTTTGTCATCTTTACTTTTTAGTTAAGGTAAAATGGTTATAGGAAAAGCCAGTTCAAGAGTGTCTGTGAGCATACTTCATGACCAAAAACCTAAGAGACTAAGTGCCTGTCACTTCATTTACTCAGCAAGAGGTTCTTCTAGAATCTCAAAGTCCACCTCATTCCAGTCCCATTCAATGTCCTGGAAAGACTAGCAGATACCTCTTAGAAAGTCTGACTTATGATAATATGTTAACCCAGAGGCTTATACAGGGAACCGGTGGGCTCAACTGAAGTGCCACATAGCAGAACCTTAAGAAGAAATCTGGGATCACCTTTATAGAACCTTTCAAACCTTATTAGAGAAAGTTTATTATTGAAAAAACCATCATCTCTATTATAGTCTAAATGTTTGTGTTCCCCACCCTCATCTCCAATTCATATGTTGAAATCTTTTTTCTTTCTTTTTTCTTTCTTTTTATTTTTTGAAAACCTTAAAAAAATTTTTTAAAGTTTTTAATTTTTTTGTTAACATTGGTTAACAAAATTCAATAAGTTTCAGCTGTACACTTTAACAGTAAGGCATATATATATATATATATATATATATATATATATATATATTTACATTGTATGTTCACATCCCATAGTTAAGTTTCTTTCTGTCACCACATATCTGACCCCCTTTACCCCATCTACCTTCCCCCTCCCCACTACCCTCTGTAAACCACTAGTCTGTAGTCCATGTCCACAAGCCTCTGTTTGTCCTGTTTATTTGTTGCTTTTAGGTTTCTATCCCACATATAAGTCTAATCATGTAATGTTCAACTTTTTATGTCTGGCTTATTTTGCTTCATATGTTGAAATCTTAACCTCCAAAGGCGATGGTATTATAAGGTGGGGGCTTTGGGATGCACTTAGGTCATAAGGGTAGAGCTCTTGTGAATGGGATTAGCACTCTTATAAAAGAGATCCCATGAAGCTCTCTTGTCTCTTCTTCCATGTGAAGATGCACTGAGAAATGTGGTGCCTGGAAAAGGACTCTTACCTGACCATGCTGGCAACCTGATCTCAGATTTCCAGACTCCAGAACAGTGAGAAATAGATTTCTGTTGTTTACTAGTCACCCAGTCTGTAATATTTTTGTATAATAGCCCCAACTAAGACAGGGAGGGAGGACAGGAGAAAGAAAGAATAAGAGAGACTACAGAGATTAATTGGTATTTTTCCCAAACCCAACAGGTGCCTGTGTTTGTTTCAGAGGCATATTCCAGGGAAGGGAAAATACTGACTTTAGCCTTAGGAGGAGAAAGAGGAGGAGGTGATCCTGGCAGAGGCTTGTGGGAGGCATCGCTGAGAGTTTGTGCTCCTCACTGCTCAGTACCATCAGAGGGTAAGCACCACCTGAACCCCCTCCTTCAGAGGTAGATTATGACCCATCATCGACTCACCCCAGTGATATCTCATCGTGAGGTGGTATACTATTTTGAAACTATTAACTGTTGTCTGCTCCACTCCCCCATCATATTTTTTTTGTGCCCTTAGTCTTTGCCATTTCCTTTCTCTCACAACATGTGGAGATGCTGGCCCCATGCTATGTACAGGAGAAAGATCAAGCAGAAGGACAGAAAGAGTCCAGTTTTCTGGGGCTTATTTAGAAAAAAGGAAAGAATGTGAGGATAGCTAACTTGGGACCAAAATGAAGGGGAGCTGGGCTGGTGAGTGTCAGGGTTCCATGGGCCTCTGAGAATTTGGAGAGAACAAGTTTTGGGGCCTATGTTTAGGCAGATATGTGGACACACCAGGCTGGGGCCTGCTGTAGTATTCCGGGAGGAAGTCTGGTTAAATGCTAGAGTGTGGTCAAGCTCGCTTTCTTCAGAGGTGATATGATTTCTCTCTGAGAATCAGAATCTGTAGAACTGGATGAGATGAATGAGGAAGTCCTTGAGACCATCCAGTCCTCAGTGGTTATCAATCCGGTGCACACACTTAACTTGTGCATTTTACAGTAATTACTATAATAATAACATTTATGCTCACCAGATTTGTAACAATCACCGATTACTATTGAAATTGCTGCTTAGTTCACTTGCATTGCAAAGCATCAACAAAAGTGCTGTGCTGCTGGAAGTCCTTAGCTCTATAAATGACAGCTACCACAGCATATTTGTAAACATTAATTTCCTCCTCAGAAAAATGTGAGGTTTTGGTTTCACTTGATCTGAGACCCAGTTCTTTGATGGAGTAGTAGGTGGTATATAACGTGTAAGATGTTGAAAACTACTCACTCAGAATTTCTTCCTTCCTTCCTTCCTTCCTTCCTTCCTTCCTTCCTTCCTTCCTTCCTTCCTTCCTTCCTTTCTCTCTCTCTCTCTCTCTCTTTCTATCTTTCTTTCTTTTCTTTCTTTCTTTCTTTCTTTCTTTCTTTCTTTCTTTCTTTCTTTCTTTCTTTCTTTCTTTCTTTCTTTCTTTCTTTCTTTCTTTTTCTTTCTTTCTTTCATGCTCCTATCTTCTTTAAATTTTTTTTAAGTTTTAACATTTTATTTATTTATTTATTTATTTATTTATTTATTTGTTTGTTTGTTTATTTAACATATTTTCCCCTGACCCTGCCCCTCTCCACTCTGGTAACCACTAGTCCATTGTTCATGCCCATGAGTCTGTGTTTCTTGGTCCTGTTTATTTGTTGCTTTTAAGTTTATATCTCACATGTAAGTGATATCATGTAATTTTCAACCTTTTCTGTCGAGCTTATTTTGCTTAGTATGATTATTTTAAGGTGCATCCATGTTGTTGTAAATGGCAGTATTTCGTCTCTTCTTATTCTGAGTAATATTTCATTGTATATATGTACCGCATCTTTTTTCAAGCATCTATTGTAGGACACTCTGGTTGCTTCCATGTCCTAGCCACTATGAATAGTGCTGTTATAAGCATTAGTGTGCAAATATCTTTTTAGATATGGGTTTTCAAGTCTTTTGAGTAAATACCCAGTAGAAAGATTGCTGGATCATATGGTAGATCAATTCTTAGTTTTTTGAGGAAACTCCATACTGTTTTCCATAGTGGCTGTACCAATTTGCAGTCCCACCAGCAGTGTATGAGGGTTCCTTTTCCTCGGCATCCTCTCCAACATTTATTATTACTTGTCCTGTTGATTATAGCTATTCTAACAGGTGTAAGATGGTATCTCATTGTGGTTTTGATTTGCATTTTCCTAATAGTTAGTAATGTTGAGCTTATTTTCAAATATTCGTTGGCCATTTGTATGTCCTCTAGAGAGAAGTGTCTGTTCAGGTCCTCTGCCTATTTTTTTGATTGGATCGTTTGTTGTTGTTGTTGTTGTTGTTGTTATTGAGTTGTATGAGTTCTTTGTATATTTTTGGAATTAGGCCCTTATCAGAGGTGTTGCTTGCAAATATATTTTCCCATTCAGATGGTTGTCTCTTTACCTTCTTGATGGTTTCTTTTCCTGAGCTGAAGATTTTTAGTTTGATATAGTCTCATTCATTTATTTTAGCTTTTACTTCCCTTGCCTTTAAAGTCAAATTCAGAAAATCTTTAAGTCCAAGGTCCTTGAGTTTAGTTCTTATGTTTTCTTCTATGTATTTTATTGTTTCGGGTCTTATATTCAGGTCCTTAACCAATTTTGAGTTAATTTTGGAGTGTGGTGATAGACAACAGTCTAGTTTCATTCTTTTGCAGGTGGCTTTCCAGTCTTCCCAGCACCATCAGTGGAAGAGGCTTCCCTTTCTCCATTGCATGTTTTTGGTTTCTTTGTCAAAAATTATATGCCCATATAAATATGGGTTTACTTCTAGGCTCTTGATTCTGTTCCACTGGTCTGTGTGTCTTTTTTTTTTCCTGCCAATACCATGCTGTTTTGATTACTGTCACTTTGTAGTATAATTTGAAGTCAGGCAAAGTGATGCATTCAGCCTCATTCTTTTTTCTTAGGATGGCTTTGGTGATTCAGGGTCTTTTGTGCTTCCATACAAATCTGATGATTTTTTGTTCCATTTCATTAAAAAATGCTGATGGGATTTTGATGGGGATTGCATAAATCTGTATAATGCTTTAGGTAATATGGTCATTTTAACTATGTTGATTCTTCCAATCCAAGAACACTAAATCTCTTTTCATTTCTTTGTATCTTCTTTGATTTTTTAAAGTAAGGTCTTGTAGTTTTCATTACATAGGTCATTAAATATGTTTTGTTAAATTTACTCCTAGATATTTTATTCTTTTTGTTGCAATTGCAGAAGGAATTATTTTTTCCACTTCTTTTTTCCTTCTTCTTTAATTCTCCTCCTCCCACTTTCACCACTGACCTATGGATGTTGCTGTTTCCCCTTAAGAACTAGATCTCTGAAGGTGGGGCATCTTCTCCCACGCATTTGCAGCATGCACTTGGGGCCAGGTGCACCCAGTGCCTGGCACCCCCGGCACACTTGTAGGGCCTGGCACACCCAGAGTTAGGTCTGTAGCTCCACCTGTGATGCAAACCCAGGACCTTCTGCATGTAAAGCAGATGTGTTAACCACTATACTATGGAGCCACTCCCACTTCTTCTTTTTCTGACACTTCATTATTAGAGTATAGGAATGCTATGAATTTTTGAACATTAATTTTGTATTAAAAACATTACTGTATTTGCTTATTGTTTCTAGTAGTGTTCTTGTGAAGTGTTTAGGGTTTTCTATATAGAAAATCATGTCATCCTCAAATAGCGACAATTTGACTTCATTTCTTATTTGGATGCCTTTTCTATCTTTCTCTTGTTTGATTGCACTTGCTAGGACCTCCAAAGTTATATTGAATATCAGTGGTGATAGTGGACAGCCTTGCCTTGTTCCTGACCTTAGAGGAAAGGTTTTTATTTTTTCACCATTAAGTATAATGTTGGCTGAGGGTTTGTCATATATGGCCTTTTTTGTATTAAATTATTTACTTTCTATACCAATTTTGTTAAGTGTTTTGCTCATAAATGGGTGCTGTATTTTGTCAAAGGCCTTTTCTGCATCTATTGATATGATTATATAATTCTTATTTTTTAATTTGTTTATGTGGTGTATCACATTAATCGATTTGCGTATGTTGAATCATCCCTGTGCCTCTGGGATGAAGCTCACTTGATTGTGGTGTATAATCTTGTTAATATGTGGCTGTATTTGGTTCACTAGTATCTTATTTAGGACTTTTGCATCAGAGTTTTTTAGAAATATTGGTCTCAGAATAATATTGACCTTATAAAATGAGTTGAGAAGTATTGCTTCTGCTTTGATTTTTTGGAAGGGTTTGAGGAGAATAGGTATTAAATCTTTTTTGAATGTTTGGTAGAATTTGCTGGTAAAGCCATCTGTCCTGGACTTTTACTTTTTAGTAAGTTTTTGATGATTGTTTCAATTGCCATACTGCTGACTGGTCTATTTAGATTTTCCAGTTCTTCTCAATTCAGTCTAGAGAGGTTGTATTTTTCTAAGTACTGGTCCATATCTTCTAGGGTATTATATTTGGTGTTATATACTTTTTCACAGTATTCTTGTAAGATCTTTTGAATTTCTTCAGTCTCTGTCCTAATTTCCCCTCTTTTATCCCTAATTTTATTTATTTGAATCCTTTCTCTTTTTTCATTAGTGAGTCTAGCCAGGGGCTTGTAAATTTGATTAACCTTTTCAAAGAACCAGCTCTTTGTTGCATTTATTTATTTATTTATTGTTTTAGATTTTATTTATTTCTGCTCTAATTTTAATTATTTCTTTCCTTCTGCTGACTTCAGGCATCATTTGTTCTTCTTTTTCTAGTTTTCTAAGATGAAGCATTAGGTTGTTTATTTGGGCTTGTTCTTGTCTTTGGAGTTAGGCCTGTAATGATATGAACTTTCCTCTTATGACCACTTTTGCTGTGTCTCACAAGTTTTGATATGTTGTACTATCATCATTCATTTCTATGTATCTCTTGATCTCTCTTTTTATTTCTTCTCTGCCCCAATTATTCTTCAGTCATATATTGTTTAATTTCCATATATTTGTGGTACATTCCACTTTCTTTTTACAGTTGATTTCTAGTCAAGGCATTATGATTAGAGAATATAATTGGTATGATTTTAACCCCCTTATATTTGTGGAGGCTATCGCTGTGTTCCAGTCCCAATCCTTGAGAATGTTCTATGTGCACTAGAGAAGAATGTATAAGCAGCTGTTTTGGGATGAAAGGCTATAAATGTCAATTACATCCAGTTGGTCTAATGTATCATTTAAGAGGTTATTTCCTTATTAATTTTCTGTTTGAATGATCTGTCCATATCCAACAGTGGGGTATTTAGGTCCCCTACTATGGTAGTGTTTTGGTCTGTTTCTTCCTTTAGTTCTATTAGTAATTGCTTTACATCTTTTGGAGCTCCCTGATTGAGAGTATAGATTTTAATGTTTTATGTCTTCTTGGTGCATGATTCCATTTATCATTATGAAGTATCCCTCAGTGTCTTTCTTTAACTTTTTTTATATCAAAGTCTATTTTGTCTGATATTAGTACCACTACTCCTGCTTTACTCTGAATGCCATTTGCTTGAAATATTATTTTCCACCCTTTCACTTTGAGTCTATATTTGTCTTTGGAGGTGAGATGTGTCTCCTGGAGGCAGCATATGGTTGGGTTTTGTTTGTTGATCCATTCAGCAACTCTGTGCCTTTTTATTGATGAGTTCAGT
This sequence comes from Macroglossus sobrinus, assembly GCA_004027375.1. NCBI lineage: Eukaryota > Metazoa > Chordata > Mammalia > Chiroptera > Pteropodidae > Macroglossus > Macroglossus sobrinus. The sequence continues at coordinate 517,626 of PVKZ01000985.1, read as the reverse complement.
CCATTTACATTTATTAAAATATGAGGTCTTTTTATAGCCATTTTGTCTTTTGCTATCTGATAGTTTGGTGTTTCCATTGCTTCCTTGTCTTTGTGTTTCTGTTTTCTTTATTTTGATTGGCTTTGTGGGTTTTGTCTCTGGTTCCTCTTGTTTAATGTTATATACTTCAGTTCTGAATCTTTGGTGTGTGGTATATATATACTTACTCCTAATATATATTATTTGTTTTAGGTGAGCTGACCCCTTTAAGTATTTTCTGTCATGCAGGCCTGGTAGTGGAGGTTTTCTTCAATTTTTGTATGTCTGGAAAGGTCTTAATTTCTCCTTTATATTTAAAGGAGAGCTTAGCTGGATACATTATTCTAGGCTGGTAGGTCCTTTTCATTTAATAGTTTAGATATTTGATTCCATTTCTTTCTGGCTTGTAAGGTCTGCGCTGAGAAGTCCAATGATAATCTATTGGGTTCTCCTTTATAAGTTACCATCTTCTTTTCTCTGGCTGCCCTAAGAATTCTATTTTTGTCATTGATTTTTGATAACTTTAATGCAATGTGTCTTGGTGAAGGACTTTTTGGGTTGAGGTAATTGGGTGTTTTGTTGACTTCTTGAATTCTAAGCTCCAGCTCATTCCTTAGATTTGGGAAATTCTCATCAACTATTTGTCTGAAAATGCATTCTAGTCCCTTCTCCTTTTCCTCAACTTTGGTAATGCCCATTATTATGTTTTCTCTCCTGATGGTATCAGCTAGTTCTTATATTTCTCTTTCATTATTTTTCATTCTTCAGTTTCCCTCTTCTTCCTTTTGATTTAGTTCTAGATTTCTGTCTTTGATATCACTAATCCTTTCCTCCATTTGGTTGACTATATTTTCCAAACTTGTTATTTCATTTTTCAACTCTTGCAGTGTGTTTTTTATCTCTAGAAGGCCCATCTGGTTCTTTTGAGGGTATTAATCTTCTTGCTAAAGAGCTCATTTTGCTCATCTAGTTGTTTTTTCAATTCCTAAAATTGTTGATATGATTCTTTTTGGATCTCACTGAGTTTTTCAGAAGCGCCATCCTGAATTCTCTCTCATTTAAGTCACATATTTCTATGTCTATGCTTTCTTCATGGCCCACTTGAAGAGATCAGATATCACCATGGCCAAAGGTATCCCCTTCACCAGTGTGTACTGAAGCTGGCATTTATCAATCATGAGAATTTGTTATAAATCTCTTTCCAACTCTACACTCAGTGATGTCATGTTTAGAGCATCAATACCACAGAAATCTGCAAATACTGCATATCAGCCCACACCCCAGAGCCTGTTGTTAAACATTACCCATCTTGCTGTGCTAACCAGTGATCTTCTTTTCCTGTGTAAAACCTACTCACCAATGTCTGGCCTTCCAAGGCTCACATCTGTTCCAGTCAAGGAAATTGGATGCTTATCAAGAGTTGATTGCACTTGTCCCAAACCTGTTCATACACAATATATTTGTTATAGCAATTACAGAATTAGGTAAATATTGCAGTACTGATGAAATGTGAGCATGAAAGTAACAGAGTTGTCATTGCCATGGAAATTAACTTGAATACTTAGGAAAGCTTAATAAAGGTAAATTGCTTAAAAACTGCTGGCAAATTGAGTGCAAACAAAGCAGATGTAGAATTTTGGGAAAGATTAAATAAATGAGGAAGGATTCTGGGTTCTAGTTGCTTTTTAATGTCTTTAAGTTCTTGTTTCACTTTATTATATCAAACAAGAGATTCCAAAATCAGGTGAAACTGAAAGTAGTGAGCGTGTACCCAAAGGAGAGAGGCACATTTTTAAGTTAAAATATGTATTGCAGGTATGCTTGTATCACTTTTTATAATTATATATTCTAACTCATTTTTCATTGATGATGTACCATTTAGTCTCAATGTTGCTGGCCAAGAGGCTTCTTCTGTGACTTGCGCTGTGCAATCACTTCAGTCACATTATGGCTTTATTTTATGCAAAAATTTAGCCATATGGTCTTAACTCACTCATCTCAAGGATTTCTAATTGTTAAGCAAATGGTACTATCTTGTTAGCCTTCCAGTTTACCATTTCTTTACTTGCAACAAGTTCACTTTTACCTGCCCCTTCTACCTCTCCCTTACTCCATGCATCTGTTCCTGCAGCTTCCTTCTGCATAGCCTTTCCCTGATTCATTGCAGATTGACATGCTACCCATTCTTCTAAATTTAGTTATATTATTGCTTTCTTCATGAAGCCTGTCTAAATTCCATGAATAGGAGTAATCTTACCATCCTCAGCTTTCTCAGATAATTTTATTTATGTCTCACAAATGATATGATTACTTTTTATAAAAAATTAGTTATTTAAATAATAAATTTAAGGATCTGGAGGGGACTTTAGAGATCCTGGCATCCACCATTCTAATTTCGTATTTGAAAAAACAGGATCAAGCCCCAACATGACTGTCTCAAGGTGACCCAAGCAGTATGTAAATGCTACCTTCTACCTGAAGGGTGGTCTGCACTGGCTTCCATTCACTGTACTTTGCCCATTAGTAAGTGTTCTCATATATTTTTCTTTAAGATCATATTTATTTAATTAAAACTTAGAGTTTCTCTTTATTAAATATGTACAGATTGGAAAGAGCTATGTATTTATTTCAGAGAATTTGAAAACTACAAAGTGTTGTGAAGAAAAAAATAAAAACCGTCATTTGTCTTGCTTTTCGAAGATAAAGATTTTTAACATTTAAGATCATTTCCTTCAGATTTGGTTGAAAAAAGAATAAATCAAACAAACTAGTATTATTCTTGTAAAAATGCTTGAATAAGGAAGTACTTTTTGATTGAGCAAAAAACGTGAAGCACTCTGAATGGTATTCCTGATTCCTATCCAACCTTACCCACCTACTCAAGAAACAAGAATCTTTTAATGGGGCATATCCTGTGTTAGATGCAAGGGGTTCAGACATGAAATACATATTGCATGTGCCTGCCCTTGCAGAATCTCGTGGAAGAACCAGACATATAAACGGATAATCACAACACAGGCTGACAATAGAGAGATGAGCAATTTAAGGCAGTCTGTCATTACGTGCAACATTATGTGACATGGATTTTATGGCCTGTAATAGTGGGCTGTGGTGGTTTATAATTTCTGTTATCAAACCAGAAGCCACATAACAATGACCAGGGAAACTTTCTTTAAAGGTGATTGTTCATAAAGAGGAAGTAATTGGAATCTCACAAACCAGTAATTACAAAAGCAGGAAAGGTTACTATGGTGTGTTTTATAACTGTAATCAAAAAAATTACAGGGGGAATTTAAAAATGTTCCATTAATTAACTCCATTAAAGGTTACTGTCTGAGATGAAAGATAGATCAACTAAAAATCACACCTAATAAGAAGATTAAGGGATTTAAAATGAACAAATCAGGCATACTCTAAAATCAACTGCTTGTCTCTGTTGATATTTATATTATATGACTCAATAACGATAATGGTTTTTGTCATTATTGTAATAATTGTATGTGATGGCCTCTTATTATTAACAATGATATTTTGCATTATAGAAATACTTTAAAATATTTACAGGACTTTGAGAATCATCCCATTATTTTTGTTTTTATTTTAACTTGTCAGGTCAATTTTTCCTGAAATTAATGCCTTTCACCATGTGTAATGGTTGGAGCACTGTCAGAGAGGCTGTCAATATGATAGAAGAGAATAGGGGCAAGTATCATGAGAAAAACCCATGGATGTGAGAGCATGGTCTCCCAGAACAGTACAGTGTCAAATGTCACCTGGGTTCTGAGGATGGTAAGAGAGTAATTGGTCTCAATGTATATCCTTGAGGTGCCAGGAGAGTTTCAGTTTCAGCAGAGGTAGCCTGGAGTAGCTTCTGTTCCATACTTAAAAGTCTCTTTTTTGAGAGGACAGCAATATCTTATTCTTGGGGAAATGTAATTCTGCCTAGTGGGATGGCCAGCCAGTGAGCTGTGCTGCCCTGACCTCAATGTGGGCAGGTCACTTCCCCATTCTGGGACTCAATTTCTTCTACTATAAAACACCAGGATTGGATAAAATGACATTTCATGCTCTCTCCAGCTACAAAGCCCTATGAAGCCACCCTGGACTTAGACATGTCTTGAAAGAAGACATTTGCACCATGAAAATCCCTCTCCTGCTGACCAGTCATTAAAGGTGACCACCATTCATCGTCTCACCCTGTTGTTCAACAAATCTATTCTCCTGACCTCCAAGTTGCTTTTTTATACCACTTTATGGCTCATACCATGAGTGGCCTCAGGCCTTTTTCTGAAACATGGCTATCTTCTCCATATCTTGATTCATTTTTCTCCTCCTCAACATGCAGAAAGAGGACAGTTTCTTTTCTTCTTTGAGGACAGTTTGAGATCATGGGACCGAGTTCTGGCCACATGGGATTTGGAAGAAAATCAAGCATGTCCTGCTAGGCCTGACTTGCACAAGCCTGTGCAGCCCTCTAGCCCTCTCTGCCCCTGCTGTGAAGAACCCAGAGTTACAGACTGATTAGCAGAATCTGGGATACTTCCTATCCCAAAGTAGAAAGATCAAGGGACACCCAAGACATTCTATAATAAATCAGGTCAAGTCTTGGTTTTCTCCAAGTTCCAGGTGCTGCCCTTAAGCCAGCATGTGGAAGGAAGAGCCTGTGCAATAGATTGAGTGGGGATGACATTACATATAAGTTATTCACAAAAACAGTTTTTGTTTCCTCAATAAATTCCCAGCAATTCTGCTTCTAGGCATATACATAAAATAATTGATGATAGGTATTCAAATGAAAACCTGTACATGAATGTTCACAGTGGCACTATTCACAACCACCAAAGATGGAAACAACCCAAATGTCCATCAACAAATGAATAGACACAAAATGTTTCATATCCATACAATAGAATATTATTCGGCTATAAAAGTGAATGAAGTACAACATGGATGAACACTGAAAATATTATGTAAGTGAAAAAACCCAGCTGCCAAGGACCACATATTATATGATTCCATTAATATTAAACATTAATCTCAAGAGAGAGACAGCAGATTAGTGAGTGCTGTGTGTTGGGGCAGGGGAAATGAGAAGTGACTGCTTAAGGGACATAACGTTTCCATTTTAGGTGACGAAAAAGTTCTGGAACTAGATAGTGATGATGGTCACACAACACTGCAGACATGCCAAATGCCACTGAACTGTACACTTTAAAATGATTAAAATGGTAAAATTTATGTTATGTGTGTTGTACCACAACAAAGAAAAAAAAGCTATTCACACCCATTTTGAGCCAATGAGAAGAACAAAAAAAAATGCAACCCCAAAGAACAAAACTGTAGCCAGAAGGCAAGTTGAGGTACAAAGAATGCATGTGGCTTAAAGGCAAAGTGAGAGGAACAGTAGCCAAACAATGAGAATGAGAAAGGTTGAGGCATGGAGCAGGTGGGAATAGGGAGTACACACTGGGCCTGAAGTGGAGAATTCCTTTAGTGGGAAGATGAGAATGCAGCTTGTTCTGCCCTGGTATATGGAGGGTAGGGGGAGACTCTGAAAGTCTTGAAGTGCTTTGACCACTTTGATTTAAGTGCATTTGAGGTCATAGTTTCTGATTCTACCAGGAACAGATTAGCAAAGTGTTTTTCTTGGTTATCTCTCTAGAATACTTGAAAAGGTTCTTTGGAGAAACTGTACCTATGCCCTGTTTCATCCTCTTCTGCCTAACCCAGTCTACCCCTGCATCACTGTCCTACCTCCTGTATCTCCCACCACTTCCCTTTCTGTAAATTAACTGGTTCTGGCCAATACCCTCTTAGCTCAACTCAATCTGTCTGGAAAATGCCATAGGGGAGATGACATCTAAACTGGGTCTTGGGGGATGAATGTAATTTTACTCAGTAGAGAGGGGAAGGATATTTTAAGCAGAGGGAAGTATAGGCTTGGAAGTGTGTGGGCTGTCTGGGAACAGTAAGTAGCTACGTGTGGCTGGAGCAAAGGAAGTAGGTAGCAGTAGATCTAGCTGCAAAGCAGAGGTGGGATATGTATTGAAAGACTTGCTATGTCATGTTCATGTGACCATGGTGTTCATTTCTATCTTCCAGTTCAGCGTTTACCAGCATGTCCTATAACATTCCAATAGCACAGAGCTTGAGGCTCAGAACCCAACTCAAGGTGCAACCAGGGAAATTTAGCGCACAGTGTCTCCAAAGTATACAACTGACTGAAATGCTGATTCATATGTTGTCCAGGGAGTTTATGGGCTAGCACTTCCTTCTAAAGGAACCCTGATGGAAGCATGGGCACCCATTTTCACAAGCCCCATCTGTGAGCATGGTGTTGGGTAATTTCTGTTCGACTTCCATTCTGGGCATTAGCATGATGTTACTTAATATATTATTTTCTCCTTAAATTTAGGCCTCAGATACAAAGCAGGACCTGCCACCTTCTCAAACCTTGTCCCCAATTCCATCCTCAACAGCCGTCAACCGCTTTCTTTCCTCAGAATCCCTTAAACACAAAGAGGCTCATCTCACATTTTTTATCAAACAAAAGAGCTTGATTGCCTCTGTGGGCCACATGGAGCTTTAAAACATAAAGGTTTGTTTGCACACATTATCTTTGGAGGAAAGGGCACACCCAGAGGGCAGCATCTCATTTATGATTTTTAAACCCAAAGTCATTTCTTCCCTCCTTACTGGACAATTGTGTTTGATTGTCAGATTGTCCCCAAAGGGGCCCAGACTTGATACAGGAGGTGCTTTGCATTTTCTCCTCATTGGGTTTATCCCAATGGCAACCCCTAGCATTCTCTGCTGCCCTCCCCAACTTACCGAAGTAGAGATGAAAATACAGTTTTAACTGTCAACAGGAATTCTTCTGTCCCAAGTAATTTGAGTCTTTCCTGTAAATATGGGAAACCATCAAAGACTTTAAATAAAAGGAGTAACATGATTAGAATTGTACAATGAAAGAAATTCTGGTCACTTAGTACAAAGGTAAGGATCAGCGAATATTTTCAGTAAAGGGCCAGATTGTAAATATATTCAGTTGTCTGGAATAATTTTTGGCCCCTGATGATGATTTGCTCAAAGAAGATCATCAACATGTAGCTTTAGGTTTTAGGAATATATACAGCACAAACCATCATTGGGAATGAAGATAATTGAAACAGTGTGGCTTCCTAGACCTAAACTACTGTTTTATCTGAAAAGGTTTCTCTGTACCATAGTCAGAGGGATAATGCTCTGGTTTTGTCCTTTAGAGAACTGTTGCATTTATAATTAGGATATGAGCTGCATTTATACTCAGATAATCTTGCTTACTCATAAGAAGATGTGGCAGCTTTTAGGTGAGTATATGAGGTGAAGGGTGGTGGGAGAGGCTCAGTCCATGGAGTGATAGAGGCTCTATTTACAGGATGATGGGGGTTCCATTCAGAAGCTGAGGACAGCTTTCATGAGGAGGCATGTGAGACTCTAGGTGAGCTGTGCTGCTTCAGGATGCAGATGACAAAATAAGGCTTTGTGGTTATTGGTGCATTTGTGCTTCTGGATCCCAGTCTTTGGAAATGCCAGTGCTGGTACCTTGGGTACCTCTCAAGGATGAATTCCTCAGTAGAGGCAGAGGAGAGGAGGATTGATACAGACATTTGGCACAGGAACAGGAACTTACTTCCTCCAGGTATCGTGGGTCACACCCTGATCTCTCACAAACACTCAGGGTGCACACACATAAGGGCCCCTGAGAACTGAGTGGGCAGGTAGGACTCCACATCACTATTATTTGGGCATTAATGGAAATGTGGCCTCAGTTTGCATTCACAAAGTTTGGAGATCTAAACATATCCATGGAAGTAGAAGAAATCACCCAGGACAGAACACATTCTATATTACAAAGATTAAATACATGAAGATAAGAAACTGGACCTATACTGACACAGCAAAGAGAATTGTCTGTTTCTGATAATTCGAAGAGGTTATAGAGAAGAAAGAAGTACATCACTGGGATGGTAGCAAGATACTTTTCAGGACCCTTTCCTTCCCCTCTCCAGTAGGGATCAACAGGTCTTCTACTGCATTATAAAAGCTGAGATGTTGGCTAAGAGGCCTTTCTAATTTGATCACGTAATTACCAGAAGAGAAGGGTCAGTACTGTATGGTCATCTGCCTTGTGGGCATCCTTTCAATTACCATGTAGTGCTGGGTCATAATGGAAAATAAGCACGATGCCATGCATTTGAGAGATTTTTTTAAAATAAGGCTTTCTGGACTGAATTTTTTATTTTTATTATTTTTTTTTACTTTTTTGGGGGAGGGGTTGATGTTGTCACACTATCCTTTGAGGCCCTCACATTTCTCTTTATCTCCTTTGAGCATAAATAAAGTCAAAGGAGAACTGGTTATGATTTATGGTTTAGTCCAACCCTTTGGCTTTGGCTCTTCCTCCATCTAAACCAAGGGCTTTTAGGTAAGAGGGGCTGCCAGCGAAGAGAAAGAAGAATGTGCCCTGGGATGAGAAAGGTCTGATCTTCAGTCCTGGAGCTCCAGGGCTGCAGGCCCAGTAAGAACTTACAAACCTGCTCAGGAGACCCTTTGTAGAGGTACCCACCATTCACAATGTCTGCAGGGAAGAGGAGAGCAGGCTACATTTTTTACAATTTAGCCAGCCCTTTTACTGCTGCATGCACAATTTGAGTGTATGGTTGCTTTGCTTTTAAGCCACTTAGATAATCTAATCATGTATTAATTACTGGTCCAGACTGGTGCCTAGATTATGAAAGAAGAAATCTGATGCTGTTGCTTTTGGTTCTAAATTCTTTCTCTCTTACAGGCCATGACAACAGTCCCCTGACTTCCCTCTGTTTCAGTCTTGTCCTCTCCAAGCCACTGTTGTCACTACTGTCTGAAGAGCTGCTGAGCTTCCTGACTCCAGGGTCCCTGTTCACATTATATGCTGTAGAGTTTTGAGAGCAGCACTAATATAGGATATGATGTGAAAGGTATCCTCTGGAGTCATGCAATGCAGTGGATACTGGCTGACAGCCTAATACTTATGTCCTTACAAGGGTTCCCTAATATCTGCAAGAGTCGACCTCAGATCCTTAGCTTGTTACATGCAGCATCCCAGCCCTGACTCTTGCCTGCCTCTTCATCATCTCCTACCCTCCGAGCTCCATCAAGTTTTGTCCTTCAACCTTTCCCAATTCTTTGCAACTTCTGGGCACCAACAGCCTGAAATGCCCTCTCTTGCCCTATGTATTTGCCACCTATTCTCCATCTCTCATCTTCTCCTTTTCTTACTGTCCTCCACATCTTCTCCTTAGCCCTCTGCCTAGTACCATCCTCTAAAACTTCTAAAGCTTCCTCTAAAGCATCCTCTAAAGCTTCACTGCAACCACATGCTTACAATCTGATTTTTATTGGACTGTGTCTTATTTATCACTGTATCTATGTGACCCAGGCTTAGCACACAATGAATATCTGAGGAGGAAATGAATGAAGTATACCACAGCCAAAAACCTCCAGGACCTCAGAGTTTACCTAGGGAGATATCATATACCATCACATCATGTACTTGAAGAGACATCACACACCTGGGGAGACATCATACACCTGGGAAGACATCACACACCTGCAGAGACATTGTCATAGGATAATTGCATACCCTGTTGTGAGCTGTAGGCACTAAGGTTACTCTGAGCAAAGGGCGTAGATTGTAGTATTTGGGGATTATTTTCTGTGATACTAGAGCTTAAAGTAACCAGCAGGATTACTTATCTCTGTTGCCTCATCCATGGGTGAAGAACCTGAGGTCCAGAATGAAAAAGAGACCTGCTGAAGTCATTTTGAGAATTGGCTGCAAAGCAAGAAATAACATCTTAAGCCCCTTATTTCCCAGTTCAGGGTTTATAAAGAAAAACTCATCAAGCTGGAACTAGCAGGCATTTTGATGTTTTCTTGTAAATAATTTAGGGAGAAGGGTATGAAACAAAACAGAATTTTGTTACTAAATATTGATGCTATCTGTAGCTGCTACTTAGAGAAGATTGCATATGATGTTTTCAATTAGATTCTCTTTATCTGACTTTAGAAGCTGGTGTTTTTTTAAAGAACACAATTGTAGTGTGTTATTAACACTGACAGCTTCAGTACTCAAATTGTGCTTCTGAAAGTGTCAGGGGGAGATACTGATCTATCAACATAATCCTCACACTGAGTGTTGTGTTGATTTCAGATGAGAGCAGCAGGTATTGCTGTCTTGGCATTCCAGCAGAAACCTCCTTATGTGTTTTTTAAGTGGGTGTTTAATCCACTGGTGCTTCTTGGGCATCCATGCCACTGGAACATGGTAGAATGGGTTAGAGGCTGGTAGGTATAGAGCTGAGCTCTGACATGGAAAGAGGGTGGATTTCAATTGGAGGAGCCAGCATGATTGTCTACAAAAGTGGACTCTAGTGATAAGAGCAGCTTAGACTCATAAATCCATGAAGAAAAGCAACTTCAAATACACCTGAATGCTTGCTGTGTGATTGGCATCATGCTCAGGGCTCAGAGGGCTTATCTTAATTCTCATGACAATCCTGCAAGCTAAATATTATTCCCTATATAGGCAGAGTTCTAATATGACCCCCAAGCCCCATCTCCCTAGTGTACATACCCTGCATAATCCCAAGACTGTGAATATGATGGATTTAGTCTCCATGAGTAGATATATATCATCTAGCACAGCAAACTTGAAGAAAAGGAGATTATCACAGCAGGGTTGACCTAATCACACAATAACATTAAAATAAAATTTTAAAAAATGGGCCTGGAGGTCAGAGATAGATGCATTCAGAAATACAGAAAGTGAGAGGAAGGCAGTGTAAGAAAACTATCCCTAGAGGCTTTGAAGGTGGACGGGGCACATGGCAGGAATCTGAGCACCTATTCTAGTAGCCAAGAGTGACCTCTGTTTGGGGTCTGGGAGAAAGATGGGGACTTTAGTCTTAAAGGAGCAAGGAACTGAATTTGTCAACAATATGAATGAGCTTGGAAGTGGATTCTGAGCTCTAGTTGAGAATGCAGCTGCCAACCCTTTGAGTTTGGTTTTGTGAGACTCTGAGCAAAGAGGCCAGACATGCTGGGCCTGGACATCACATCTACAGAACTGTCAGCCAATAAACGGGTGGTGCCAAAAGCCTCTAAGTGTGTGGTCATTTGTTATACAGCAATAGATGAACTGAAGCTGGAAAAATTCAGTTGTCTAGGCTTACAAAGCTGGGAGATGACAGAGCTGGAATTTGAACCCAGGGCATCTGACTTCTAAGTAAATATTTTTAACACTGGCAGTAATTCTCAAACCAGCATCTGGGGAGCTTGTTCAAATGACATTCGTGTACACCTGAGGGGAGAGTGGCTGCCTTCCTTCCCCTGGGTTATGAACTAGGGTGTTAGTTCTTGAAACTTGTGGTGGTGAGTGTACTGGTGGAAACGCACTCTCCTCCACTTCACGGCCTTTCTCACGCAGTCTGACATGCGCAGAAAACAGGGCTGGTGGGAAGAGCCCTATGAAGAAGAGAGTCTACACAGAGAAGTGTTCCGTCAGCAGCCTGAAAGGGCAGGCCTACGTAGCTGGGTGCGCGAATGGTGTTGAAGAAGAGGCCGGAAATCCCCCTTGGGCAGGCCAGTGGTTCTCAAGATCGACTGCATTAGAAAGCCCTGGAGACCTTTAAAAATCCTGGTGCCCAGAATGCACCGCAGACCAAGTCACTCCCAATCTCTGCGAGTGGTGCCGGGGCAGCAATGCTTTTCAAGTGCTCCGTCTGATTCCAGTATTCAGCCAAAGTTAAGAATGAATGACCCCCAAGATCTGCTTGGGAGGCAGAGGGCAGAATCAGAGAGAGGCATGGGGGTTCTAGCAGCTGAGTTCTTTAGGACAGGTGTTATTCCCTTTCTGGTTTGGTATCTCTGGATGCCAAGTCTTACGATGTTATTTCCCAGACTTGTGATGAGTGTGCTCACTTTTTTGCTCCAGGTGAATTGTGCTTAAAATTGTGTGTGGTCAGAGCAGTGACTCCAAATGTCCCACAGTGAGCCAGCATGGGGCTGTCATGACCTCTTTGCTAGCTAGGTGGATCAGAGTGGTTCAGGGACTCACAGAGCAGAGTTCTAACACTTGAGCATATCACAGTCACCTGGAAGCCTTATTTAAACAGACTAGTGGCCCCACCTGTAAGGTGTCTGACTTAATCAGGTCTGGGTGGGGTCCAAGGGTTTGCATTTCTGTCAAGTTCCTTAGTGACTACTGCTGGTCTGGTGACCACACTTTGGAGCTCTAGGACCTGGGTTTGAAATCAGCTATTTACTAGCATGAACCCATGGAGAAGTCCCTTAACCTCTGTGTACTTCAGTTTTATCTTCTGTCGCAGCACCTATGGCAGAGTGTGCTGTGTGATTAGACGAGGTGGCCCTGCAGGACACTTAACACATTGCCTGGCACAAATAACTATTACTTTAGTCAGGATTTTCCTGGTGGCAAGTTTTTCAGAGACTCACTCATGATAATTTGAGAGGGAGAAAAATAAAGAAATTTATCGACTTACTTAACTGGCCAGGGACTGTATCTGCTTCAGGTACAGCTAGACCCTGGCTCCAGCTGCCTCAGGCATCTCTCTTTCATCTTCATCTTTCTTCTTTCTCTTGGTGATCTTTATTTTCAGGTAGGGTTCCCTTGCATGGTAACAAAGGTGCCTTGGCATTTCCAGGCTGCTTTCATCTTCATAGCTGTGATTCAAGACTTTCTCACACACATTGCTTTTATGCTAGGCCATGTTCATTCTGCATTTGTGATACTGGTTTTTGGACTCCAATGCATGAGTTAACATTTACTCCCTCTTAATTTCATCATGTTATGATTTATTTCTATTTCCAGTCTCTTCAGACCTTTCTAGTTCCAATTTATTGATGTAATTGTGGATCTCTCCTCATGGCATTCACAAATATAGATGCAAATTTTAGTGATGCAGAGTCCACTGATGGAAACAATAAATACTTAAAAGCTTTATGGCCATTCACAGGAAAACTTCATGCCCAACTCATTAACAATAAAATTATGAGAGCCAATGTCCAATGTCTTCCCTCAATCCACTTTGCTACAGCATTTCTCCCATTAACCAATCTAATAATATAATTGAAAGAAATATGCAGAAAATCTGACATGATTTGTTTTTAAAAAGCTTCTGCTTACTCCTAAGGAACCACAGGTGTAAACCAAGACTATTCTGGGTAGATTAGGATAAATGACGAGCCAAAGATAGGGCTCTTTATGTTAGATGCATCCTTTCTTTCTAAGACATTTCTTAAGAGGTTTTAGTAGAGAAAAAATGTGGAAGAGCAATGGTTAAGTAGTAAGCCAAGAAGACAAAGAGGGGTAATTACGGTTAATTTTATGTGTTAACTTGACTAGCTAAAGAATGCCCAGATCGCTTGTAAATGTTATTTCTAAATGTGACTGTGAGGGTGTTTCAGGAAGAGGTTAACGTTTGAATCAGTAGACTGAGCAAAGGTCACCCTCACCAGTGTGGGTGGGCATCAGCCAATCTGTTGAGAGCCTAGAAGAAAAAAAGGGCAGAGAAAGAGTGAATTTGCTTTGCTTGAGCAGGGACATCCGTCTTCTCTTGCCTTCAGATATCAGAGCTCCTGGTACTCAGGCCTTCAAACTTGGGCTGGGCCTTACACCATTGACTCCCATGGTTCTCAGATCTTTGGCTCTGGACTGGAACTATACCATGGGCTTTCCTGGGGGCCTCCACCTTACAGATGACAGATGGCATGACTAGACTTCTCAGCCTCTATAATTGCATGAGCCCATTCCTTATATATTTTTCAATATAACTCTATATAGCCTAGTGGTTTTGTTTCTCTAGAGAACCCTGACTAATGCATTACATTAGTAATAGGGTCTACCCCACTGCATTGACCCACAATATGCAAATAAAGGAGTGGTGGGTGCTGGTGGAATGAAGATTCAAATGCAGCCAATCTTGGGTGGAGCAGGTGCTTTGATGCTGTTGGCCATAGTACCAAGCAAATGCATTGAATGAAGGCCCTAGGACAGGGAAAGGGTAGGAGGGTGAAGAGATGGTTAAGGAAGAAGCTGACTCAAAGATGATGTTGTCTGTCATTTCTTACATTAAATTCTCTTCTTTGGCTTCCATTTCTTATATAAGTACTGTTACAGGATGATACTCTGTAAGGCTTTGTGTACAATAAAATGCCCTTTAACCGATTGCTCAGGGTAATGGGAGTATTGTGGTTGATTGGATTATCTGATTAACTGAGAGTTAATTAACCAGAAACTCTTTGTAGTTCTAAGTCATGCTGAGAATATTCCAGCATATTTAAATTCTCTTTCTTACCATGGTTAGGAAGGATGAGGAGTCAAGGGAGAAGGGGAATGAAACTAGTTTTCAAGGAGGGTCTAAGATGTATTTGGTACTTTATATAAGTACTAATATCTGCTTTAATTCTTGTAACTATTATGAAGTCAACATTACTATCTTATTTTATATGTAAAATTGAAAAGTATCTTAACTATTACTAAATTTTGCTTTGCTGGTTGAGAACATGGATGAGTCTCAGAGGCAACTCTGGAATATCAATGCTAGAAACAGGTTGAGTGATGGGTTTTGGAGTTTGTCAGTCCTACTTATAAACACTGGTGCTCATTCCAATCAGCTGTGTGAACTTGACTAAACTGAGGAGTAGCATATCAAGATAATAACATATGCACTTTGAGAAAATAAAAATGGGTTTGAATTCTTACTCTACCTTTTTCTGGGTTGTGTGATCTTCAGCCAACAACTTTCTCTTTTTTGCATCTCAGCTTCTTCATCTGCAAAATGTACCATGACCTGCCTTGCAGAGTTGCCAGGGGCCAGAGATGGGTCCTGCATGAACTGTAGCTGTGATTACTATCATTAGCATGGCTCAAGGTCATGGTCATGTTAGAGGAACAGAGATGAATGAAGGTAAAGATGCAGTAAATAGACCTCTATCTTAGGATCATCCCAATGTTCTCTTTATATTCAATCTCTGACACTAATCTTATTTTGTTGTAAAAAACATGTTTCAGAGAGTGCATATTTGCTAATTTTGGTTTTACTGTACATGCACCTTCAACAGAAGAGAAGAAAACACAGTGGGATGCACGGGCATCATTACCACTAAATCAAGTGTTAGTTTGGCTAGGTCAGCAGCCTCTGCTGCCATCGTAATTTTAGTGAATGAAAAGAACAGTTCTTTTTGCTCAGATTGCTAGATTTATACTGCTTTCACTTAGCAAGTGAATAATTGATAAGTTGGGGCATATTAACATTGAACAAAAGAGCCCAGTGGTATAAGGGTCCTGGGAAGGCTGCCTAAATCAATATACACTCATGAATTTTGAGTGCAAAAGGTTGAACTGAGAAAGAACACAGATTTAGACCCCCATTAATATTTGAAACACACTCTGCACATGAGAGGCTTGCTACAGCCCAAATGTTAACTGAAGGGGCTTCAGAGAAATGGTTTCTAAACAAATTTGAAAGCAAGAGATTTTCCCCTCCAAAGATTTCATGAGAAAAATCAATCATCTTGTTGTTTCTGCTGTCAGAAGGCATCTATTAAAAATCTAATTAGAGTATTTTTACCAATTAAATATATCAATGAAACACTTGTCTGACTCACTGTTTGTAACTGCTGGAAAAGCAAAAACATCACCCTCTGCAATCAACCTAGATATGGTAAAATGTTCCAGCCACTCCTACAAGCTCTATCCTCTCCATGCAGGAGCCAGCCTTTAAATTTGATTAATCTAAACATTTTGTAAGGTGTCAAAAGAGGTTTCTTGCCTGATGCTTCATGGTCACCCAAAGTCCCAGCCCTACTGAGGCCAAAATAACATCATCAGTCACAATTTGCTTTTGAAATGCCTCCTGCTTGGTCCCCAATTTGAGCTATCAAAGCTGGAAATTTTAAACCAAGTGGGAAAATGCTTTCAATTTTAATGATTCATTGGACTCAGCATCCTGCTGGAAAGTCATCTATAGTGTCTAATACCAGCATGCTGCGACGGTCATTGAAGATGTTCGAAGACTACATGCCTGCTGATACCCTAATGACATAGTCAAGGAAATGATTCTCTGCAGATAAAGGGCTCACTTTTTAGAAGTCATGACATAGAATCTCACAACTAGAAGGAGCCCGAGTGATTATTTCATCCAGCCCTCAGCCTCCTATGGAAAATAGCAATTCCTTGGCTAGACTCAGACTCATCTTGCATATCTTTAGTACTGGTGGGCTCACCACCTCGTGAGACAGCCCACTCCATCCCAAGACAACCCTGACTTTTGGAAGGAGACTTCTTACATTCAGCCATCTATAGCCTGCCTCTCCATAACTTAGACCCAAGAAAATCATTTCTAAGCCTCATGGACGCAGCTTTCTGAGCACTGTTTGACACATAGTGGGATTGCCAATATTGCTCTTCTCTCGCAAAGCAGTTAATTTGGAGCAAGTGCTCATTATTGGGTTTTAGAGGCTACAGGGAAAATTTGGCCCCTACATAGTGCAGGTGATATTTATTCTTTTCCCTGGAATTCTCATACTGCATGTCTTATTAATAAATTGATGAAATTTTCAGTTGAGTGGTCCTAAAGAGCAATTCTTTTTGATAACTTCCCTATTCTGTCCACACACAGTGTCACTCTATTTTTCCAACAATACCTTAATTAGAAAGCAAGAAAAAGTCAGTTACAGCTTTTGGACTTGCTGGAAAGGACTAAGATTCCTGATGGGATGTCATATTTGAAGAGAAAAAAAACACCTGTTCCCAAAATTCTGAAATGCTTTTAAATGAAGGCCAGGTATGTTAGCTGTATGATTAGTAAGATTAGTCTCATCATGAAAACAATCACTCTGGCCCGGGCCTTTCTCATCCTCTTTTTAAATAATCATCTATTCTTACCTGGGAGAAAGAGAGAAGTGGCTGTAATAAGAAGAACACAGCATATTAAATAAAACAGATCAGAGGTTTATTCATTGCTCTACTAATTCCAGCTGTGATAACTTGAGTAAGTCACTAAAGACTTTTGAAGCCAAGTTTCCTGTACTGTACAATTGGGAACTCACAGGATTGTTAATATAAAGATAATGCAAGATAATGTAATCAAGCGATGGCATAGTGTATTGGTTAGCTCTTACTATGTAACAAAGTACCCCAAGACTCAGGAGCCAAAAAGAAAAAAAAAAAAGAAAACAGAGCATTCTGCTCGTTTGTGCCAGGCATGGATGATTTTGGCTGGGCTGGCTTATGTGTATGTGTTGAACTGATGGATGGGCTGAAGGCTGGCTCTCTCAGATGGCCTCATTTACATGTCTGGCAGTTGGCTAGTAGGAAGCTGGAGTTATTGGATGCCTTTCAGCCACCAGCAGGCTAGCTTGGGCTTATTTACATGGCAAGGGCCCAAAAGAACAGCAGAAGCAGGTATAACTTCTGAAACTGTCACCACATTACTTCTACCATATTCTATTGGCCAAAGCAAGTCATTCAAAGGGTGGAGGAATAGATTCCACCTCTTGAGAGGAAGAGCTGCATCACATCGCAAAGGGCAGCCACTTTTGCAATCAATCCGCCCCATGGTTCCTGGCGGAAGTACTCCAAAAATGGCAGCTGTTAAAGACAGATTTCACAGACTGCAAATTGCAAGGATTGATCTTGTCTGTAGCCATTAAGTGGAAACATTTTAAAACTGTCTATTAGGAACCCTGTGTCTTAATTATTTTTTATTAACATTAGCAATATCTCATAGTTATACTTGTATTAGAATTCATTAAGTGGGAGGAGCAGATCTGGATCAAGCCATTCACGGCAGAAGCTGGACAAGTTTCTAGGTTACCCTGAGTGCAAAATGGAGAGAGCTCCTGGCCAGACCTGCTTCAGCCCTTGCAAGGCAGTAACCCTGGGGTTCAGGGCCCTGCCACTCTTGACCTGGGAAGAGCCCATCCTGACGACCATTGTTATATTCACCTCAGCAAGGGGACAGATGTGTAATGTTGAGGATTACTGTGCTCCAGGCCCAGTGTTAGTTTCCTTGCATTGAATCCTTACCTTGGCCCTGAGGTTTCTCCATTATTGTCCCCATTTTATCATTGCTGATGTGGAGGCTCCAAAGGTCAGGGTGATTTTTAAATGGCAGAGCTAGAACTGAACTCAGAGAAACATAGCTCAAAAGTCTAGGTTTATTCCTTGACACACTACCCTTAAGGTCAGTGGCTTCAAGAATACCATAAAGAAGGAAGGGACGTGATTTCTGTGTATGCCTACTATGTGTTGAGCACAGGTCTAAGCACCTCATATCATTGTCACTTTTCATCCTGACTGCCCTACTTCTTTTAGTCTATTTTATATATGAAGAAACAGGTTCAGAAAGGTTATGCAGCCTGTCCAAGATTTCACAGCCAGGAAGTGGCAGAGCTGAGATGAAAGAATCTGATTCCTCATCATTGCTATACTGCAAGACAAGCTTTGAGTAACAAGAAAAAGAGGAGGCTTTCTCTATGAGCCTCTCAGCCCTTAGAATATGTGCTAATTCCCCTCTCAGGAAAGAACTCCTGTATTAGTCTAATAAATAATTCCTGGAAAATGGTGGGTGGTCCAGGATGTGGGAATTGGCTAATCAATAGGCTCTGATATTAGTGGGGGCTCAGGGCTGATTTTAGTTGTCCCAGGATAGGGCAGACTAGATGAATCAAGTTACTCTGTGTCTTTGATCTAGGAGGACCGAGTGGAACCACCAAAGACAAATTAAGCCAGCCTGTAAAATTATTCCTGGCTCTGCCACACCCTCTGATATTCTTAGCATTAGGTGCTTGTCAGTTCTCCCAGGCAGAGTCTGAGGGTGGGATGGGGCAGGCACACCAGGGACTCCGCAGGGGTTGTCAGAAGAAGAATGGATGAATTCTGGGTATTCAGTCATATGGAGAGGGTTACAGTGACAGCAACAATGAAAGCCTAGCTGTCTCAAGCCCTGCCAGCTAATCACTGACCCCAGGTCTCTCCACAAGTCCCTGCTATACCCTTCAGAGATCCTAGTGGGGCACCAGGCCCAGCTCACAGCATCTGCTTCCTTCCCTTTGCACCCACTCATCTCCCTCTGTTGTGGCCACTCACACTCTCAACACCTCTTTCCTGAGCCCTGGGCACCACTGCACTTACACTCTTCTCCCTTTTCAGATGACCAGGCTTCCCTGGGTATCTGAAACCAGAGCATGTTCCCAGGAAGTGGTCTCACCCCTGTCTTGGGGGCCTGCTCCCTGGAGCTGGGCTGATGGAGGCTGAGCCTGGGCCTTTGGCTGAGGTGTGCCTCTAATTTAGTTCTGGCAACCCCCTCAAAGCTCTGGGCCCAGGATTCATCCTTTTCCTATAGTTCTCTTAAATGACCTGCTCTTAGAAGTTTCATAACACCTGTCCCAGAGCTCCCAAGGGCCCACTGCCTACCTCAGAGCCTCAGCCGTGTCTGTTTCTATGATTCCACATTTAGTTGTCTATCTCTCCTGGCACTTGTGTACCCTGAGCACAGACCAGGGCTGGGCTGCTGTGCGTGTTCAGCTATCAGCCTCGTGTCCAGACTGGGCAAATAGAATGGAATAGCATCCCATCCCCAAGAGACTTTCCCCCAACTCTGGACCCAGCCAGCATTCAGTTTCCCTCCTTGAGTCCCCTAATTCATACTCTGCTATAACCTTTATTATAGTTCTCTTAAATGACATTACAAGAGATTTGGGTAGAAAGATGTCATCGGGCCCCAATAATGAGTGTTTGGTGCTGAGTATTCAGGAATTTCTTCTTGGAGAAGGGAGCTGGAGCCAAGTCATACAGGGCAGAGGCTTTGCAGAAAGGATGAGGGAAGGGCTCTTAGTGGGCAAAGGCCTGGAGAGAGAAGTTGAGCCTGCCTGGAACAGAGGAGCTGCCTGTGTGTGCTTGTGTATGTGTGTGCATGTGTCTTGGGTAAGTGTGACTGTACATGTTTTTTTGCTTGTGTGCATGCATGTGCATGTTTGCATGTGTCTATGTGACTATGTTTATGTGTATATACATGTATGTGTGCACAAGTATATGTAGCAGGATCAGTGAGAAGCCAGGTTGCTAGGCAGCCAGACAGCTGCTAGATCTTGGAGTGCCAGTTTCAGCTGCCTTGAATGGCAGCAACAAGCATCAGGAGAAACTAAGTGAGCAGCTGCCTCCCTCCTTGTTTTGGCTTCAAGATGGCCATGCCACCCTACACCCACAGCATGGCTGCCTCCAAGTACAGGGCTGGGGCATAAAACCTCTGAGATCAGCTCTTCTGTGCCCTGACTTGACTCCAGCATAGCCTCCAACAAGGATTGATAACTCAGTCTCTGAGTTGCCTCCTGGATCCATGGCCCCCTCTCCAGGCCTGTCCTGGCCAGGTGTCTTCCTGCCTAGAGCCATTCCCACCCTACTTCACCCTCCGCTCAGCGCTCTGCTATCTGGTTGACTGCTCTTAGTGTGAATTCCATGCTTATGACATTTAAAGGCTGAAAGAGAGTCCACACTTCTGTGTGTGGCACTTGTTGCCTCCCCCTGCTCTCCCATGCTGCTGCCGGCCCCAGACACCTCCTTTTCCTTAGTGCCTATTCCACAACTTTGCAACTTTGTTCTTTCTTTCCTTTCTGTTGGAAATGTTCTTTATCACCTTGTGAAATCCTATTATCAACTCAAAAATCACTTCCTCTCTGTAGCCTTTCTGACCCATCCCCAGGCCCCTGCCCATTTGGCCAGCATTGATTTTTCTCCCTGAGCTATGAGCAGGTCTACCTGGGCCTTTCTTCTCCAGGCAGACTGTTGACCCCCTGGGTGCAGGGGCCCACACAATGCATTCACAGTGCCTGGCATTCACAATGCATAGCAGGTGCCTGGTTGGTGTTGGCAGGGAGAAAGCACCCAACAGCCAGGTGGGGCTTCATCTGGTACATTGTCCTCCCCAGTGACTCACAGACATACTGAGAGCAGCTCTTGCTCTTGGCTGAGCTTTCCCTTCTGGGTCTTATATTCTAATCTGGGTTTGGCTCACTGCAATTATTTTCATAATCCTGAAGGGATTCCTGGGACATGAAATCTAGCTTTCTGACTTGCTAACCACAAGCAATTTCTCTAGGGGATGTCCTCTTCCTTGTATAAAGTTTCTATCTAAAGCCTATTGAATTCTAAGACCACTTTGTACTTCTAACTGGTATTGTTTGAATACAGTGGGTCCTCGGCTGGTGCCAGCCTGTAGGAAGCCATACACTGGGAGGCTGAAACAGAAAGGTGATATGGGGTGGTGGGTAAGGCTTATGGGCACCTGTTGCTGTAAGAACTTGGCAGGGACCTATTTCCTAACTCTATGGTGGTGTAGAAACAGGTCTCACCTCTGTGAGTAATGAGTTCAGTTGTTGTTATGAGTGTTGTCACTATTGCTTTTCATTGTGCCATTGATTCATAGTGTCTCAGAGCTGGATCTATTTCAAGTCCCTCTGTCTGTAATTGAGAAAATTGACATTCACAGAGGGGAAAGGTTTTACAAAATTATAAAGGCAGTGTGGGAGGACTGGAATAGAATCCAGGTGTGTTAGTGTCCTCACCAGTGTTCTTTCTCTTCACACAGTGCTAGCATTTGGGATGTGAGTGCTTGGAGATTAAAGCAGGTGGTGGCTGTGCTGTTATTGAGAGGTGGGTGTCAGCTGTGTCTATCTGACTTTGCCAGCCCTGGGGACACAGAACCAGCATTGCACATCCACATAAGACACCCTGGGTACAGAGTGATTAGAGGTGAGCTGAGGCCCTGGGATTCTCTCTGCTCTGTCCTATATCTTTGGTCTCCTTATGCAAACATCATAAAAATATTAACTGGATTAGGGGAATTTTGAGCTAAAGAGGACCTTTTGGAAGAGCAGGAAATGCAAGCTCTGACTTATTAAGTTTCTTGCTCAAAGTCACACAGCTTTAAACAAAAAATCCTACTCCTCAGACTAGTCTCTTTCTTTTCTCCTCTCAGCCTCACTGCCCATATGAGTTTTATACACATTACTACATAGATTGAACTGATCCTTGTAGAGCTCTGGTCACTGGAGAGAGGTCCCCCCTGGCACCATCTTTTTTAAAAAAATATTTTTGTTAGTTTCAGGTATACTGTACTATGAATGGGTTAGACACTTATAGTTTATGAAGTGAACCCCTGATTATTCTAGCACTCATCTAGTTCTACACATGCCCATTACAATAATTGGCTCTATCTTGGACAAAGGCCCTTCTCAAGGGCTAGAACAGATACAGCTAGGAATTATTCCATGTCCCAGATAAGTGGGTCATAGGTCAGTAGACCACAACCTTAGTGGTAAATCAGAGTTGTAGGCAGAGATGAAATCCAGAATCAGTTAACTGGTGTGGGCCAACTCAGTAGGGGTAAGAGCAGGGGGAAAAGATGAGTAGGTTTGAACTTCCTCCATTGCCTGGATAGACACATCAGCAGAGTGACTAGACACCTACCTGAAAGGTGAGGTTGATGACATGGTGCCCTTTGGGCTTTGGTGGGCTTATAGGTTATAGCCATGGTGGCTCCTGAGTGTGTGGTGGGGAAGGCAGATCTGACAGAAGTGGTATGTATCTTCAAACTCAATCTATTTTCCAGCCTTAAAAGTCTGGTTAGTGTTTTGAGGATTCCAAATACATACACACGATCTCATCTTAGACACTATTTCCACTGTTTCTGGTGAGGCTGAAGAGTGCTCACATGATCTACCACTGAATGTCTTCTGAATGAGCCATTCTTATAAACCCATCGAGAGAAATCTGGGAAGAGTCTGGGTCAGAATCCAAGCTCGGTCATTCTTGGGTGTTGCTACTGCTGTCCAACTCTGCTTTGATTTTTGGATGTTTAGATTTTTTCAACTAAGTTATGAAGTATCAATTTTCCCCAATGATCCCCTGTGAAACTGATAAATGTTTGTTCCCATTTTACAGATGAAGAAACAAAGAAGCAGAAAACTTACATAGCTTGCCCACTGGCCAATAGGGATGAGAACCTAGGTGTCCTGATTCTCAATTCAGAGCATTTTCAGTTATACAATGTTGTCTTCTAAGATTGGAAAGTCCTTCAGTCTTGCTCTGCTTCAATATACTCCTATAGCTGGAGTGTTCTTTGGGGACAAAGTCTCAACTCTTCATAATGGCCTAAAAGGTTCTCTATGTTCTTTGTTAAAGTCTCATTGCACCCGTGACTCCTTTACCTCCAGCCACACTGAGTAGGTTTAGATTCTCACCTGCTGCAGACTCCTTTTTTTTTTTTCCTCCAGCACTCTGTGCATCCATTTTCCTCTGTGTGGGATGCCTTTATTTCCTTTTCCTGGCTAACTCCTATTCTTCCTCCAGGCACCAGTCATACTCAACATGCCTTCCTGGAAGCCGTGTGTCCCTGAATTCCTGAAGCTGTTGAGGTAGGAGCCATCCTGAAGGGGCTCTGTTGTAGTGAGAGCCAATAGCCCACAACAAGATTATGTTCAAGCTGGGGGCAGAAATGGGAGCACTGGGGAAGAACCCATCAGGCTACCACATCCTCTTGGATTTGAATCAGACATTTTATGGGACAGAGGCAAAAAGAAGGAGCTGTCTTCTTCCTTCTTGGGATGTTAGAATAACTGGGAGGTGGTGAGGTGTAGGAGTGGGTACACCAAGAACTAATGTGTTATAGACCAGTTCTTCAACTTCAGCATCCCAGAGAGCTCACAGTCTCAGCTGGACATGCTCAGACGCCCTTAAATAATGTCTTTAAAAGGCGTGTGCACTTTAAAGTGGTGGTTTTATTTAATTTTAACAAAGTTGTAGTTGCAATTAGATCTGTCCAGATAATTAACTCCAATTTACCAGTTTGCAACTAGTAATTAATTACTAAAGTCTCCTGAGTGAGCCCTGGAAAAGAAAGTTGTTCCTCTGAGAATGGAGGCTTTATTCTCAAGGCTTAGAGACATGGCCACTTTTGGGAACTTGTTTTTCCTGAGACTCCTCTGGCTCTGGCTCTGACACAGGTTATTGGTGACTGTGGGCAACTCCCTCAACCTTCCCAACTCTCAGTCTTTCTCCTGGGAAAGGCGAGCAGTTTCTGCCTCATTTCGCTAAAAAAATCCAACGATCAGGAAAAATGACTTATGGGTTGGGATGTACCCCTTTCTCTTCCTGGAAGGCTGCTTTGTTGTTCCTGGATACAGTTGAAGGGCATTCACCTGCTTTACAACTGAGCATCTCCTGGGCTTGGAGCTGGTGCTATGGTCACTATTTTCTCATGTATCCTCTGGAAAGAACCTGGGAAGAGTCAGGGTTGGCTTTGAGTTCAGTTATTTGCTACTACTGTCAAACTCTGCTTTGTTTTGCTGATGCTTCAATTTCTCAGCTCAGCCAGTATGTTTCAAGTTTTTCTAGATCTACATTCAAAGGTATTGTCAATTTTTCCATGTCAGAAGTCTATATCTCATTGCAGTTTTTCTTCACACTGAGGACTTCTTATTTTTCTAGACCTAGTCAGTGTCAACCAGTTAGAATGCTCAGATCATAGGCAGTAGATTCTCATAGAAGTACCAGTCCCTGGTGCCAAAAAAGCGGAGACCACTGATTTGGACAATGATCGACTGGTTCTTAGTCATCCTATATGTCCTGCCTAAGGCCATCCAGATGAGAAACAGAAGAATTATGATTTGAATCTAGGCTGCTGACTATTATGAACTGAAAAACAATAGGCCCAAAGCCTTATACAGAGGAAGAAATTTAAAATATTTGAATAGAAATTATAGGAGGAGAGCATTGGATGAGAAGGAGATCAAAGATGACTTTCTATGTTATACCTGATACAAGATATTTCTCTTTTTTTTGAATAGAGAGATTTTGAATTTATGTTTTAATCATTATTGCTTTTTTTGCTTCTCATCTCAAGTAGGGTCTCAGATCAAGCCTGTTTTATAACAGTAATACACTGGAGGACACATTTAATTTTGCTCCAACACTCTGTACCACTGTTCTTGATCTACAGCCCTGCAGGAGAACTCCAGAGTGGGGATCTTCCTCAGAAAGGTGTTATGAGTTGGGATTAGTTAGGCAAGTGGCAGAGTGAATGCATAAGCAGCGATTTTGCATAATGAGGTGTATGAAATCCCACTGGAGGTTGTTAAAACAGCAGACAGACTGTGGTAAACAAGGAGCAAGGTAGGCTTTGAAAACAGATGGCTTTGAAAACCTGGCAAAGCCCTATTCCAGACTTTTAAAAATTGGTTTAGTTAGCGCAAGCTATTTTTTAAAATTCTACATACATATTTTAAAGTTCTGTTTTAATGATAAAGTTCTGTGGGTGATTGAACATCAGTTTACATCCTGCTGTAAACATGCTAACAACCAGATGTGATGGACAGCTTGTACAGAAACCTGAACTGTTCTTGCATATTAGAATTCAAATCCATTATTTTGGTTTCAGGTCGGGGTATTTTGCTGACCTCCACATAGATGTGTGGCCATGACCTACCCCTCCTTGCTAAGTAGACCCTCTGGGAGCTCCCTGCCAATAAGCAGAGAAGCTCCAGAAGCCCTCTCCCATATTTGTTCTCATTTCCTCCAGGGTATGGGCCTGACCCTTATTTATCTTTCTGGCCTCACCTGTGTCACTCCCCTTCCCTCCCACACATTTCCTGTCATTTTTGAACATGGTGTGATTTCTCAAGCCACCCTGCCTTAGTGCAGGCTAAACTCTACTCAAAGTGCCCTTCTTTAGATAGTCCCCAAATTCTTTATATAGTCACCCAGAGCCCCATTTCTAAATGTTTTGACCTCCCCCAAATGATGATGATGATGATGATGGGCCTCTACCAGTCTCTGTTGACATAATTACCTCCCCTCTGAATTCAAGGCTGCCTCACTGTTTTTTATGTATTTATTTCTAGACAATATAGGCATTTGTTTTTGTCACATACAGTAAAAGCTCCTTCAACCAAACTGCACTTAACCAATTCATTAGTTTAAAATGCTTTCTATTAATAATAATCATAATGATAACAGCAAAGACACATATTACTTGCTATATTCCAGGCATATTTTTAAGCACTTTACTTCTATTAAGTCATTTAATCCTCATAATGACTCTATGAGGTAGATACTCTTGTAACCTCATCTTATAGATGGGAGAACTGAGAGGTTAAGTACTTGCCTAAGCTGATAAGTGGCAGAGCTGGGACTTGAACTCAGCCACCATCTTTGGTGTTAAAAACTATGCTTTATTGTCTTTTACCTCTAGGAAACATACTAACTCGTAATGATCTCTGTAGCTACTAGGCTACTATCTATGGTGCTACACACCACTACCCTCAGCTGAGTTAAAATGTTCAGCTCCAGAAGCCCTTTGTTATCACAATAACAAGTGTGCCAGTTACACTTGTTATTGTGATTACATAATTTAATTATTATTTAAACTGAGTGCAAAAAGAAAGAAAGCTTGTATATGAAAACTAAATTGAATATTTGAGAGCATCTCAATGTAGACAAGCTGCTAAAATCATTGCTGTCAGATTAGGATGGATTCAGTAACTATGAAAGATGGAATGAGGGATGTAGATATCTTTTCAGATTGTTTCTGAAGTGTCTTAAAGAAGCCAACTGTAAATCATAGAAGATAGGCTAGAGGCATATGTTATGGTGACCATACTGGTGTTTGTGGTGGCCCTGCTAAATTATTAACAGTGCCCCTTTCACAGTCAAGTGTCCCAGTCTCCATTATGAAGTGTATGGTCACCCTAATTATGAGTAGAGGCTATGGCAAGGTAGAGAGGCAAAATGCTAACCAGTAGATTCTTCTTCAAAGAAAAACCCCTGACTATTCATTAAGAACCCCACCATTAGAGAATTAATACCAGCCTTGGAAAGTGAAATTTTATAGTACATTGAGAGTCAGGGCTTCCGATCCTTTAAGGTCCTTTTAAAGATCATGCTTGCATTTAGAAGGGAATTGTTTAGGAAGTTCCCTGCTGATGTGAGACCAGGAGTGAGGTTCTTAAACTTCTCTTACATGGAAGAAAATCAGATTCCTGTACCTGAAGCAGCTTGAGGATCAAAGAACTCTGCCCTGGGTTCCAAAGTGCTGCGCAATGTACACTCCTCCTTTAGCTGAATCCCAGGGGCATCACTGGAGCAACACTAACTGGGCTTGGATGTGCTCCCTAGCTGGGGTTCAGGCGTAATGAATAGTATATTGGTATTCATTTAGGTTCTGAAGAGGGCAAGCATTATTTCTTCTTTTTTTCTGTTTTGGTTTCAATCATTATTGAATCATTATTCAATAATGATTGAATTCATTATTGAATCAATCGTTATTGAATCATTGAGTAAATTTACTTATCTTTTCTGGGTCAATTCTTGCATTTGTCATATGTGTACATTTTGCAGCTCTTTTTAGTGTACTTAAATTCTGAAAAGCAGTTGCTTGCTCAAGTTTCTTCTTTCTGTTGAGAACTAAGATTCTTAAGAATGAACATTTGTTGGATGTTTATATTTTCTAGGAATGGTGCTAGGTAATTTAAATCCATTATCTCATTTAATTATTAATGGAATTTAGGAGATTGTTTTTGGTCTCTAATTTACTGAAAAGGCTGAAGCTCAGAGATCTAGAATGACTTGCCTACAATCACATAGTTAGGAGTGGAAGAACCATGGTTAGATACAGGCCCTTTGTTTTCCAGCCTTTAACCTTTTGCTTTTTCTGTGATGTGCCCTTCCTAACCAAGCTGCATGACTCTAAAAAAACGCTATTGATTAAAAATGAAACGGCTTTTATATAATTATGCTGTGGTTCAGATCTATGAGTCTTCCTCAACATTTCAATACATCATATATTTCTTAGCCTGGCATTGTAACCTGGCTCTCCAAGGTGCATATCTTCTTTTGCTCATCACACTATAAGCTCCTTGGCAGCAGGGACCATCCTGACTGCCTTGAGCACTCCTATACTAACTGGTGCATCCAGGAGGTAAGGAGCAACAGAGTTTTAGTCATCTCTGAATGGGCAACAGGGGCTTTGAATGAACATCTTCATCTGGTATGTGGTCAGACCAGCTGAGAGACTTGGCAACTATCAGATGAGACTGAGATGGAGGAGGGCATCTCTTGATCTTCCATAACAATAAACCACCACTCCAAACCTGCTCTCTGGGCAATCCTGCAGTCCCCTTCCCTGAGATGTGTTTGAGGTCAGGGATCTCAATCCTTGTGTCTTTAGCTTTCAATATCTGAAGCCAAGTTGGGTTCACACTCATCTGTGACAGGCATTTGGAGGTACGCTCTCAGTCTCAGCCCCTCCCTCACAGTCTTTATGGCACCTTGGGCTAATGATAACTTTCTAAGTTTGAAATTCATTTTCTGCTCCTCTTGTGCTTTTTCACGCTCTAATTAGTCAGCCAGATTAAAAAGAGATACTCTCACTACATTAAATTTTTTCATGGAACCCCAGAATTTCAACCCCAAAGTCTAGCACAGGGACCCTGGTGACTCTCTGTATGGATATGGCCATGAACAGAATCTTAGTTCCCAAGCACACAACCCTAGGCCAGCCTTACCGTTCTATAGGAATAGGATAAGTGTCAGTGTCTGACACCATGGTTTATCCTCAGAAAGAGATGCAGATGAGCTTGCTTTCAAGAAATAGAATTTAGATCAAAATGCTTCTGTGTAATTATGTTTTCTAATTGCATTACTTTTCGCCCATGGGCAAAACATAAAAACCCCTATTTGTACCAGAGGGAAGCTAATAAGCTGAACTAGGCAAACCCAATGCATGTGGCAGATAAAACCCTGGGACAAAGAGAGCCCCCTACAAGGGAATATTGAAGAAGTAAGAAGATCTCGAGTCTACTTTGTAGCTCTGATGTCCTAGAAGTCTATCATTATATTGCTCTCTATCTATATCTATATCTATATCTATATCTATATCTATATCTATATCTATATCTATATCTATCTATCTATCTATCTATCTATCTATCTATTTATTTATTTATGTCTGGTACAGGTGTACGAGCATCTATTCTGATTGGGCTAGTTTTTTTTTCCTATTTGATGGGTGATATTCTGAGTATTTCATCAGTCTCTGGCCTTTATGATTAATTGCTCTCAGATATTGCCCTTGCACAAATCGCTCAGGAGATCATCTTACAAAAAATATGTGAACTGACTTTAAGATTTCAGTCAATGGCTATTATCAATAAGACAAGAAATAGCAATGTTGGAGAGGATGTGAAGAAATGGGAATACCTAAATATTGCTGGAATGTAAATATTGTGGGAATGTAAATTGGTACAGCATTACAGAAAACAGTACAGAGATTCCTCAAAAAATTAACAATACAGTGGCCATATGACTCAGAAATTTCTCTTCTGGATGTCTACCCAAAAATTTTAAAAATACTTATTCATAAAGATATATGTAACCCTATATTCATTATAGTACTATTCACAATAGCCAAGATATGGAAGCAACCTAAGTGTCTTTTGATGGATTACTGGATAATGAAGATGTTGGACATATATACAATAGAATACTACTCAGTCATAATGAAGATAAAATATTGCCATTTGCAAAAACATGGATAAATTTTGAGAGTACCATATTAAGTGAAATAAATCAGATGAAAAAGGACAACAGGTATATAAAAGAAAAAACAAAACAAATAAACAAACTCATAGGTGCAGACAACAGTATAGTGGTTATAGGAGAAACAGGATGGGGGCAGAATGAAGAGGGTAAAGAGAGTCAAATATATTATGATGAAAGGAGACTATTAGACTTTGGGTGGTGAGCACACAATGGATTATGCAGATGTCATATTATAAATTTGAAATTAATATAATGTCACCCCCATAAATTAATAAATTTAATCTTTTTTTTTAAAAAAAAGAAGGTTCCATTTAAATGTTTTTTTTTTGAAGCACTTACTTTATAGAGCTAAAGACAGCAGAAGTTCCCAGTTGCAGCTCACATTCATACTCTTTGGCTAATGTTGTGCTTTTCCAGGTAGGGTCATCATAGTCCCCTGTCCATAGATCAGTTCAAGTTCTCCAGACTTTCTGAAGCCTCCCCTAAATGGGCACTAATTGCCTGTATCCTGTAACACTTATAGTATTTCTCAGAATGCTCTTCTATTAGTGAGGACAGTGTCCCACTCCCCTACATCCCACAAAAGCAGGCTCATCAATTAATTGAGGACTGACATACTTCAGAGGAACAGAAGGTAAAAAAAACAAAAAAACAAAAAAACAAAAAACTTGAGGGAAACATTTGTGTGGGATGTTTATTTTAGAATTACATTTTAAGTCTTGATGACATGGTCTCTCAATGTGCTGTCTCTTCCATTTTTCTCCGACCATGAGACACATATAAGAGAGAGATTCCTGCTCTTACTATTCTGACTCTTGATTCTGAACTGCTCATCTCCACTGTCAACATTGCCCTCTATTATATCTATTATCCTCTATTCTCCTGACCTCTGATTTTGAAGTTGACTTTCTCATTTTTGGCCTTGCCCTTTCCCTGAGGCTTTATGCTTAGCGCTGACTTTGTGGCCACAGCCTTGAACTTATAAATCCTGGTGTCTCTCTTTCCTCCAGTGTGGATGCTTTAGTCTGTTCAAGGCAGACACTTCCATCTCAGTTCAGTTCCTGCATCTATCTCTTCTTCCTTCCTAGACCTCCTATGAGGATTGCCCTCCCACTGAGCTAACCCAGAATTTGATGTATAACCTAGACATTAAGATCACATTTCTTATGGTAATCTCTTTGAATATGTGCTAAAGGAGATTTGATGCAGAAGAGAGGCCTGTAGCAATTTTCACTAAGAACTTTGAAATCAAATACCAGTCTCAAGGTTGCATATGTGTTAAATATGTCCTAAACAATACTCGAGGCCTCTCTGATGAGCCATCACTTTCTTGGAAGTGCTGCCATTTACAGTGACTGTTTCTGCTACTTTTGACTCATTTTATAATCTAAGAAATCACACAGCTGTGCTCTGTCAATGGTCAGGCAAAGGGATATCCAGTAGAGACAAAGTAGTAGATAAAAATGTTAGCACCATCATTTGGGGACCTTTGATTTTGACTTAGGATGGCTATAATGTGCAAAGATTTTTTTTCTTATAGTAGGTAAGATTATACTTAAAAACATCCCTCCTTATTGAAGTATACATAAGCACACACAGTATAAGTGTATAGTTCTAGATATTTTCACAAATTGAACATACTTACCCAATCAGCACCATGTCAAGGGAAAGATCAGTACCAGTTCCCCAGAAACTCCCCTCTATTTGCCCTTCTGGTCATTATCCTTATTCCCAGGGTGACTACTATTCTGATTTCAAACAACATAGATTACTTTTTCCTGTGTTAGTGCTTTATTTTAATAGAACCATGCATACCATACATAATAGAACTATCGATACTACTGCTGGGTTTATTGTTTTTCACTCAACAGTGTTTGTGAGATCCATTCATGATGCTGCGTATAATTATAAGCAACACATTTTTAAGCTCTTAAACAGTGAAAATTTCAAAACTATGAGAAAAGATTTGTTTTTATTATTGATTAGCACCAAGCAAATAATATTCTTTAGTGCATATCACTTCAATGTCTGAAAGCTACTATTTTCTTGGTTGCAAAACCTCTATTGTTAGGGAACAAAAGGACAGATATTTAGATGTTCTCAATTGTTATATACTGGTTAAAGTATCAGGGATCATCTGTAACACTCAAGTACAAACCCCATTCCTCTCGGATGTTGTCTTATGAAATGTACTCATTTTACACTCAGGAGTTGGTGGAGGTGGGAGGAGGACCAGGGCTCCCTGTCTTGGTCTTCATGCATCTCCACTTGGATGGAAACAATCAGAATCACCTGTTCAGTGCTTCATTTTTTCCTCAAATTTGCCTCATGAGAAACCCTATGGCACCCCATTGAACAGATGGAAGGATTAAAGTCTTGAGAGATTAAGTGGCTTTTCCAGATTGTACAACTAGTGTTAAGATTTCACTCTGCCCATTTCCTTATCTTGTCTCTGTAGATAATACCTCTGAGCACCCCATATAGCAGAAAGTGGATAAAACCCAGGAACTCTGAGTAGGAAGCTTGAGTTTCTACAGAGCAATAAGCTAATAAAACCCAGGGAAGGCTTCTGGGCCCAAGCCCAGTTTAAGCTAGCTGCTGTCATACTGGCGTGGGGGAGTGGGGAGGGGGCTTCACAATTCCCAGAGTCATGATTTTCGTCTTTGGGCTACCCAGTAGATCTTGAGCTGGCAAAAACCTCCCTGCACAGGGATTGCACTTTTGCAAGCGATGAAAGGGGCAGCCAGAGGAGAGACAGAAGCCTTGGTGACCTGGCCTGGAAGGTGAGAAATTGAACAAGGCAGCAGCAGCACCATTTTTGTGGTGAATGGGAACCAGACAAAGCCAGCCTGAGAAAGAGAAATTCATTGTTCATTTGTCCCAATTAGGGGCTGCTAGGGAAGAGCATGGAGTTGGCTCTACAATCTACAATCCCTGAGATCTAATGATTTTCTTTGTAGTAATTCTTCGATATTCTGATCTTTAATTTTCTCTCAGTCTTTTTTGCCTAGACTCTTGTAACAGCTCCTAGTAGACTGTTTTTGCTTCTGAACTCCTTCCTCCATTCTAGCTGCTCCTTGTGGTCCTGGTGAAAGTCAGACTTCCCTGCTTTGCTTTGTAATGCTTTACAGTTCATCTTTTCATTGTGTGTGTTTAGGATGGCATCCAGTGGCTTCCACAATCACCTCTGTAACATCCCCATTTGCTGAAATCCTCCTATGTTTCAAACATGCTGAACTATGTTCAGTGCCCCAAAGTGCTGTGCATTTTTACACCTTGACACTGCTTGTACCACAAGTTCTTCCTGTGACTCACATTTATCTGCTTTTTCACTGCATAATTGATTCCTCTTTAAAAGATGAGCTCGGTCCTCAGTCATCAGTCTCCCTGGAAGCATTTCCCATTGGGGGTGGCTCTTCTCTTTTATACTCTGTGGTTCCTTCTGTCTAGTTTCTGTATACTATCAGTTCACCTTCCTTTAGTTTCTCCCTCTAGATTGTATGCTCTTTGCATCTTGGGCTCCTAGCAGGGTTATGAGTTATAGGTTAGTCCATATTTCTTGATCTAAGCAGCACAAAAGTCCATTGTGCTGACTTGAGGCAGACAGAGGACTTGAGAGGTGCTTTGTGGGCAGAGAACTCAGTCCAACTGAACAACTGTGGCCCAGAGATTCTTCTGGGTAGAGATTAGGAATCCTGGAAGTCTCCCCACACCACTTGGGGCAGATGTGAGCTGCACACACTACTAGTGTTATTTCCCTACCTCTGGGGTTAGTGGATCCATTCCCTGTACATGGAACCTGCTGTCCAAAGCACATCAGGGGGAGATAGAGCCCCAGAGAAGGGAGGAGCAGGATCTGCCTTGGAGTCGGTTTAACAGTCGACAGCTGCACTGACTTAATTGCATTTTATTCTATTTGATCTTGGATAAAGAGAATTTTTGAAAGTCCTTTTTTTTTTTATCTTAAGTTTTCATACGGAAAACAAATACCCACTCCTCAACCCCCAAACCTATCCCAACGTCAGTTTAGTTCCCAGATCCTTGCTAGCTATCTTCAATACACAAGGGGGCAGTAGTGTACTGCCAACCTTCCCGGGAACCCCGTGGGAGCTCATGTGTGAATCTGTAGCATTCACCGGGAATTTAACTCTAGTTCGATATTTTATATTTCACATACATCCACGAGAAATATCACTTAAGATAAAGTTGGAAATAAATTAAGCAGGGAACCATATAAAGAGGTTTATATTTGCTTTTCTGCTATAGTCTGTTAATTTTTATACTTTGAATATTTTCAGACTGAATCACAGACTCCCAGTTTGAATCTTGTTGTGCCATAGGGCTGTTCCCATTAACTTGAGGGTGTTCCCAGAAATTCCAGGTCAAGATGAAAAATCTCTGTGTCAATTACTGGCTTTGGGGTGCCTAGAATGTGCCAGGCACTGTACCATAGATGGTCACATTTGTTTGCTATTTCGATACTCCAGGGAGTTAACATTATTCTTTTTATAGACCAGAAAGGGAGTCAGGCTCAGAGGAATCAATCACATTGGTCAAGGTCACACAGCTAAATGACATCAAGGAACTTGAATGTATGTTCCATAAAGGCAGGCAGGATGCTTGACTTGTTCACTAATGTATTCCTCACACTCAAAGCAGTGTCTAGCCACATGGCTGATACTTAACAAATATTTGTCAAGTGAGTCAATGGCTGAAAAGTTTGTTGACTCTGAGTGCATTCCTCTTTGTACTACACTGTGCTTTAGGAAGGGGATCAGCCACCCCACAAACGTTCCTAGTGCATGTTCCATTGCCATGGTAGCCCTTGAATTTGAAAGAAAGCCCCCCCTCCCGCAATGAGAATTATGCAGACCCACACCCCAAAAACAGAATGCTGGGGAGAGATAGCAGTAAATAAATCTTAAAGAGTGATTTTTTTTTTTTTTTTTTTTTTTTTTTGCTGAACATATTCACAGTGAGGCAACAGAAATAAGACTACATTGTATGGTTTTGGAGCATCAGATTTCATCCTAAGTAAACTGCATGAAACTGAGAGATAAGGTTAGTTACCTATGAAGAGGGCAGTGTTTTGATTCTAGTCATTTTAACTTCAGAAACATTCAGGGATGGGTACAAAGAAGATATACCTCAAGATTCATTCTCAAGCACATTCCTGTGTGAGGCAGAGGCCCAGAGGGGGGCAGTCTCTGAAGAGGAAATAATCTACTTAGTACTAGGTTTCTGCAGTGGCCCATATTCCATACTGCCTGCTCCTCTGCCTTTTTTTGGGGGTAGGATACCATGGTGATGGAGGATGGAGTTCTTGGGTGGACCAGAGAGTACCCTGGATCTGAGGGGCTGGGAAGCTTGCTGAGCTCCACTTCGCAGAATGGGACACCTCAGAAAGGGAAGACTGCGAACCAGGGTCAGTGGCTGGAAGACTTTTGCACATGGGAAAAAGTTTATAACTTCAATGTGCTTGTTGTTGATGCTACTTACAAGACTAATTCCACAGTAAAAATCACTACAACTTTTATCAGGAGATGGGCCAGTGTGCTTGTCTTGGGGGAGCTAGGCAGAGACAGACTGTGTCCCGCTTTATAGAAAGGCTTAGGAAGGGCAGGACACCATGGAAGAGATGTGGTGATGGAAGTAGATACAGAGATTGGGCCAGAATAAAGAAGAAAGAGAGTGAATCCTTGGTGTCTTCATCAGGAAGGGTGAGGGCTCAGGTACCCAGGCTAGGTTGGATAGTGGGCTTCATGAGGCTCCTTGAGTCCCTTATGGGAAGCTCAGTGTCTCTAGTTTCAAGGATGGCTCACAGATGTCTAGGTATCTGTCACCAGTGATTAGCTGAAGCTGGGACCTTATTAAGCATCTAGATTCTGGGTCTCTTGGTGGGTGGAGCTAGGCTGGTGTCTGTTTATAAAATACAAACAAACAAAAACAACAACAACAACAAAAAACACAACATTCAAGTTTTTTTAAAAGTAGTTTGTGGGAGAGGTGTTGGTCAGATCTATAGAAGCCGGCTCTGGTTCTGGAACAGAGTGGGAGAGGAAAGATGCTCCTTCCACCTTTCTAACCCTTTCTATTGCTACAGGCTGTGTTGACTCATAGCCTTGTATTCCCAAAACTTTTGCTTTTAATTCCAAATTTTCTTAGTTCCACTGTGATGATACTTTTATATGTCAACTTGACTGGGTCATGAGATGTGCAGATATTTGTTCAAACATTATTCTGTGCATGTCTGTGAGAGTGTTTTTGAATGGTATTAACATTTGAATTGATAGACTAAGTAAAGCAAATTGGCCTGTCTGTTGAAGGTGTGAAAAGAACCAAAAAATTCTTACTCCCTATAGTAAGAGGGAACACCTCCTGCCTGACTCTTGAAATGAGACAAACAAGTCTTTTCCTGCCTTTGGACTGAAAAGAAAACATGGGCTCTTTTTGGATCTTGGGTTGGCCAGCTTTCAGACTAAAACTTACATCATCAGCCATTCTGGTTCTCAGGTCTCTGGATTCAGACTGGAAGTGCACCATCAGCTTTCTTGGGTCTCCAGCTAGCCAACTGCAGATCTTAGGATTTCTCTGCTTTCATAATCATGTGAACCAATCTCTTCAATTCTTCATAAGAAATCTCTTTATGTTTACATCCTGTTGGTTCTGTTTCTCTGGAGAACCTGGACTAATGCATCCACTTTAGAAATGCTTCTTGAATCTGTGCTTGCTTTCCCATCCCCACAACCATGTCTATGCCCATTTTGAGCCAAATTGCTTTGACTAAAGTGGAGGTGAAGAACTCAGCACTCCTTATGCTATCCCCACTGCCAGCTCTTGCTCTCCAAAGTTGCTTAAGGGGCTTTGACATCATGAAACATAATTTGAAGCTACTGACGTATGGTGTCAAGACCACCTCTAGCCTAGTTCTCCACTCAGGTAGGATCTGGCCCCTGGGGACTCTCCAGCACATCTGTGCACACTCTGTTTCAGGTAGATAAATCTTCTCTCTAAACATATCAAGCTCTACCTTTTTGCACACCTATTTGGAAGGCCCTCCCATACCTACACCATGTTGTACCCAGCAACTTCTCTCCCATCCTTCAAGATGACCTAAAGTCTTACCTTGTTTGTGAAATGCATTATGACTATGGGCAGAGCTTGTTACTCCTTCGTCTGGCCTCCATGCAACTTATCCCATGATATTGTCATTATTGTCATTATTCATGTGCCTTGCTTGTCATCTTTCTCTCACTACCACAACTTCCTGGAAAACTAGAGCTCTGTTCCTGAACACTTAGTAAGCACATATTACAATTTGTGGATGGAATGAACAATGAGTATGCTGCATGTGCCTGACTATAACTAGATTTTCAAAATATTGGTCAGCGAGACGACCACAGATCCTTTAATCCTGAAGGTTTATCCAGATTATTTGACCTAATTCTTTAATACCATATCATCAGATAATTCTGTGAAAGTAGACCACTGTAATGTCAGCAAATACATTGCTGAATTTCACCTCCACCACAGTGTGGAGGCCTCGGAATCCTTTAATGAATGTACATAGAGAGAGATATCAGAAGATTAGCATTCTTGTAATGAGCAGGAGAGACACATTCATCAAAATTGCTCAGGTGTTATCGGTAGAGCATCTCTAAGCAAAGGCTTTCAGTAAACGGCAGTGAGAAATGGTGGGCTTTCAGGTTAGTCATGGGGAGTCTTGTTAATTTCACAGTTTGTACAAGATTAATGGTGAAGGAAATAAGATACAGCTACCATTAGCTAATTGCAGAAAATGCTTTGTCTAAAATATAACCCAGAAGAAAATTTCCTTTGGAAATAGAGCTTGACTTTTACATTTGACTTCAGATACAATAGGAACTCTTAACCAGGAAGACTTTTGCACTAAGTCTGAAATGTGGGTCAGCAAACCAACAAAAATCTCCATTCATTGGGAATACAGGTAGGTAGGTCCTGCTCTTGAGATTTCTCTCAATCGGCAGGTACAAGATGGCCCTGATTCCCTGAAATCTGAAAGGTGTATTGGATCATCTCTGCAGGCTATTCCCAGTTCTGAGCCCTGCTCTCAAGAAGTAGGTGGAGTGTAGGGACCAAGGTCTGCCCCAAATTCTCAGTGCCATTTTCTAATTTGAAATGCTTATTCAGCAGGGTGAGTTGACTTCCCTCTCTTCCTCTTCAAATGCAGCTTGCCCTCTCACATTCTATACCGAGGAAACTCGTAAAAGACCAGTCACGCCAAAAGTCCCTATCTCTAGAATTCTCTCAGAACGCTTTCACACTTGACCATTTACTCAGACCTGGCTGAGAAATAAACTTTTAC
The DNA here is from genome assembly GCA_004027375.1 of Macroglossus sobrinus. NCBI lineage: Eukaryota > Metazoa > Chordata > Mammalia > Chiroptera > Pteropodidae > Macroglossus > Macroglossus sobrinus. The sequence goes on along the minus strand of PVKZ01000985.1, from coordinate 479,563 downwards.
CCTATTATTGTCTGTCATGTGCCTCTTGCCAGTTAGCATGGTTGCACTTTATAGCTTAATTTAGTATCGGTTGTGAAACTTGAAGAAATATTGCACCATCTTGGGATATTAATGTAAGTTTATAATGTAAGGGCATTAACTGGGGCATTTACTGGACTCTCTCTACTTGGGGGAGACTTTTTGGATTTTCAACTTAAATAAAACTTAGCTCACATCTATAATCTTCTCTTTTTCTGCTGTAAAAGAATCCTTGTTCTCTTATTATCCCACTGTGTCCATCAAAAAGAGGGAGAGGGTACCAAATTTTTAATAGATAAAAATTCCAGACTGGCCCAACAGCTTTTTGGTTCTTTCCCATATCATACTTCCTGAGATTTCATCAAAGGAGTACATTTAATACATTTTAGAAACTCATCAGAGCAGGAAAGTCTTTTCCAGATTCAGCCCTTATAACAGTGCCTAGTACATGGCAGAGACCCATAAGACACCAGGCCAGGCATCTTGGGTGAATCTCTGAGAAGTTCTGATATATGTGTGGCTTGAGAGATTGCTTCGTGTTGGGTGAGGTGACCTTCCCCCACCTCTCTGCATCCTGGGGATCCCTGAGCATCTCCCGTATTTTTCTGTGCTCAGAGCCCAGAGACTCCCAGTGTGCTGCAAAAGAGCTACATGTTTCAAAGGAGACCTGACAGTTTATGCACACTTGGTTTTTTCAGCAGGAAAATGCTCCCTTCAACAAGAGATGCTGACCTTTCAGCAAAGCCCTCCTGGCTCTCTTTTCTGCATCAGCAATTGCTGTTTCTTGCCTATTGGGACCTCCTGAAATATGTCTCCTGGAGAATGTTTAGGTTTGTTTCAGTCCACTCTTTTTGCTTTCCCTCTTAGGCAGGGCTTGAGAGCTTGAACCAAACACAGTTGGCAACTGTTCCCTATTCCCTCAAGCTGTGTCTCCAGCCAGCACCAGTAATAACTGCTGGACCTGGATGCAGCCATCTGCACTCTCGCCTGTTTTTATTTTTTATTTTTTATTTTTATTTTTATCAATTTCTTATAAATATTCTTCATTTATAGTTAGTCCACTTACTGAGAAAAGTAAACTGTCTCCAAAACCCCTGCAGGGAGCACCATGTGCAGCCCCCACCCTACTTTCAATTTGTAACTGAGATTCTAGACCCCTGCCTGCTGATTCCTCAGTCTCTCCTACAGTTCCATCTCTCACAGGATTAATTTGCTAACTTGTTTGTTCATCAGATGTTATGGGCCACTGGACTGTGTGGAGCCTGAGATGAACCAGGCAAATACCATGCCACGTTCTGAGCAAGAGTACAGAAATGGTCCTCTAGAGCAGAGGTCCCTAACCCCTGGGGTTCAGACTGGTACTGGTCAGTGGCCTGTTAGGAACCAGGCTGCACGGCAGGTGAGCAAAAGGCTACCAAGGGAAGCTTCATCTGTATTTGCAGCCTCACCCGAGTGCTGGCATCACTACCTCAGCTCCACCTAAGATCATCAGGCATTAGATTCTCACAGGAGCACTGGCCCCTGGTGCTAAGAAGGTTGGGGACTGCTGCTCTAGAAGAAATAAGATTGAAAGAATGGAGAGTGCTAGGGGTTAACTGGCTGAAATGATGGAGGAGAAGAGAGTTCTTAGAGCATGTCAGGCATGTGACATGCTGATTAGGGAGATAATGACAGTTCAAATTTGGAAGGCTTAAATTCCAGGAAGAACTGTATTTTAGAAAGGACTTGGACATATTTTAGATGGCGAAACCACTGAAAAACTTAGCAGAGGAACAATCGTCTGGTCTCCAGTGTGGAGGCTGGATTGGAGGGACAGAGACTGGATGTGGTTAGACAGGTCTCATGATGGTAATGGTGGGAGCATACACACACAAGCTGTGAGAAAAGCAGAGGAAAGTGTTGAGAGAAGGTGTTAACTGAGAGGCTTTATTAGGTGGTTGGATCATGTGTCGGGGGTGGAGGTGGGGTGAAGACAATGGTGGACTCTTCAACATTTCTAAATTTGTATTAGTGCTTGGACCTCAGGACACTCTGAGATAGCCACAATTACTGCCACCTCCAGTTCTTCAAAGATTCTGTATTTGGAGAATATTCTAATGCCGAACTTGTTGGTAGCCCCTCTCTTAGGAAAGCCCAGCTTCTCAGGACTTCTCCCAACATCCAACAATACTGGAGTGTCCTTACTCTTAGACTCCAGAGCTTACTTCCTGCACAAATATTGATCTTTGGCATGATTAATATCGCTATTTATATTAACAATGAATTTGTTCACCAAAAATTAATTAGCACTAGAAGACTGCATGTTATTAGGAACCTCATTAATTTCACTGAGTTTATTTAAATGACAGCAGGATGTCAAGTTAATAATGATGACTAATTAATAAATACATCTGATTACTTTAAAGCATTTGGAGGAAGTGGCACAAAGCCTGTGGCTGAGGGATTGACAGTTTCTCATGAGCAGAGGTGGTGCCTCGTCTTTTAAATACAAGGGACCAAAGGTGACAACCCCCAGGTCTGACGTGCTAGGTAGGTGGCCTTATTGAGTTAGGTAAAAAATTGACTACAACCAATTTGGAGTTTGAGGAGATATCCCAAAATAATCAGTATCCTGAGACCCTGCCTTATCATGAGATGTCCCCGCTCCTCTGAGACTTCATTAGGAGACAGCGTGGACTAGAGCAAGACAGCAAGGCCTGTGGAATCAGACCCACCTGGTGTTTGAATCCTGATTCCTCTACTTGTATCTGTGTATCTTTGGGCAACATAGTAAGTAGAGGACATAAGATTCACCTTCTAGGATATTGTGTATTTTAAACAAAAGTGTTGGAAGACTTGGCTGCCTGCAATGTGGAGGTTACTCAAAAAATGTCCCCTCCCTTTCTTCTCCTTTTACGTCTTGCCTCTGTCTAGGGACCAAGCATCCCTTGGCTTGCTTTGCTCAGCAGGGGCATGGCCATTTCCCTCTCAGAGGCACCCCGAGTCTTCCCTTTGTTTCTTTGCATGTAGAAGCTGCAGTTAAGAAGCCCTGGAAATCTGTAGTCACCTATTAAAGGTGATTTTATTCCTTCAAACTTCTTTCTGCTCCCTGCTCAGAAACAGCAGCAGAAAGCTTAGGGAGCTCATGTAATCAGGGTGTTTAGGCGGAGTCACTGCTTCAAACAGAACAATTTGTTCTGAGCACACAGCCCTGAGCTATGCAGAGAGAAGGAGTGGGAAGCTCAGTCTACAAAGGAGCGTCTGCTCCTCTGAGCGCCCAGGGAGGGAGCTGGCTGGGGCTGAGGGCTGATCCAGCAAGCCACCCTGAGGAAATGTTAACAGGGCTTTTGAGTGGAGCTTGGTATTTTGCTCTGTTTTAGGGAAAATTGTTATTTCAGATATTTTAACCCATTTTATGGAAAGCCATGTGTAAACTAAGAAGCCCCTAGGGGCTCATTTTGGAGCGAAATAGAGCTACATGAAATCATCACTGAGGGCTTTCCTCTATGTATGTCAGGATCTTGCAATGACTTTGCAAATTGGAAGCACCCCCACTTTAAAGATGGGTAAATAAGACTTGGAGAGGTTATTAGGCTGCCCAGGGCTAGTAAGTGTCAGAGACAGATTAGATCTAGAAGGTACACTGGTGGGGCTTGGGGCTGCTGATGTGTGCTTCTATTATAACCCCTTGTTGCTGTTTCCACATCTGCTCCCACCCTGCCCTGCCAGAGGATAAGCTATCTGGGAACTAGGAGACTGTCTTACCCATTGCTGGGACACTGATGTCTAAATGTACTCCTTGGCACACAGCAAGGGTCCAGCCAGTGTTTGCTGACTGGATGGGGTGATGATGACCACAGAAGTCCCAGATCCAGGTGTGTGCTTTGAAAAAGAGTCCAAAGCCTGGCCCACAGAAAGGACAGCAAGGGCCAGCATAGACCCATGGTGAGTATGAGTGCAGGGCATGTGTCCTTGCTGAGCGCCTATACAAGGCAGCCCTGTGCCAGGCCCTGGATATACATAGTCCCATTCACTCTCAGAACAGGCATGAAGAGAGGACAGAATTACCACTGCTATGAATAGGAGGAAACTGACCTTGACAGATTTACCAGCTTGCTGAAGGCTATGCAAGGAGTAAAAAGTGAAGCCAGGGTTGGACTGTCCTCTTCGAATTCCATGCTTTGTCAACTATACAATAGAAATGGAAGAAGATGATGAGAAAGGAGCAAGTGAACAAGGGAGGTGATTTGGGGACCTCCTAGAAAAGGCCTCTCTCTCCGGGGCAAAGTAGGAAAGAGCTTTCCTAGTCTGAAGGCCTGGGTCAGAGTTAGGTTGAGGATGCTAGCAGCTTCAATTTGGTGAGTTAGCAGGAAATGAATTATTAATTTCTAGCAGAGAATTCTGGATTGAGAAGCAGGGCTAGGGTGTAAATAACTCAGATACAAGATAAGTGCTGGGGCAGCAGGGTAGTTCATAAGGCAGCAAGATGGAGATTACAGAGCAAAAGGGAGTATGGGGCTTCCTTCTCCTGGAGATGAGGGGTTGAGACATGGAAGGAGTAAGTGGATGAGCATCGCGGGGAAGGATGGGGCTGATTCTGGCAGTCTGGGCAGCTCCTGTGACCTTGCTGCCTACACTAAGGCTTCATAACAGAAGGGCTTGTACTTTGGTCTGAGGTACATTCCTCCCTCCAACTTCCTTCCCCATTGTAAAGACACACTCCTTGTCTCGTGCCTGATACTGAGCAGCCATGTTTAGAGGAAACACTTGGAGCCGACTGCAGAAGAAGCCGAGAAATACCCTGATGCAGAAATAAGACCAGCCTAAGTTTCTCTTGAGTAGTTCCTTAGTTTCTCACAAACCGTAACCACCTGAAGCCCAGAAGAAGCATTTCCAAAATGTTCTCCGTGCATGAACCCAACAGAAAGAGTCTTGCTGTTGCTATGGATGCTGTCATTTCCCAGGAGACTGTATCTGTTTGTGCTGAAGATGGTGTTTTGGGGGCACAGTCAAAGCTGCCTTGAGATATTAGAGCAGTCAAGTGTTCTGTGCCAAGTGGAGAGAATGCTGGACCTTTTCACCTGGGACCTCAGTGACAACAGAATTAAAGTCTGGTATTTGGCTCAGTTCTTCATGGAACACATTTCCAAACTTCTGTTTGCTGTCTCTTTCTGCTTAGGGCTCAGACATTAGTCTATGTATCTGTGCAGGAAAAACAGATCTTACCCTATTTGTGTGTCACCTTTCTGCACATGCAAATATCACGAAGAGATACCTGCCTTCCACCATACCCTACAGCCTCATTTCATTGGTAGAAGGAAGGCATTCCGATAGGTGCAGCTAAGTTAACATAGTGATGCTGATTCACATCTCTGTCTGAGGGGCCTTTGGGTACCGGCAGAGTACCAGCTCTGGGTGCTTGGGAAGCTGGCAGAGCTTTGTCATAGAGAGAATGTCAGCCCTCCAGGGAATGCCTTGGGAGCATCATCCCAAATGCCCACTCTTAACATGACATGAACATGCTGGCTCCTCATGGGTATGAAAAAATAATATAAACAGAACCACTTTAAAATGGAATTGGAGCGGCCATCTCAGAGGAACAGCCTCAAACCTTCAGAATGTTAAAACTGGGCAAAATAACCTTTGGATTGGGCCTAAAGCAACATTATATCTCAAAAACTTTACAAAGATAACAAGAAAACAAATATTGTGACATGACTACTGGTCCAACAATTAAAAACACTGTTCAGAATTGCTATCACTATGTTAGCTTATTTGCACCTATGAAAATGTCTTCTTCTGCTGATGTAATTATTATCCTTCCCTTTCTTATAATATCCTCTGCCTTTGCCTCCTAATTGGAACACATCTAAGCTTCAGCCCAAATTAGTGCTTCTTGAATATCTATTCTTTGGGATCTCAAATAAGTGCTTGTTGCCTCTCACTTTGGCCTTTGTTTTAAGGTTATCATAAACCTGTGGTTTCTACTGTCTGTTTTTAAAACATCTGACTTGGGTCTAGATTAGGGTTTTGACAGGTTCATGAGGAAGAGGAGGCCTCACAAGAGTGAGCTTAAAGCGGGAACGAGTAAGTCAGGGCCATATTCAGAGAACTGGTTTAACATAAGCCCTGGCTCTCAAGGTGGGTCCATGACACCCTGTATCTCCAACACCCCTTTAGAAGGTCCTTGAGGTCCCCCTTTTCTACCTAGGTGTTTATGTGAGGCTAGATTTTCTATATGTAATTTAATTTCTATATGTAATTTAACATATAATTTAACATATTTCTATATGTAAAGTAGCATATTGCAGCAGACTGAGTGAAGAAGCAGACATGAGAATCCAGCTGACTTCCATGAAGCCATGCTTTAGAGATTTGCAAAAATATAAGCCAATGTTGATGCTCTCACTAAGGTTTTATTTGGAAACAGAGTTGGTTTCATAAAAAATATATTATTTGTGTTAGCAATGGATTCATTGTTATTGAGTTAATAAATAAACAATTTCTCAGTTTTAATCCATAGTACAGTATAAATTACAGTGCTAACTCACATATACAAAAGAATCTTGGGGTCCTCGATAATTTTTAAGAGTGCTAAGGGGCCCTAAGGTGAAAAAATTTGAGCATGTCTCAGCTAAAATATGGACTGTATGTAAAGTAGGGGCCTAAGAGAAGTTTGGAATAAATGGTAAGCCAGGGACACATTGCACATTGCTTACTCATTTTAATGATCAGTCACTGAGGACAAATGGGTCTGCTAGAAAGCATGGGCAGTGAGTGAGGCAAGATGGTTTAGGCCAAGAATACAGGACAGGACCTAGCAGGAGATATTTACTAGGGTGGATCAGGGGCTGAAGACCAAACTCAGTTTCAGTGCTCAAAGCCAAGAAGCACTGCCACAAAAGGTGTCTGAGGGAGAGTACACTTTAGCCAGCACATAAGCTAAAGTTTCGGGAGAATTTCTGCAGGGAATCCTGGGAAAGAGTTTTTACTTAGCAGTCAAAATCTGATGAGAGATTCCCTTTTAAAAACAAAACTCCAGCCCTTGGAAAGGGAAGCTCGCTGGAGCCAAGAAACCCCAGCCTGAGCAGTAATCAGAGTGGCAAAAATAGGGAAGATAAAGAAGCTAATGTCACATGTACTACTGTGACTTCTGTGGCCTAACCCTCTGGATCTCCAGAACAACCTGGTCAGCTTATACACAGGAGTTCAGAGGGATGAAGTACCTTGCTAAGATCACTCAGCTATCGAGTGGCTGAGAGAAAATTCAAATCCCCACCTTTTTGTTGCCAAAGCTGAGACCTTTTGCATAATGGCTTTCTGCCTCCTTCAAGGGACTAGGAACACAGAAGCCAGGAGCAAAGCTGGACATCTCCTTGGGCTCCAAAGGTAGGTCTAGCCTTCTGCTTGATATTTTGTGTGTATATCTGATATGTCTCAAACTCAACGTGTCTAGAGGAAAACCTCAGCCACCCACACCTCCCACCTCTGTCTGCTTTTCATGACCACCCAAGTCTGTGGGTTACTTACCCAGTCCTCCCCACCTCAGTGCATACCTCCACCAGCCCCTCAACTGTCAAAGCTCCAAACCCTTCTTCTCTCATATCCATCTTCGATTGACCAGGAGGTCCTGCAGGGTCTAGCTCCATGATACATTTTCTCTGCAGCTGCTTGTCTCCCATGGCTGCCATCATGCTCATCTGAATCCCATCACGTCTCAGATATTTTACCACAGTGGCCTCATAATGAGTTTCCCTGTCTCTGATCTTGTCCTCATCTCACCCATTATTCACACAGAATGAAGCTTTTAGACTATAAACTGGATCGCATCACTGCTCTGCTCTTCTCACTGTGCTTACAATGTTACCTCAAACTACTGCCCACCAATCTGTAAGTATCTGAGTCTCCTAAGTGGTCAGGCTTTCACCACCACTCCAGCCACCTTCTTCCATGCTTACCCTTGCTCACTCCACTCTAGCTACTCAGGCTACCTTTATGTGCCTCCAACATGCCATTCTTTTCCTCATAATATCTGAATCTATAGATTTTTTTGCCTAGATTGTTCTGACCTTAGTTTTTTATGTGGCTACTTCTTTTTCACACCTTAGTTCTCGGCTCAAGTGTTACTTTCTCAAAATGGCTTATCTGATCTCCATTCTAAAGAGAGCCAAAACTCCCTCAGTTGTTCCCCAACACTCAACCATGTTTATTTCCTTTCCAGTATGTTTCGCTGTCAGGAATTATTTATTTATTTGTATATTATTTTGTTCCCACCCCAACTAGAAAGTGTGTTCCTTAAGGGCAAGAACTTTTCATAGCTCTAGTGCTTTGCAGGATGCTATGGCACATAACAGAGACTCAAGAAATATTAGTTGAAGAAATGAATGAAGAAAAGGCAACCACCTAGTGACCTAGGAAGAAACAGATCTCAGACACAGAACAGGGCATGGCAGGGCATGTGGAAAGCTGAGCTTGCAGGCCATTCTGACAGGAGCAGGGGCCTCCAGACTGCTGATTCACTCTTCCTGACAAAGTTTCAGTGGGTCTGAGAACTTGGAGAGAGCGGAGTCTGTCACATGGCCATCAGTGGCCCTGCTCATGGCAACAAGCAGGCAGGAAGCTGGTGACCAAGATACATCTATACTATTTTCCCTGGAGTTGCTCTGCTTTGTGTCAACTCCAGTGGACAGCCTGGTGGCAAATGTTTCTTCTGTGCTCTTTTTTTTCTTCTTGAGGGGCAGCACTAGCTTTTAGCTCATGAACAGATTAGAGAAAAATACCTCCTGACAAAAATGCCTGAAAAAGTTTCTCTTGGCTCAGATGCCAGCTCCATCTCCTTCTCCCAGTCCCAATGAATCTTTTTCCCCAGCACTTTTGCAGCCATCCCCTACCCCAGTTTTATTAACCCACACACCACATAGGTATGTATGTTGGGTTGAACAAAGAAACCACCTTTCTACAAGAGAGGAAGCATTAAGTACTTCTTTTCTAGACCCTATGAGTATGGAAATCAGACAGTCACTCCAAGGAGGACTGAGATCAGTCTTCTAGATGCCCTTCTTGATAAATTTGAAGAAAAAGAAAAAAGGTGGCACAGATTATCACACATTTGTGGGTTAGAGGTAACTGAACTTAATACAGATCATAGAAAGATAGCACAATTCCCCTCACAGAGCTTAACTTATTCCTTGTCTTGACTTGCTGACCTCAGAGAGCTTATCTGTTTCCAGGTGTGAGGGCCCTTGCCATAACTCACAGCTCAGTAGGAGGTGAACCCAGGAGGTGAAGTTCTGGTTTGCAGGAAGACAGAGCAAAGAGTAGCTCTTGGGGGTTTAGTTCTATTATTGCCTTTGCTCTGGCTCTGTTCTTGTTTGTCCTTCACAATCTGCAAAAAGCCCAGTTAATGAGTAGCAAACCTGCTCTCACCAGCTCCAGCTGAAGCTTCTGTCTGCCTAGGGCAATTTCACCCACTGTACTCTCTTCTCTGGGGCTCAGGTAGAAACTGCAGCAAGTCAAGAAAAGTTTAATTGGGCTCCAAATGTGATTAACCAAGACTGGCTCACATATGCTCTGCTTATGTTTAGCATGCCACAAATTCTAGCGTTACCCAGTGGGTGCTAAAAGCCATTTTGCTTTTAATGTTCCTTGCCTAGCTTACTCAAGTTGGAATTTAAATCAAAGGCTAACATCTATATTGGGGATAACTTTACAGTTTATCTTAATATAACGGCTAATAAATGTCACGTTTTAAAGTAGCTATTTAAAAACAATGGTTTTAACAATGTTATATACTTTTAAGGGAATCTAGTAAGCAGTTGACTGAAGCTGGCACACTGTAATTTTAGGCATTATAAAACCAGAGCAATAAGAATGGGAGAGACAGGCTTGAAGGTACTGAACCAGAGCCAGATATTGGGATGTTCACAGAAATAAAGACAAAGCATCTCACAGCCTCCCACTCAGCTACAAATAGGATGCCTCAACAATAGGATCTCCTAATTGACTTTCTTCAAACAGGAAAGAATGATAGGCAGGCTCAGGGGACCTTCTTGAATCAACATTTCTAGTGCTAGCATCTAGAACAGAACTCTTTAGTGACTCCATCTTGGTCAGTGGTGTCAAGGGGGACTCAAGCAGGGAGGCTTAGGAGAAAAAGCATGTGAAGAAACTCTGTAGCTTAGTCCCACTCCCACTGTGCCTCTGACCTAATCTGGAGCTTTCGGTGGATCAATTAACCCTACAGGACTTCATCTGTGAAATGAGAGATTTGGCAAGATGGTCTCTATTATGATTTCTGGCTCTATTATTTCATGGCTGTCTCTCAGATTCCCAATGTTTTGTATTGCTTTGAATCAATGGATTGATTTGTTGAGTATCTGCTATGTACTTAGCTCCATGCTAGCTTCTGCAGTAAGTTCTGTTTTACAAATGTTGACTGACAGCCACCAGGCTAGGTGCTGTGGATGCAAAGAAATGAAACATGGTATTTTCCTTCTAAAAGTACATCATCCTATTTCAAAAAGTTAAAAAGAAGTAGGGGGAGGAGAAGAAAGAGAAATGGAGATCAAAGACTTCTGCTTTTAGGTGGAATGGAGTAGCTGATGACAAACCAGAGCCCTGTCCGGCACAACTAGAAAAGCCAGGTGAAATGCAGAGATCCACAGTCACAGGCATCAGAGAACTGTCTAGATAAGGAGAACTAGGGAGCAGAGATTGTAAAAGAGAAAAAGGTTGAAATGGGAGCTGAGCTGGCTTTTGCAATTGTTATTGCCTAGGCAGCTTACACTTCTGGACATGAGTGGGGTTGGAACTCTGTGCAGAGCCCATGCTTTATGGGGTTGTTGGGGCTGCAACAGCAAAGTACCACAGTCTAGGTGGTTTAAATATCAGAAATCAATGTATTACAGTTCTGGAGGCTGGAAAACTGAGATCAAGGTGTGGGCAGAACTGGGTTCTCATGAGGCCTCCCTCTTTGGCTTGCAGATGGCCATCTTCTCCCTGTGTCCTCACATGGTCTTCCCTCTGTGTGTCTGCATCCTAATCTCTTCTTATAGGGATGCCAGTCATATTGGGTTAGAACCCACCCTAATAATCACATTTAAATTTTATCACCTATTTAAAGAACATGTCCCCAAATACATCATATTTTGAGGTACTGAGGGTTAGTACTTCTACGCATGAATTTTGTGGGAACACAATTTAGCTTAACACACATGCAAATTCTGGAAGTGGACCCTTTTTTGGGGCAGGGGGCAGGGAGACAGGCAGAAATATCAGCTCAGTTTTGGAACAGAACTTGTGGGATTCAAATACTTGGCCAGTTTTCCTCTCAGAAAATTTATCAAATACTGGGAGTTTGCAAGGTGAGAGACTAAAATCCTAAACAGAGAGCCTCTGAAAATCACAGTGGAGTTTCTGGCACTCTTGTGAGACAAAGATCGGGTTAAGCATCAGCCTAGAGTTGGGGCCTATGTAAGTCTGCTCAGGCTACCATAACAAAATACCCAGAGTGAATTGTTTATACAACAGACATTTATTTTCTGGAGGCTACAACTCTGAGATTGAGGTGATGGCAGGGTTAGTTTCTCCTGAGGCCCCTCTCCTAGTCTTGCAGAGGGTCACCTTCTTGCCATGTCCTCATATGGCCTTCACTCTATGCATAAGCATGTCCTTTGCTTATAAGGACACCAGTTCTGTTGGATTGGGGCCACACTCTTAAGGCCTCCATTAATCTTATTTACTTCTTTAAAGATCTTTCTCCCAACACAGTCATTTTGGGGGTGAGAGCTTCCACACATGAATTTTTGGGGGACGCAATTCAGTCCATGACAGAGCCCAACAGAATAAACCAGTCTCTTATCAAAAAGTTCAGGAAGCCAGTAAGAGATCAGAAGTAGATAGAGCCTTACCAAGACTGCAGTCATCTGGAATGACAGAATGAAAATATGTAGCCAACAGGGATAAGGATGTTCAAGAGGCATATGAGGCAGATGGAAGATCATTTGCCCACGGATGCCTGTTTGCATAAAGCATTTGGCAGGGCAGATATTTCAACACACATTCTTCATGAAACTGGACCTAAGGCATTCTGCACAATTTTTCAGAGCTTCCCCTTTCATTTCAGCCTCATCTTGGGCTCTCACTCCATGTATACTTTATTCTAAGCATACCCTGGCGTTACAGCAGTGGAATGTTTTCTCATTTTTCTACAGAGTAAATTCCAGCTCATCTATCCATCATCTGGTCCTCAGGCCTAATTTATTTACTTTGTCTTGTGCTTACTCCTTATAATTGCCACTTTGACAACATTGTGTTATCACAATTTTTGAAATTGTGAAACATTTCAAATACACAAGAAAAATAGAAAGTAATATGCATTCATATATTCACCACATACCTGAAAAATTAAAGCATAATTATTGAGGCCTTTTTGAATGCTCTTGGAATACATTTTATCCTCCCTTCTGCCATGGGAGGAAGTCTCTATCCTGAATTTAGTTCTCGTATTCCAGCTGATATTTTGTATATATATAAACATATATATATATTGTGTGTGTGAATGTACCCATACATACATATAATAAATTTTTGTTTAAAATATTGTATGAAGTATAATATACTTGCTTTTATTACTCAACATTATAATTTTTTTCCAGTTTTTAATTGTAGTAAAATGTACTTAAAATAAAATTTATCATCTCAATGACTTTTAAGTATGCTGTTCAGTGGTTTAAATACTTTCATAATATTTTGCTATCACCACTACCATCCCATTCCAGAACTCTTTTCATCTTGTAAAATTGAAATTCTATACCCATTAAGTAATAACTCCCCATTTCCCCACTTCCCCACTCCTCTCAGTTCCTGGCAATCACCAGTTTACTTTCCATCTCTATGAGTTTGACTACTCCACTTCATTTAAGTGGAATCATACAGTATTTGTCTTTTTATGACTTGCTTATTTTACTTAGCATAAAATCCTCAAAATTAGACCATGTACTGCATATCAAAATTTATTTTTTTTAAGTCTGAGTAAAATTCTGTTTTATATATGTATTTTATTTAAGGTATACACACACACACATATAACACACACACATATCTATCTATCTCACATTTTGCTTCTTCATTTATTCATCAATAGACACTTAGGCTGTTTCTATGTTTTGGCTATTGTGTGTAATGCAGCGATGAACATGGGCGTGCACTTCTTGACACATCCTGCTTGGCCATTGTGCCTTCTTTTTAGTTGGTTATAGGATTGGGCCAAACAAGCTCACCTTTTGGGCTTTGCTCGTCTCTGCCCAATGCCTTCATAATTATATGAACCATCTTTTGGCTCACCTTAGACCCTAGGTCCAGCTGGTCTAGACATGGCTCTCTAGAAAGCTTCTCTACTCCAACTCTATTAGCCTTTATTGGGGCTAGTTTCTCATTTTGGGCCTGATGGGGGTCACTAAAGTGAGGTTTTCCAGCATCATGCCACCATACCTAGTATTTCCTGTGTCTTGTACAAGCACATAGCCTGCTTTGAATAGTTCCATAAAATTGGTCTTCCCTGCAACTGATGGTGCCTACCATTTCTGTTCTCTCTGGAGAAAAATGTTGAGCAGAACATGCAGTGTGGGGTGGGGGTATAATCTACTGGATATGGGAATTAGATTCTACAAAATTCAGACAGTGCTAGGAAATATTATATAGAATGACAACATAAAAAGGTGAAGGGTTTTTCTCAATCACACAAGTCTGAGAGTGCACAAAAGACTTTTTTCACCCCAAAACTTGTTTACTTTTAAATATAAGTACGTAGACACCTTCTCATTTTTTTAATGATGTTCCCAAAACTCTAATATTCAAAAATATACATGAAACAATCTGTAAACAATTAAGATAAACTGCAACCAGGAATTTGTCACTACACTTTGAGTTTCTGTTTTTAAGGTCTGAGAGTAACTATTAAAGGAGGCAGGTGGGGACTGTGGGGGATGGATTGGAGCCATGCAGAAGGACTTTGAGTCTTCTCTGAAGCCAGTGTCTATTTTCAGAAGGGAACAAAATACTCATCAAAAAACACACGTCATCTGGTTGATTCTCTACAATATCCTGGGTGAATCAGACATATTCCAGCATCTCTGCTAAATATCATCTTAGAAGAGGTGAGTTTCTGAAAGGCATACAAATGCATCTTTTCTGTTTGTCTGTTCTATACAAGCACACTGAAAAACTTTTAACTGGAACTGGGTAAGCAAAAGAACAAATAGGAGAGCTATGACATGGACAAGTTGAAGATGGATTCAGACTTCAGAAAGGGATAAAGATGAATGCTTTATTTTTGGGTACTGATGCATGGTAAAGGGGACAGAAACAAGAAACCTTTGTAGCTCTCCTGATTTTTCTGCAAGGAGCCAATCATCAGTAATGGAGATCTAACTGAAGCATTCACTTTTAGAACAAAGTGTATATAGCTTATCTTACAAGAGTAAGAACAAAAAGATGTGGCATTTTCAAATCAAAGGATTGTGAATGAGAAACTACAAAAATATTGAAGTAAATTTCCCTGACATTGCCCCACAACACCATCAGAGAAATGTTTTATTCTGGTAGAACATTCCAGGTTGCCTTTAATAATTGAATTCCTCCTCCCCAAGCCCAGAAATAATGAATTAATTTTTCTTATCATTCTGACCTGACCTCACCCATGCTTCCCTTCTTTCTTTACTTTATTCTATCAACTGCCACTTGTTGTGGCATGATCAATTCTAAGACCCATGGAGCCAATGAAGATGAATTATGAGCTTTTATTAGCTGGCTTGTGACTGACTCTCTACTATGAGGGGTTAGAGGAGATCAGCCCCTGGGTTTTAGAGTGAGGCAGTTATAAAGCCTAGAACAAGCAAGCAGATTACAGAAGCAGAAGTTGGCCATTAGCACAATATATCACCTAGTACCACACCCTGGATAACAAGAAAGTGGATTACAGATGCAGACATTGATCATCTTCTTATCTTCTACAATACACCTCCTAAACCACACCCAAACAAGTAGGACAAATTTTGGTATCTAAAGATATTTCTTCCCTATAGCTGACTTAGCAAGTTGGCTTACTTGAAAATTTTCCACCTTTAACAACATCAAAGGTAGAGGATGAGAAACTTGATCAAATATCAAGGGTGATTAGATAAGGTGGAAGATTCTCCCTAAACTGATATAGCAGGATTCTTGTTAAGACTGTGATGCAAACCCAACAAGGACAGTGAAAACACAGAAGGCCAAAGATGAGGCCTAGTCGAAGAGAAGACTCAAAGGAGACTAACTAAAGTTTGGTCAAGGAAAGACTCTTTGTCAGTCTCTCCTTTTGTTAAAAAAAAATATTCTCTCTTTTTTTTTTTTTTTTAACAAAATAGGTTTATTTCTTATCTTGTCACCTTTTGTGCATTAAGGACAAATTGAACCATCTGTTGGGGCTTGGTAATCAAGGGTGTTTGTTCAATGGTGAGAATCATCAGATATTGATTGAGGGTTTGTTTGTTTGTTTGTTTTGTTTTGTTTTGTTTTCAGTGAGATTATCCACAGTCATGATTATTTCCTGAAGCAGAGCAAAAAGATATGGCAATTCAGTGAAACCTTCTGAGTGGCCCACAGAGCAGCAGGCTTGAAGGTTGCCTATTGTGGTGTCGGGTCCTTTAAAGTAAATATCAAGTTGTCCAGCTTCAGTTTAGTCCAGAGCTTCTTTAGGCCTTGGGGGAAGGGTCAGCTACAAGACAACTAGAGACCAAGGATATGGGCCATCAGATTTTAGTCTTAATCATGCCAAATCAGGACAGAGGGAGAAAACTTGGAAATGTTATTTTGGAGAGTTGTAGCCAGATAATGAAGAAAAATAGAAGAACTAAGATTTGGTAAAGACTGACAAAATGTACAAGGTGGTTGAGTTCAATCCCAAACACAAGCATATAATGGAACCTCAAAGACAATGAACAGAACTAGAATCTGAGACCCCACGACGGTGTGGTTACATAAATGCAACAAGAATGATAATTAATTACATAGGCCTTTTAAATTTTTATTTGCTGAAACTTTTCATAAGAAGTCTCAGATTAGACTTTTAAAAGCCTCTCAACATTAGAAACCCAAGCCAAAAACTCATCACCAGACTTCAACTGCAGTACTTATACATTTGGGTTAATTTCTCTGCTCAAGATCCCCGAAACAGTCTGAAGTTTCTGAGCTAGTCTTTCTTATTCACCTGTAAAGATGGAAACCCTGTAAGCCAGATACCAGGCCAGTTTTCCCAAGAGAGCTTTGTAAATATTGGCTCAATGAAGTCAGTTTTAGTTCCTTAAAACTCTCTGATCCCATTTGATTCTATACATATCATTCTCAAATAAAACTTCTAGCCAAAACCTTGGTTATATAAGCAGTGTTTCCAGTCACATTCTATTACAAGAAAGACAGATTCTTGTGGAACTTATGTATTGCCATGACTTGTATTGCTATGACAAAATACTCAACAAGAGTTTCTGAATTCTGTGTAAGGAGAAAAAGATAAATGTTCTATTTCTGTTTACAAAATTTTTGTGAGTTTTAGATAGTTTAAGCAAAAAGGAAGAGGGAGTCCTTATCTATCTAAAATAGAAAATTAAAGGACTAGCAATGTTACAAACAAAAGACATCAAAGAATCATAATCATTCTTCAGCAGTTCATTCAGTATCCTGTAATTAATTCTTTTTTTCTGCTTGATCTTGGGTTAGCCATTTTATGAACCCATTAGCTTCCCTAGTTGAGTTCTGAAAATCCTTATTCAGTTTAGTGACATTCTCAATGTTGTTCAAGCAAAGTCATCAGAAGCTTGACCCCAGAGTATCTCAGAGCCCTTTCCATGGGTTCCAGAAATACTTTCTTTTATTGAAGATGAAGTGCTCTGGTCTGTAGCTGATTACAGATGCTGTTGAGAAGGATCAGAATAAAGCAAAAAATATCTGTGGATGACAAAAGACTTAAAATGTCCATGATTAAAGAGTTGATGAGAGTTCATTATAAAAATGACACAATTGACAAGAAAATTTTGTTACTTTTGTGACATTCAATGTTTTAAAATAATCACTGCATTTATGACTATTTAGATTATACCATTTTTGTCTAACATCAGGTAAAGCAGCATCAAGGCATGTGGAAAATGAGGGCATTGACGAATTTCTGGGAACTTAAACAATTTCTAAAATACTTATATTAATAATATTTAGCCATACAAATATAACTTAGAGAAGGATAAGCACTTCTTATTTTATAAAGCTTTCCATTTCTCATTTTCCAAGGTGAAAAACAAACTATTTGATATTTCCCATGGGCCCGATGGAAAATATCAAACTCAGTTTGAGAGCAAAAAGATTTTTTTTAGGATTTAATTTGGGGAAGGCAAAGTTGTCAAAAGTGTCAAAAGATTTGAACACTTGACTAAGTAGGATCAAAGGTCACTGTGAAACAAAACTTAGCTGCCTATTGAGCCAAAGCAATAAAAGATTTCAAAAGTAACTACAGATGGTAACATGGCTGCAAAACCAAACCAAACCAAACCAAACCAAACCAAACCAAACCAAACCAAACCTTAGCTCTTTAAAAAGATGGGCTTCTCTTACATAGTCAAGGACATGAGAGTTAACATAAAGCACAGGAAACAATTCTGATAAAACACAGAATCTGTTTCTTAGGCAGATCACTCAAAAGAAAAATTTCTTATAATCTCTTATAAAGAGCAGATCAATGGTCCAAGTAAACTTTGTTGTTTTTATAGAGAGAAAACCAAACTCTAGGTTTGTATCAGTATTGATAATAAAGCTCATAAAAAAAAAACCTTACAAATAAATTCATCCTCTCTTAACTAGCTAGATTTGGCCTCATAATATAAGTTTTCTTTTTCAAGATTTTTCCACAAACCTACAACTTGGTTGCAAATTATCAAAAAGCTTTTGGAAGCAGTTTAAAGCAGAAATGATAAAACAGAATTATTGTTGAAAAGTTCATTCTTAAAACATTTATTTCACACATTGGCTTAGTATGTATGTTAACTCTGAGGACACAGTTTTTTAGGAAACCAGTAATATTAAACTATACTTATTTACCAATAGTTTATCCAAATTATGTATACCCAAAAAATATTTGGGTTAGTTTCTTTATATCTGAGAGATTTATACATGTTTAATTTATATAAGTGATTAGGTATCTCTAATCCAGTAATATGGTGTCTTTAGAAAAAGTGTAAATTTGGACACAAAGATAAACATGCAGAGAGGAAAGACAATGGAGAAGATGGCCCTGTGACTGGAGTGATGCCGACATAAGCCAAAGATTGCCAAGGATTGTGGCAAATAGCGGAAGCTAGAAGAGATGAGGAAAGATTCTCTCCTTGAACCATCAGGGGGAGCATGACCCTGAAACCCCTTGGTTTTGAACTTCTAGCCTCCTGAACTATGAGAAAATATGGTTCTCTTGCTTTAAGCCACCTGGTTTGTGATACTTAGTTATAGCAGCCCTGGGAAACTAATATAGATGCCAAGCCAGAGAAGAGAGAAGTATAAGATGAATGGACACAGGAGCTGGTGGAGCAGGCTGAAAAGGGAAGTAATCGAGGCAATGGGGGGAAAACCAGAAGTGATCAGTTTCAGAGAAGCCAGAAAAAAGAATTTTGGTTAAAAACAATGGAGAGAAATTTCTGCAGAGGATCTAAGTAGTCAGGAAGGGAGATTTGGAATTTGACAATTAAGAAGTCACTGTGGACTTATGGAAGAACAGTTCCTAGGGAAGGTGTGAAGCCAGGATTGCCTGAGAAGGATTCTTGGGCCAGCCCTCCTTTCCACAGGCTACACTAGCCATTTACCATCTGACTTCCATGGAGCCAAAACATGTCATCAGCACAGTTTAACTTTGAGGACCAAATTGATTTATACCTCATTTCTGGGCCTTCTCCTTTAATTAAGAATATGAAAGTAAACATTTCTTACAAAGAAAAAAAAGGTGTTTTATAGCAGCTTGGGGAATAAAACTGTTTATTAACAAGAAGAATGCAAAATAGAGAATAATACAATGAAATTCTCTTAACAAAACAAAACCCTCGAATAAACCATTAAAAATGCTCTACTTGTAATCAAAGGAATGCAAAATAAAGTAGTGAGATGTTCTTTTTAGTCAATTCATTGACAAAGATTTAAAAATGTATACAGTAATCCTGCAGGATCATGAGGCTAGATGTGACTAGGGAGTTCAACACAATAGTAGGAGTGCAAATGGTGGGAAGTATGACCTTTCTAAATGATAACTTGATAGGATACTTAAGGGCCTTAAAAATATGCATCGATGCTAATCCGGAATTCCATTTCCAGATTTATGTTTTAAGGAAATAATTAAAGCTATATTCAAAACCTTTATTATAGGAATATATATTTCAGTATTATTTATATCCCCCTTCAAATAAATATCAATAATACAGAGCTGATTAAATAAGTTATATATATGATAAGATAATGTCATTAAGTAATGATTTAAAAAACATTTATAGACAATGAAGATATTCAGAATATACTCATTAGGAATAAAAAGTTATCAAAATAATATTTACAGAAATAAAAACATTTTCAGTATCTGAAATAAAATTATAAAAACATTTTCAGTATCTGAAAGAAAATTATAGAAAATAATTAACAGAAGTTAATTTAGAATAGTGGGGTAATGGGTGATTTAAAACTTTTGTTCATTTTTCTTTTTTTATTTTTCTTTTTCCCCTAAAATTAGTGCCTTGATTACATATTTGAGATGTGTAAATATTGTAAATTAAGAATTGCATCTATTCAGGATTGAGTCTGAGAGAAATGTTTGATTTACTGAAATTTTACCAAAGGATAAGCAGTGAGGGGCCCTTTTCTCTACCCATTTTATTGATAAAGAAATTTAGGTCCCTTGAGGGAAGGTACTGCCAACATGTGGATTTTTTTCATTCACTTTTCTCAGGAATTGGGCAACTCACATGAGAGGATCTAAAGATGGCCAATTAAGTGGCTGCATGATGTGGTGGGAACAGAAGTGTAAACTGAGTTCCTGATTCCTAAACTGTCTACTTTTCCCAGTATAACATCCTCAATCATTCTGTCTTGACTTATGTCTTACATTTAGAATTTCCATTTTAAATGAGATTTCTTTCATTTCTGAGTTCATTGTATCATTTTGGCCCAAACTCATTTCTTAAGGCTTTTGAAGAATTATCCTTCCCATACTCATTGAACATCATAGACTACAGATGCTTAATGCTTCTTCTCTAACCAAAGTTATCATCACTGAGATTTAGGCATAGAGAATGAGCCAGCTGTCACACCAAATCAATGGAGTCACAGGGAAGGCCCTAAAACATTGGGCAAAAGAGAACATTTGAAAGTGCTTTACCTATAGCCACTAATTATTAACAAGGTCAATAACAACTGGAGAATAATTGGCATAAATGTCAGGGAGAAAGCAATCAGTGAAAGCACTGGGTGGGCTGCACAAAGATTACCATGGTCATCTAGTGGACTTTTTAACCAGGCTGTTTTATGTCCTGGTATCAAGGAAAGCTCAAAAGAGGTAAACAAACAAATGACAACATAATTAAATAGATCTTCAGTTCGGTTAATATACAATTAGGTTTGCCACATAATATATGGGTGTTTGATTCCTTTCCAACTGTCCACTTTATATTCTGCAAATGATTGGTTGGTTATAATTCGACTAATATGATCTTCCCTTTAAATCACTATAATCAAATGCAGAAAAATCTTTGAATTATGTGCTATTAAAAAATTCTCTTTGCTCCTTTTGTGCCCAGAGGTAGGACTTTGTGAGCACTGATGTAGTTTGAGAGACAAATATATTGGATCAAATTAAAGAGATTTTTGCACTGTAAAATAAGATAAAACACTATTTTTCATAGGTTGAAATATTAGTATTTACTAATGAAGTACTGTCTCTTTTTGAGCTGAAGTTTGGGCTAAAATTCATTTAAAAAATAGAAATTATAAATTCTAGGAAAACAAAAGACAGAAACCAATCAAAATGTTATTTTAGCCCAAGTAAAGATAGTAGCCACATGTCAATATCATTCATAAGCTTGAAGATGAAAGTCTTTAATGATTTCATTGGTCCATGGTATCAGAATTGTTCTTTAAGAGAAAACAACAGAAGGATGTCCATCTTCTGCAGCCAGGCCTATGGCAACACAACCAGATGGCTGACCACTGTGAGTTGAGAAGGTCCTTTGAACCCTATTATTGATGCCTTTGTGGCAGAACTTATGGGCCATCAGCAACATGCATTTATAACTCTCTTACCTAGGGCTGCCATATATAGGTATATAGGTTGTATCCTACATAAGAGCATTTAGTTGAGAGAGCCATGCTCAACCATTTTCTGGAGGAAGAGATCACTTTTGCTAATTTGCACAAAGACACAGATTACTCATAGCTAAGCCATATGCCCACAAGTTTACGTCTTCCTAGAGGGAACATTTTATGTAACTCGTGCAAACACAAAAGTGGGATAGTAGTGGTCTTATCCTTATTTTGAATTTTTTCTTACTTTTACATTTAAAAAAATCGAGGTAAAATTTACCTATAGTAAAAAGCACAAATACTAAAAATACAATTTCATAAACATAGAACAATTCCATCATCCCCAGAAAATTTTCTTGTGCCTCCTTCTAGTCAATCTCTAAATTCTAGAGGCAACCATTACTCTGATTCTTGTCACTATAGATTAATTTTGTCAATTCTTGAACATATATATGTATATATATATATATTCAACAAGTGTGTGTGTATATATACATATGCAATTATTATAATATAAACTGTAATTTTATATATGCGTATATGTAACATATATTTAATAATGTTTTATATATTATTATAGATAATACATGTATTATTTATGTTATAATAATGTTATATATTGTTAAATATATATAACAGTGTAACCTTTGGGAAATAACAGAGATTATTGCCATTATAAAAGATTTGATAGGTATTGGAAGGTGATTCTAATACCTAATACATTCCCATTTAACTCTTCCTTTTGGCCTGTGCAGAAAGTGGATGGATTTTGGAGAATGACTATAAGCAGAGCAAGATGGAAACTCCAACTGAAGCTCAGCTTTGCTGGAGCTAATTGATATATATCTCCCTCATCCCCACACTGCATCTAGGATACAGCATTTGACCTGTCCAAACTTTCTTTTTCTATTCTTATCAGTAAAAATAATAAGTTAACGGCTTTTATATAACAGGGCAGGAGTATACTTTCACAATTCTACCTTAGATCCGTGTAGATGCTTCTATTTACTGATATAACAGTCTGGAGGAACCTTGATGGTCTTGATATACCACTGACTAGAACATTTGTGTTTAAATTGATGAGATTTTGCTATTTGGATATAGTGACATAGTGACCAAGAATCAGCAAGTACTTTGGATTTGTCAGTATGGTGATTCTCAAAGTGGGGCCCCTGGCTAGGAGCAGCACCTGAAACTTATTACAAAGGCAAATTATCAGGCTATACCTTGAAACAGTTCAATCAAAAACCCTTGGAGTACATGCAGAAATCTGGGTTTTAACAAGCACTCTTGGTGATTTTAGTGCATGCTAAGGTTTGATACTCATTGCCTTAGTAAAACACACATATGCCAGAGGATAGGAAAAAAAAATCCCATGAAAATTCAGGAACCTGCCACATAAAGTTTCTAAGTTCCAAGTGGTCAGGGAGTGTTGGGTGTGTATATTTTTTAAAGTGAGAGATAAGTTGCTGTACTTCATGCTGCTCACCACGAAGAAAGAGATGCAATGCTTAATGGACCTCTTTGGAATTTGGAGACTTCCTATTATACTTTGGGGATACTGTTCTGACCCATTTGGTGGATAACCCAATGGGAGCCAGGTTCAAGTGGGGCCCCAAGCAGGAGAAGGCCCTGCAGCAGGTCTAGAATGCAACTGTTTTGACACATGGACCCTATAACCTTGTCGACAACATGGTATTCTGGTTATCTGGGGCATGTAGAGTTGTCTCTGACAAATCCCAGCAAAGAAATCACAGTGCGGAGCCCCTAGAGTTCAAGTAAGGGATGACTCTAGCACAGGAGATCCAAGCTTCAGATGGCTAGTTAGGTGAGGTGACATTTTGTACTTTTTATAGCTCTAAGTTTATGATTTGAGTTGGGTTGCATTCTCACTTAAGATTGACACTGGGAAAATAGGAATGGGTGTGGAGATAAGTAAGAGGTGCTAGAGACAGATAAAGAATTTTTGACCTTGGACTACTTGAGGGAAAAGTAAAAAGATATACAAATATGGGCACAAATGAGACTATCTGATAGGTGTTTATCCATGACACCTATGAAAGTGGAATCTAGTCAGCCAAAGTTTATGTGAGGCCATTGAAACCCTAGGGATGAGGTCGAGAGGCAGAGAGATGGGAATAGTGAAGGTGTTAGAAATTCTGCAGATGGAAAAAAATAGAAAAAAGTTCTAAGCTTTTTACGTAAAGCTTTATCTCTTTAAAGTCAGCCCTGTGTTACGCTGCTGGTGAGCTCCCAAACACTAGGGCTTTAAGACAACCCTTAAAAACAGTTGGGTATAATTTAGATGCTTTGAACAAGAAGTGAAGCAGGTTTCTGGAGTGATCAATTCTGGTTTCTCCATCTTCCACTGTATTTATTGCTCTTAAGTATTCTTTGAAGTACAGGGTGGGGTTGAGGCTGAGGCATGCAGTAAAAAGATTTAACTGTGTTGCTTAGTCTCTGTTTCCTTCCAGGTTCTTTCTTTGCCCATCTTTGCCCAGCATTGTGTCCCAGGAGGCTAATCTCTGTGGATGGCATAACCTTGTCTCCTGGGTCCTGGGGCTGCTGCTTAGATTTGACAAATGGAAGGTGCTGGCAAAGAAATGACAGTGTGGGAGGAGAGTACAAGCAGGTGTTCTTTCTTCTCTTTCCTCCCTGCTTTGTTTTTCTCTCTGGCTTCTCTTCTGTGACAAACTCAAGCTCTTGACTAGCTTCACACAGTACTCTTTACTTCTCTTCCTTCTTCAGACCTAGGGATAATGCCTTACTATCTCTTGCTGGTGCCCTTACACTGTGCACACTTCTATCTGTAATCTGTCTGTCTCTTCATTAAAAAGTTTCCTCAAATTCGTAGCTGAGTTTGCTTTTTGGTCCTGCCATATTTTGATAGACACAAAGACCATGGTTTATCTCTACTGGTGTTATTTTGGATTTAGATTAATTTAAATCAATTTATCAATTAATTCAAGAAATATTTATTTGAGTGCCCACAATGTATTAAGTATTGAAATAAATCTCAAACAAACATAAACCTAAAAAAATAACAAAGAAGTCCAGCCTTTATGAAGCTTCCTGTTCATTGGGAAGGGTGGGGAAATGTGCTTTCTCTCATTGTTCGTTCCTGCATCTTCAGAATGTGAATAATATCATTTATATGTACATGCCTGACCCAAACCAGTGTTTAACAAACATGTGTTCCTTCTGTGGTTGTTTGTTTTTGTTTTGTTTTAATTTTTTTTGAAGATGCTTTCTTCATGCTTTGTTCTTCTTCCTTCATTTTAGGGAATAGACAGCTGAATCCAATTTAGAAGAGTTTACTTCTTAATTTTAGCATTTACACAAGGTAGGCATTTACCTTTGGAGTTGACGTAGTGACACAGGAGAACATGTAAATGTGGTCATCTCTGGGTTTATCCTGTGCCCTCCCTCTGCTCATATTATCACTGACCCTCCACTTACACTATTAGCATTACTGAGGTAGAAAGAAAGGAGGGACAGAGTGTCAGAAATGGGTGAGAACTTAGGAATTATAAGTGAGAAACATGAGGTCTTGTGAGGCTGTGATATGCCTGTTGTTACCAGCTAGACAGTGGCCAAGCTTAAAGTAAAATTTGGTCCTCTGTCTCTCATCAGTATTCTCAGTGTCAACATTTGACCTTGAGATTGTTTTCAGGTAGCAAGACAATAAATGTGCAGTTGAAAATACCATGGTATGCAAACAGCTCTTCATGAACAACAAGCCACATGTGTTCCAAATTCTGATTCTCCCCAGTCTAGAGGGTTCTTGTGTTTTCTCTGCTCCATAATCAAGTGGCTGGGGACCTTCTGAGATTCAATTCATTAGTTTGTGGTGGCTCCAAGCCATAACATAAGTCTCCAAAGGGACCGATCTCATCTCTTCTTCATTAAAATGAAATCTTCCCTTGGCATTTCTCTCAGGCACTTCTCCAGGTATGGATGAGAGGGACAAAGAGGCAGGGGAGAGGGCTCCAAGCTTAAATGCCAGCAATCCAATTAGAGGAATGTTTAACCTTTGTAAATAAAGCCCCTGCTTGGCCTGCTTCTCAGATGGGGTAGGAAAATGAGCTGATTTATTATGAAGCCCCATACTGTGAGGAGAGGACTGCTGTTTAGAACATCCGTCCTGCCAGAGGGAGCTCAGCCTGCTGTTAAAAATTATTCTCTCTGGAAGGCCAACTGGCAGCAGATGAAGGACGACACACAGTGCAATAAGCCACCTCCTCAGGTGCCCTCCCTGGTGAAGGGGCCTGTTTGCCTACACATTTGGTTCAAAGAACCATCGGTGGGCCCGGTCCAGCTGCTTGACCTCCATTAAGAACATGAGGAATGAAATTAAATGTAAAACAGCAAACAGTGGGAAAACAAGCAGGAAATAGAATTAAATATTTAACAAACTCATGGATGGGGAAGACCTTTGTGGTTTAGATGCAGTACAAGAACCCACAAAGAAACAGATCAGAAAGATTCTACCCATGTGAACATAAAAATATGTAATGGCAAATAAACTAAAAATGCTTGCCACAAATATGGTATCTACAGGGTCTTATTATTACTTGTAACTGATTCATTCACTTAACATTTATCGGGCTGGCTGCTAGAGATACAGAGGTCAAAGACTCAGTGCCTTCAATGCTACCTTACAGTGAGAGATAAAATTAATCACCATTGTTTCTAACTGTCTGTTTATCATCTCTGATTTTGAAAGATTGAGAAGGCTTCTATGTACATATTTGTCCATACTGATAAGAAGAGCACTAGATATCATTAGCTAAGTAGACAAGTGTAAGAACTGGCAATTTACAAAAGAGAGAATACATTTTGTTAGAAATGGTATATAAAAATCCTCACTCTTGTTAATAATGATTGAAGTACAAATTTAAAAAAGGTAGTTTTAGACTGTTAAATTACAAAATTATTTTCTTAATGATAATACTCAAGGTTAGCACAGATAAATAACCAGAGAAATAAATAATGTCATGCTCTTGTAAATAAAAAGATATTTGAATAGTATTTTAGTAATATTTATCAAGAGCCTTTAAAATATCCATATTATTTGACAGCAATTGTACTTCTAGGAACTTATGTAAAGGAAATAATCAAAGATGTAGACAAAGATTTATATATAAGAATATTCATAACATATAGATACTCCTGAATAGAAAGTAATTTTAATGTCCAAGAACAGGCAAGTGGGCAATTAAATTCTCATCTGTAAATAGTTTTTTTTTTTGAGTAAAACACATGATACCATGAGTTTGAAGAATATTTAATGATAATAGTTATGTTCATGATATAATAGCAAGCACCAAAAAAAAGTAGGTTACAAAGTATATGTGAGTGGTATGACCTCAATTTGGTAAGAAAATTGAATGTTTTATTAATGTATCTGAAAGAATTTATTTCAATTTTTAAAATTTTTTTTCTGATTGTAACAATATGTTAATGTAATCATAATTTTAAAGAATATATGTATAGGTCAACCAAACATACACACCTGAGTTTTACAAATGTTAACATGATGAAAACAAAAATGGTATACTTTATAGTAGAAGGAACATGGCATTGACATACAGTTCTACGTAGGAGACAAAGAAAAAGGAAAGAAGATGCTTGGCAGAATGATAGTTATCTATGGGTGGGGCAGGTGTGCTCTTTCCAACAGTGATGAGATTCATGGAATTCTACTCTAGAGTGTGATGTGAGCAATTCACCCACACCTCCTGTTTCTCCAAAAGATCCTGTGAACACTTTGGCTTCATTTGACTCCCTGAAGAGGGCTTACTCCTGAGAAGTGGGGGATGGGAGGACACACTATAGAAAGAGATTTGAATCTAAAATTGGTTTTGAAGGTTGAGAAGAATGCGCTCTGGGGCCTCTAGCGCCGAGTCCCTGGGGATGAAAGATGCACAGTGGTTCTGGGACTGTAGGGTCAATTATAATATCTATCCTGTCAGAGGGAGATCAGCCTGCTGTTAAAAATTATTCTCTCTGGAAAGCCAACTGGTAGCAGATGAAGGATGACATGCAGTGCAATAAGCCACCTCCAGCATCCAGCTCTCTGGAGCTGTAGGCACCCTAAGAGTGTGTAAGAGGTGGAAAAAAGAGCAGCAGTGTCTGTGACCCTGGGCACCTACATTCAGAGCCCTCTCAAGAGCTCTGTCTGGAGGACAGGGTCTTTCTGCCTGATGAAACTGTGATGGGTGGTTGGCAGCTTTGGAAGCGTATGGTGAGGACATTACTCTCTTAACAATCAGGCACTGTGCAGGGCACCCCCAGCCCTAACATGTGATACTCTCAAGGGTGGAAGTAGGTGAGACAGAGTCTGCAGTATAAATTTCTCTTGAGGGCAGAAGTCAGATTGCCCCATTTTGGACTGTGTAAACCCCTAGCATTTTTGGACGATTCAGGGAGAAGAGAAGCTTCAAGAAAAGAAAGAAAGAGAGAAAGAAAGAAAGAAAGAAAGAAAGAAAGAAAGAAAGAAAGAAAGAAAGAAAGAAAGAAAGAAAGAAAGAAAGAAAGAAAGAAAAAGAAAGAAAGAAAGAACGAATGAAAGAGAAAATGAGATTCCTGCTAGTAAGATGTGAAGAGACTCAGTTATTCTTAGGAAAAATAAAACCGATGAGACCAACCTTATGCACTATGAGGTTGTAAAGCAGTCATATCCATTATTCTACAGTGGGCATATAATGTTTTATAAAGATAAAAAGACTAAACCTTAAACAACCTTAGCCTCACCTCATTTGAGGATGTCTCATGGGATTTAAATCCAACTAGCCATGCAGGTGACCAGGTGGGTGTTCAGATACTGGCTCAGACATTCTATCCTTTAGAGGCCCTCCCTTTAATGACCTGACAGTGGGTACGGCATGTCAGTCCCCTTTTGGCATGCTACCTAATGCTTCGCCAGGGCCTCAGGGGCATGTCAGCAGCTTTTGGGGTATTTGGCAGGCCTGTCAGACACGTCCTCCTACCTACAAATACAGAGCTGGAGTGTTTCTGACATTGGCGGGCTATCCCTGAGCTTCTGGATGGTTTTGAGCAGAGAAATCTTAATCCCAAAGCAACAGACAACCTCTGTACCCTCAGCACTAAATAAATCAGTGGAGATCTCAAACTCCATAATTCTAACAGAGCCATCTCTGATGGCTGCAGCAATTTGCTCTCTCCTGGGTTAGCGACCGGCCATAATTGATGAGGAAACTGACAGCTCTTTGTCTTCCTTCACTACATTTGTCATTTGGCAGCTGGCTTATTCTTTATCTCTTGCCTGTGACTCTCTCTCTTTCTCTCTGTCTCTCTCTCTCTCTCCCTGGGCACTTGTGGAGCAGATGTATCTCATCTTCTCCCCACAGACAGGATCTATAAAGCCATAACATGTTTTTAATGCAATTCAGCTTTTTGAAAAATGCATAATTGAGAGTTCCAAAATAATTAGTTTATTATAGTGGGTCTGTAAAAATGAACTTGCATCTCATTTATGAGCCATTAGATCCCATGTTCGACGAGCCTGATTGCTATTAATGCCACCAGCATATAATTTAGCATACTTTATCAAAATGTGTCACAATTGAGCATCTTCTGCTTCCAACCCCTCTGTCTGGGGGCAGAGCTGCTGGGTGGAAGTGCTGAGAATTCTTCCCATAGCAGTCCAGTAGTTTGCTTGCTTTATCTATCTTTCTATCTATCTATCTATCTATCTATCTATCTATCTATCTATCTATCTATCATCTATCTATTTATTTGTGGTAAAATATATATAACATAAAACACATTAAGTTAACCATTTTTAAGTTTAAGTTCAGTGGTAAGAAGTACATTTATATTGTTCAACAATCACCACCATCTATCTCCAAACTTCTTTTCATCTTGCAAAACTGAAACTGTATACCTTAAACAGGAACTCCCATGGTATATAGCTTTTGCTACAATTGTCCCTTCCCCACACCTCTGGTGATGTCATTGTAAGGACCATGAGAACATACAACATTCATCCCATTTCTTTCAGGAACAGTTAAGCAAAAGAAAGAGCTACAGCATGCACTGACATAATGAGGAAGAAAAAAAAAATTCAGAACATGAAACATGTGACCCAATCTATAGGTGTATTGTCAGTGTTCCAGGAGGTAAGAATAGTTAACACCTTCCTAGGCACAAATTTGGATTTTTTTCACATTAACTACAATAAAAGTTAAAATATTGATTGTTTATCTTCTACACACCTTCCACATGTGCCTATGCAGATATCAAACAAACAAACAGACAGACAGACCAACAAACAAATGGACACACTTTAAAATAGAGCTGTAGTTGCCATGCCAGAGAAACTAACTTGCATGACTTATGCTTCAAATTCTCTTCTGCAATGTTAATTCAGGGCAAAATAACCTTTGGACAGGGACTCAAGCAACGTTGTACCCCAAAGAACTGTTTGCAAAGATAAAAAGAAAGCCATTATTCTGACTACTAAACTGATGACTACTGGACTAAAATATATAAAAACTGTTTAGAAATAACATCACTTAGATATCTGTACCAACAGATATGCCTTCCTTCTATTAATTTAATTGATCCCCTTTCCTTTCTCATAAATAGTCCTTGCTTTTGTCTCCTAATCAGAACACTATTTGAGCTTTTGTCTGAATCAGTGCTTATTGTGTGGCTATTCTTTTGATCTCAAATAAATGCTTATTGCCTCTCACTTTGAAAAGCCTTAATTTTAGGTTAACATAGGGCATAAAGTGATCTTATCTTTAAGGAACTGATGGTCTGGTGGGAGAGAAGGGCAAGAACTGATGAAAATTTACACAATACACTCTTGACACTAATAAGAATGACTCTGCAACAAAAGTCTAAGAAGAAAATCAGAATCAATTGCAGTCCTGGAATGCTGAAGGGCTAGCTATGCTCAGGAGAAGGCAAAGAATCCTGTGTAGGGGTAGATAAAAAAAAAAAAAAGCTCTTTATCACCCCTTCACACCTCAAATGGCTGTCCTGTGTTGGGGGAAGGAAAAAATACTGCCACAGGTAGAATGCTGGAAAGAGATAGTGGGCTACAGCAGGACATCTGTTCTAGAACCTGTGCATAGTGTGCATGCTCTCAGCCATGGCCCAGAGATGCTGAGCATTAACATGACACAATGTCTCTTTCTCCCTGCAAGGATGCCGTCAGGGGCTGGCTGGGAGGTAGCAGAAGCCTTAGAGCCTGGCACAGAATGAGATAGAGACTCTGCCTCATTTCTTTGTTGGCTCATCTCTGAAAAAGAGGGCTGTTTTCTCTCCTTTTTTTCCTTCTTAAGAAAGCAAGTTGAACTTTATTACTTGATTTTCTGAGCTTATTACAAAGTTGAAATAAGAGTCTTCCACTCTTCTCTCTGGATTGTCACAATGCTGAAGGCTAAACAGTGTGGGGGATGTGAAGTTGGGGTCAGGGTGATTTTTGAGACCAGTTGAGTATATAGAAGGTAGTGCTTTCACATAGCATCCTAAGATGGGAAGGACCCTGAGAGAGGTGGCATAGGGATGCTTAGAGATTGATTCCAAACACCAAGCTGATGGGAGCTCAGAAGAAGGGCCTATGAAGGCTGATAGATGACAATGCACTCTGTGACTGGAGAACCTGCCTTGTGGACATGGACCAGGAGTGTCTCGGAGGCAACCACAATGGACCAGGGAGTCTTCCAGAATGTGTGGATGGCTTGATCTTCTCTCCACCTTATGCAACTCATGACTTTGATATAATCCTACAGAAGAGGAGGAGCCCATTAAGAGCTGTATAGAAGCAATTCTGCTTAGGGTCTTCGAAACTTTACTTAATTTTATTAGGAAAAAAATAATATAAGAGATTTTGCTTCTGAGCATTGTGGAACAGATTTTATTATGCAGAAAAACAGAGATTTAGAAGGAAAAATGGCTCATGAGAATCTAGTGGGAGGTAGAATTTTATAAGACTCACCAAGTAAAAACTCTTCAGCCCAGTACATGACAGGGAATACTTATTACATTTAACTTCACAGAATTAAGAATTTTAAATCTCATCAAGTACTTTTTAAACAGCCATTTTATATCTAATTAATATCAACTGCTTTATAAAAAAGCAATTCATGAAACAGATTTAATAAAAGGATGCCAAAAGGGGAATAAAAAGGAAGAGGTGAGAAGGAAAAGGAGGAGGAGAACAGAGAAGAAAGCAGAATAACCCTGGCTGTAACATTGGTTCACACTGCAATTTTGTATAAACAATTTCTAAAGGCTTCCATATCTATGATACAGAATAATGGGATTGTACTAAATCTTTTTTCCAACAAAATTTTACATATAAACCTAGTATATGCAATAGATGGGGGGCCCCAAATCCCCAGGCCATGGACTGGTAAGAGTCCATGGCCTGTTAGGAACCAAGCCTCACAGCAGGAAGTGAGTGGTGGACAAGTGAGTGAAGCTTCATCTGTATTTGCAGCCACTCCCTAGTGCTCGAGCTCTACCTCAGATCATCAGGTATTAGATTTTCATAGGAGCACCGGTCCCTTACACCAAAAAAGTTGGGGACTGCAGCAGTAGACAACAGTGAGGCTGCTTAAATTTAGAAGGCGTGTGTGTGTGTGTGTGTGTGTGTGTGTGTGTGTGTGTGTGTGTGTGTGTGAATGCTAAGACTAACTCTATTTGGGACCTACATTATGTAGAAATAACTCTGTGTTCCTAGGAACCTCTCTCTGGTTGAATGTTCTCTTATTGATGCATGGAAGCACCTGGAAAAATTTGGGAGAGGAAATAGAGCAGAGGCATTTGGCTCAGGGGAGAACCCACACGAGTGTTAGAAATGCCCCAGCTAGCCCAGAGTCAAAATGCAAGTTATAGAAAAAGATGTGTAGACCCATACATCAGTGGGGAGATCCCTTCTAGTGAATACAAAGTGTCTGACATATTTTTGACTGGTCTGCTAATGTCATTTCCTAGAGGATAGAAGAGGCAAGGAGAGCAGACTGCTACTCTGGGCTTAACTCCAACCAAATGAGTAAACTTGGTTGGTAAACTAGAAGTCACTGGGGTCCTGGGAATAAATGGAGACAGCATAGGTTTCTGGTAACCAAGGTGGAGAGAGGTTTCTGTGCAGTGAGAGACTCTGTGCAGCCTCTACTGGGTATCAAAAGACCCGGGAAAACAATTGGTACCATTCCCAGAGACTGAACGCTTTAAGAAGACACCAAGCACTGAACACCCAATTTCACAAGGCCCTGAAAAGGAAGAAAGATGAAAATTCATGAGAAAAGTATATGCAGAGCTCAGGTATAAAAACAGCACATCTGGAAATGAGGGCATATGGCCGGGTTGGATTTGCAAGAAAAGGGTCATGGAAGTGAGAGTCCTGCATGCCAGGAGCTGCTAAAAAAGTGGAGGAAAATGCAGTAAAGGTTTTCTGATTGTAATTAGAGCAGATGAAGAGTCAAATAGGGGGCAGGGCTCCTGCCTGCTCTGAGGGAGTGGTGAAGATGGATGGGCAACGGGGCAGGTACTGTGCCGCCATTTGATTTCTGCCTCTTCCATCTCGAAGAGTGAATTTTGGACTAAAAACAGGACCTCAGGCATTGCCAGGGAATAACATGAGGCCCAGAGCAGATGAAGAGCCAGATTCTTTGAGCCAGAAATGCATGGCAGGGAGGGAGCAAAGGATGTGTATTACGAGCCTCAGGATGGAGGCCTTGCCCTCTGTGTGATCCTGTGCTTCTCATACAGAAAATGGAGCCAATCTCTGTGTCAGCTTATCTCACACAGCAGCAGCAGCGTCATTACCTGGGAACTTGTCACAAATGCAGATTCTCAGGTTCCACCTCAGACCTGCTGAGTCAGGACATCTAAGACTATGGTTCAGAAAGCTGTTGGAACAGGCTTTTCAGGATTCTGATGGCCACTCATTCTCAGAGCCCTGGTCTACACCGCCTGGTTGTCAGGAGGCTTAAATGAGAGGCAGGTGAGACATACCCTAACACACTATAAGACATCTTGAATCTATCAGCCTTTAGTAAATGAGTTCAAATGTCCTGGCTTGGACGAACCACATTCCAAAATCACGATGAGACTGCAGATGAGATCACTCAAGTTGGCAAAGTATGTTTAAAAAAGAGCAATGTGGATACTTTCTAGTCGAACCAGATGGACAGGTTGCAGGAGAAAGTCATAAGGAACAATTGGAGTTGCCAGAATGGTTCTCTTCCTCTTCAGCCTCCTACCCACAAGCACCCTCCTCCTTCATTTTAGTCAGTGTAATAAATACGATTGGAAGTGCACAGAGCCCCTGCATGCCAGGGAGCATAAATTATTTCTCTAGCACTGGAGCACTAATTTGTAACATAGATTAAATTTGGCTTCAGACAGGGGAGGGATTGTACCTTCAAGATTTGCCACGGCATTAAGGGAAATCACTTACTTTACACATTAGGATGGATTAGAATCTGTCAGTATTAATACTGGGCATTTCCCTGTTGTCATATGATGTTGGAGGAACAATTATTTCATGTCTGAGTAAAATTCTTACTTGGAGGCTAAAGTTAATGTAGCATATGGAACCATGTGGAAACAGGGCTTGTACATCTTGTGAACACAGGCAATTGCCCATTACACTGCTGGTTAACATATTCCTTCCACTTCATCTGTTTTACTGTATACGAAACGATTATTGTTTTGCTTTGAAGAGGCCGTGGCCCTTTTGAACTCGGAATGGCGTGACACGGTCTCACAGTTCAAAGGTTAAAAGAGAATTGATCTGTGAGCTCTCACCAATCTCTGGTTTTGCTCCCTGATCTCTGAAGGATAAATCTCTTTTTCAGATAAATCCAGATTGCTTTTCCAATACATTGGCTTTTGGCCTCCCCTGCTGAACAGTATTTTGACATAACCCGAACAGCCTTCCTATAGCTATGAAGAAATCATTTCTAACATCTGAGGTTAATTCACTAAATGAAGCATTGGATTTTCTTTTATGGGAGCAAGAGAAATTGTTCAGATGAGGTTAGAAAAGGCTAGTCGAGCTCAGAGAACATCCCCTGGGGCTCCACCCCTGCACGAAGCTCTATTGGATGTTTATTGCAGAACTAAATGAATAAACAACAGGATAAAAATGCCCTTTATTTTCCATTTCCTTTTAAGTGATTTCTCATCCATTATTCTAAGGGCCTCGTGAACTAAGCAGGGTGATAGAATTCATCTATTCGGTAAATGGACAGACTGAGTCCAGGGTGTTGAACATGGCTGTGTGGGCCCCAGGTCTGTCTGTGATCCAGGCTCGTGGCTAGGAGAGGAGTTTGGATTTAGAATGTTACATTAATGTAGTAGGGTGCATGCGCCTAACCAATGTAAGTATGACTCAGCTTATTGTATCATGCATGTGTGGCGGAATGCCACTATTGTTCTCTGACATATGTAAAGCCCATTCGGTCCCCTAGCACAGAAGCATGCACTTCCCACAATAAAGTTGGTGCCTGCCTTTTCATTCTCATGTCAGCATCTCATGCGTTCTTTCAAGTGAGCGTCTCACCACCGAAACCTCTTTTTGATCAGCTCAGTGCTGACAGCTGGCCACTCATCACACATCAAGTCATGCCTTACTAGTAAGGTTTCTTCCACTGGGCTGTGATCCCTTATCATTCAGTAAGCCTGACCTCAATGCCTGAAGAAGGAAAGGAAAAAGAAAGGGACAGGAGAGTAACAATATCGAGCACAGGGCAATCCCAGCTGTTGGGGCTTGGTGCTTCACTTCTCTCCTTGCCTCAGGATCCTGTCAGTATCCTGTTCTTTAGGGACATTGTACCTGGGGAAAGACCTCAAGTGTTTTTGGAAGGCCCACTCAGCAGCAAGGACAAGTTGATTTGATTAAATTTGTTATCCATTGCTTGTTGGGAGATCAGGTCCCTGAGAAATGGGAGAGAGAAAAGCTGAGAGGAAGAGAAAGCCAAGGTCTGAGGTGTATGCAAGGGTCTTAGGGCTGAAGGGGGCTGTGTTGGACATCCTGACCTAGTGGGTGTCTGAAGGCCCCTGAAATATAAAGGTGTTTTCTTTATGTGTAAGAGGATGGCACACAGTAGCCAGAAGAGTCTCATCAAAAAATTCTGGAATGAACCTTTCATGGAGAGGGAGGCCTATCATGATCTGAAAAGGAACTATGAGAAGGGACAGGTGACCATCCTCCAGAACTCAAGAAGATAGGGAAGGCTTTGGGCTTCTGATAACCACCAAACCTAAGTTTAAACAATTAGAGGATAAAAATCTATCAGATTTCTCTGTGCCAACAACATTTGGAGAGCTCTTGTTTCCTCTAATCTTTAGTAAAAAAAAAAAAATATGTGTTGTGGGTCAGCTTATATCCCCCAAATTCATATGTTGGAGTCCAAACACCTGGTACTTTAGAATGTGGCTCTTTTTAGAGATAGGATCTTTAAAGATGTAACCAAGGTTAAATGAGGTCATTAATGTGGTCCTTAATTTAATATGACTGAGGTCCTTATAAAAAGAGGAAATTTGGACACAGATATAGAAACAAAGAGAGGGAAGATGATTTGAAGAGACAGGGAGAAGACTATCTACATGCCAAGGAACGAGACCTAAAAGAGATTCTCATAAGAAACTGACCCTGCTGACTCCTTAATTCAGGACTTCCAACCTCCAAGACTTTGAGACAATACATTTCTGTTGTTTGAGCCACCTTCTCTAGTACTTTTTTATGGGAGCCCCAGGAAACTCACATAATATGTTAAAATAAAAATGGCTGCTACAACATAGATGAACCTTGTAAACATTATGCTAAGTGAAGAAGCCAGATACCAAAGGTCACCTATTATATGATCCCACTTATATAAATTGTCCAGAATAGGAAAATTCATAGAGACAGAAAGTTGATTGCAGGTTGCCAGGGGCTAGAAGTGGAAAGTGCTGAGTGACTGCCTAATGGATCCAGGGTCTCCTGTGAGGGTGATAAAAATGTTCTGAAACTAGAAAGTGGTGATTGTTGCAGGATACTGTTAATGTATTACACATCAATGAATTCCACACTTTAAAATGGTTAGTTTTCTGTTATGTGATTTTCATTTCAATTTAAACAGAAGATGGACGGTGTGCATCCTTGGTAGATAAGAGCGCTCTTGAGAAGGGGGAGACTTGCAGATACCATGTTCCCCTGTGCAGTTGCCTCCACGGAGTAGGCAGTGGCAGCCTTCAAAGGGAAGTAGAGAAGTATGAAATCTCTGGAGCCAGTGTGAATGGAGAAGGAGCAATGGTACTAGTTTGCTTAAATCAGCCATGGGGTTGAATAGGAATCACTGAATTAAGGAGACAGGAAACCACGTGACTGTGCCTTGTGCTGTAATTGGACTGCACCCTCCATGCTATCTGCATGACTACCTGGAGTGGACGTGTGTTGGGTGTCCTGGGTTACCTTGGCATCTTTTGAATACCCCTCTTATGCTGGGACATTTCTAAGCTGAGTCTTGCTTGCCAAGACAGAAGCCAGGATCTCTTTTTTCCAGGCTTCCTCACAACTAGAGCACAGCGACACAGACCAGATGCAACTGCCTGAGAAGAAATTAGCAGGCATGACACAAAAAGAAGGCTCTTTGCAGAATTTATGCTTAGTGAGGGTGGGAAAGGGTGTCCAGCATGCAGAGGCTGAACAGGGGCCCAGGACTGGGTCCCCAAGCCATAGTGGAGAAGTGGTCTGCAGTTGTATCCACATAGCTCTCTCTGCAGCAGGAGCAGGTCCAAAATGTATTACTGTGAATGCTCCTGGCCATAGAGCCTCCACCCTTGATCCTATGAGCTCTTGTGGAGATTCAGGCTGCCTTTTATGCCTGAACTAAGTGGGGTTTTGTCAGTAAGAACCTTGACTTGGGCAGTCCATTGCCCATTCTTAGACAACTTGCTTGCCCCGAAGGCAGGGCCATGCCAAGGATACCAGCATCAGATGAATCGGGCCACATGTGGAAGAGGTGGCAAGAACTCCTCTGTGCCCCACACAAGCAATCAACCCTTACCCTATACCCCTGCTCCTCTGCTTTTTCTCTCCAGATGAGGGATGCCCTGTCAGCATTCCCTGTCAGGTTGCTTTGTGAATGTCTTCCTGCTTTAAGATCACTTCTAAACCAGAAACATTGACCACCTAGGGCAGAAATGGTGAACACACTCATTTGTTCCAAGAAGTGTCACATTAATCCAGCAGAGAATGTTATCTTGCTCAGTCTGGATACGGCCTCAGGGTCCTTTTCACCAGTAGGATCCTAGCATAAACCTTTAATGGGTTGAAGTTAGCACAACAATCAAATCTCCTTGCCATCTCTGCTCTAAACCTCAAAAGCAGGACAGAAAAGGAAGGGGAGAATCAAAGGGCTTTAAGGTACTATTTTAGCAAAAAGTCTAGGAGAAAGGACCCTCCCACCATTCCCCCTCCTATTTCAAAACATCTTATTATTTTCATTTTACCATTAGCAACACATATTCTGAACTGAATTGTTAAAATTCACATGATTAGGGAAATTTCAAAGAAAGTATGTGCTCCCTGAATTAGTAGACCTTGTCAGAGGAGAGAAGGAAGGAAGAGAGGGAGCTGGTTGAAGCAGGGGTCGCCCAGCACTGGAAGCTCCCAGTAGAAGCCAGACCAGGGAAGATCTGAAGAGACAGCTCTGAAGGGCACAGCTGGGAGGAGACCAATCCGAAGAACTTGTCCTGTGATGCCATGGCCTGAATGGGTACTTTGTTCTTTCCTGGCAAATCTCTGCTCTAGTCATTAAGAGAAACACAGAAGCACTGAACCTGTTTTGTCTGAATTGGGGAGAACTTAGAGGCTTCTGGCCAAATGTTTCTAAACCTGGGTGCTATTAGCATTCAGGGCAGGACAATCCTTCATTACCCATTGCTGGATAGTTAGCATCCTTGGCCTCAGCCCAGTAAATGTCCTTAGGGTTCCTTTTTCCTTCCCCAAAGTTATCTGGGCAACCCAAAGCCTCCTCACTCATTTCTCAATGTCCCTGTTGAGGCTAACTCAAGGTAAGAAAATTGAGAGGAAAGAGATCTGTCCAAAATTCACACATGCAGAAATGAGAGTGGAGCGAGATCCCAATTGTCTCAATTCAGAGCTATTTCCATGGGAAACTGTGTGTATGCACACTTGTCTGTGTACATATCTGGGTAAAGGGACCTGTATATATGCATGACCCACTCTACAGTGTCAGACTGACAAATTTAAGCAATTCTCAAGAAGCCAGACTCTACACTTTTGAAATAGAATAAAAGTCATGCTCTGAATATGAGTCTGGCATGTCATAGACAACTCAATCTCACCTACCCCCAAGGTGCTTTTCTCTTCTTTATGTAAAACTAGTTTAGATTACAGCCAGGAACATGTTTATTGGAAAATGTCTTTGCTGAACAGTGACCCCATTTCTCAACCCATGCAGTAATAGCTGTCTACATTCAAGCCACACATTCGCTCAAGATTCGCTCTGGCATACATAGGTCATTGAGGTAGCAGGAACTAGGCCCCCATCTAAGCTCTGGAGGATTACAAAGTAAGCAGAGGCCAGGCCCTACACTGTTCAGAATTTCCTGTTGGGAGATGACCTCTCTCTGCCACACCAGTGGAGCCACTGTGTTCTTTCATGACATTGCCCACCTTTGTTCTTTCCCACACTGTAGGAAACTCACCTGGGAGTGAGATGTCACCCAAACAAGGTTATATATGATTTATTTTCTGAAATTCTTGAATGCATCATGCTTTTACCACAAGAGTATCTCAATAGTTTGAACATTGAGAAACTGTGGGCATCCATGTGCCAACCATGTGTAGAAAGCCAGGCAGAAGGGACCATAAAATCAAAAATGCAAAGAAGAGCAAGGACAAGCTATACTCTGGTTCTAGGGAGTTTTGAGGCCTATTTACCCTGCTTCTCCTGACTGTTCTTTTGCTCACCCTGGGCCAATCAGTTCCTTCTTTTGCCTAAACTAGTTCACATTGGGTTTCTCTCACTTGAAATCAAGTTCCACCTAAACAAGCCCCAAGACTACAGGGTGTATGTTTTGGGTTCTACCCTTTAGGAGCTGATAAAGAGGACATTTGAGCAAGGAG
Source organism: Macroglossus sobrinus (assembly GCA_004027375.1). Taxonomy (NCBI): domain Eukaryota; kingdom Metazoa; phylum Chordata; class Mammalia; order Chiroptera; family Pteropodidae; genus Macroglossus; species Macroglossus sobrinus. The sequence continues at coordinate 440,091 of PVKZ01000985.1, read as the reverse complement.
GGTGCTTGAGGCCAAGCTGTGAAAGGTTAAATGGGTAATGCAATGTTTCAATTTAAAAGCAGTAGCAATCTTCCAACAGACCCTGGAAATCTTCGCAGCACTTCTCTGGTTTGTAAGAACTCTGCTGTTAACCTTTCCACTTCAGCCTAAAGCTACTCAAAAATTCCTGGATGCCCCTGTCTCCAGCCCTGTCCCTTTGTCTTTGCCTCACCTGTACTCACAGACTGCCTGGCTTACCAGGCTTGTTGTTTTGTTGAATGAACTTTATCTCCCTGAGCCCCAGTTTCTCAGCTGTATAACGGAATGAAAAACACAAAGTTGTTGAGAAGACAGAAGATTGTGTAAAGTGCTTTGCATAGTGCCTGTCATACTGCCTGTCACACAAATGTGTGATAAATGTCAGCTTATGGGTTGAGCTGTCACCTGCAGATTAATGCTGGGGGTGGGGGGATGCATGAGGACAGGTAACAAGAGAGAAAGAAAGAGAAGAAATTGCCATCCTCTGTGGTAGATGCCTTGCAGCTGATCATCTCCCTAAGCCTTTAGGATTGTTGGCTTTTTGCAGACTTTAAAAATCTGACCTAGGCTAATAGGGTAGAACTTGAATGTTCTAATTAAAAAAAAAAAAGATAAATGTGTGAGGTGATGAATGTGTTAATTAACTTCAGGGGAGAACCCTTTCCCAATGTAAATGTATATCAAATTGTCATGTTGTGCAATTTAAATATCTTACAATTTTATTTGTTAATTATACTACAGTAAATTAGAAACAGAAAAGGGAATCTGACCAGCAGAGTGCTTTCGATCTGCAAAAGTGCCTTGACAGCTCTTTTAATAAGCTCCCGTCCTTCTGTCTTACTCTCCCCTCTGGTTGTTTATTCTTTCATTTATCCATTGGGCAGTTACTGAACACCAGGCTTGACCCGGGTGGAGGCGGCAATTCTGGAATCATTTTCTTATTGAGGAACCCCACCAGCAAGGCACAAGAGCTTGGGAAATCAGGCAAATAATGAGGTAGAATCTGACTCTGCTACTTAAGTGTTTTTGAGGATTTGAGCAAGGCACTTATTGTCTCTGAGCATGTTTTCTTATCTGTGAGATGGGGATAAGAATGCCTATCTCATAGTCCTTTTGTAACGATTAAATTAAACCCTGCATGTCACTATGTCACATGATTTCTGACATGGTATGTAATACATCATACTTGTTACTTCCTCGAGTCTTAATTTTCTCACCTATCAACCAGAAATAATATTCCCTGACTAGTAGTCTGGTGATGTGATTTACATGAGACACAGCAGGCAAAGTACTTAAAAACAGTGCTGGACACATTCTCAAGTGCTCCAATGTGAGTTTCCCCCTCTCATCCATGAAGCTGAGACCCTCAAGCTATTCTGCTTTCCCAACCTTGGAATTTTGGCTGGTCCCTTTGATCCTATAGCCTGCAAAACCCAAGTGATGCCTTCCCCTAATCTCTCCTTCCTTCCTTTTCCTGAGAACATTCTTGATAATCTCATTGTGTGTGGGAAGGACGGACTAGACTCTCAATTAATATCCCCTTAGGAAAAGCACTAGAAAACTGTTGTTGGCAAGGTGCTCAGATTAATTAAATTACTGATCTTGAAAGAGAAACTGTCATGTTAAATGAAGTGATCCTTTCTTGGAGATGTTCAGTATTGAATACGTTCCAAACACCTTTCTGATGCCACTAAATATTTCAACTTTGCCAATAAAAAATGTCAGTGATGGAACAAAGGGAGTATCCCAGGAAATATTTCCTTTTGCCACCAGGGATTTTTAAGCCCAAGCTCAGCTCTGGGAAGGGTGAAGGGCCATGTCTAGAGGTTAGCTCTTCACTGAATAGAGCCTTGATGTCAAAGCTACGGTTGTCACTTGATTTGTGAGTACAAATGATTTCAAGTCAATATAGACTTTACATAAACTCTCCAATTAAAAGTACTGGATATTCTCCAAAGTGGCAAATTCCCTCCAGGCTTGCAAAGGCTGATAATGAGTTATAGCCAATATAGTCATAAAGCTGTTATTTGCATAAGTAAAATGGAGTTAATGTGTAGATAAAATGAAACTTTAACATGAAAGATAGTTAAAACAAAATGGTTAATGAATTCAGACACATTATCGAGCAGGTAAGTTTGGCAACTGATTGGAATAGATCATTTTAATTGGTCTTGTTAAATCAAAATCAATATTGAAAATTGTATAGCATATCAGAAACATATCTATCTCTTCCTTCTGTTAATATCTGGATCCTTTCTGGCATGAATCCCAGGCTCTCTCTCATAGGGTGGGTGTCAGCCCTAGTGGGCCATGAGAGAGGGAGTGGGTTAGATCACTCTGTTCTCACAGAGGGCAGCTAATCAATCCTGAAATCCAGGAAGACCTGCTCGATCATCTCAAATGGAACTCTCCAGGGTTGTGGTGCAAAACTTGCATGCCAACCTTATTCCATGCCAACTTCAGCCAAAAGAGGAAGAGGAAGAACCCAGTTGTGGGCCAGAATCAGGGAGGCCTCTCCACAGGAGGCTTCGGGTGATAATAGTCGTGGGTTGGAAGCAACAGAAACATTTTCTATCCCTCTACAATTCTTGTCTCTGAAATCTCATGGGTGCAAAGTTCTATTTGTTAAACATCACCTAAGAGTCTTTGGGTCTGATGAGGTCCCTTGGGTGATATGCCTTTCTGACATTGCAAGAGAACACACACTAAATGGCTTAGATTAGGGATTGGCAAACCATAGTCTGCAGGATCAAAGCCAGCCCACCATCTGTTTTTGTACAAGCTAAGAATTGTTTTTACATTTTCAATAGCTGAAAAAAAAATTAAAAGAAGGAGAATATTTTATGAGAAGTGAAATATTATGAAATTCAAATTTTGGTGTTCATAAATAAAGTTTTATGGGAGCATAACCACATCCATTGGCCTAGGTATTGTCTGTCTGTGCTATCTTGACACTATGGCAAAGTTGACTATTTGCAACAAGACCATATGGCTTACAAGCTTAAAATATTTACTGTCTGATTATTTATAGAAAAAGTTTGTACACCATTCTTAAACTAACTGCTGCCCATGCAGGCCCAGAGCTGGAAATCAGAGGGCTGGGGGAATGAGGGCTAGATTCTTTAATAAGATAAGGATTTTATTTTACTAGGAAGAAAGAGAAAGAAAATTAATACTGTGTAGGAAATAAGTGGTGTTCACTACACCTGAGCAAATAATCTGATTTTCTCCATCAGCAGGTGTGGGGTATAGCAGATATGTTTCTGGGGAATTGGTTAGAAATCAAGAGAAGGCATGTGGGCATGACTGACAGATGAATGAATGAGTGAATGAATGAATGAATGAATAAAAGTATAGGGAGTGTTCAAAGGTGAGGTTGGGAAGGTAAGCTGGCCTATATTATGCTAAAGATTTCTGACTTTATTCTGCAGACATATGGGGGCCTTTGAAGTGTTTTAGGCAAGAAATAACAAGGTAACATTTTCACTGGAAAGAGAGAACATGGCATTTTGTGGGTGGCTAGAGTAGAAAGGTTTTTTGGTCAGAGAGTAAAAAGAATAAAATACTGCCTGAAAAGGGGCAGAGAAATAGATTGGAAAAATCATCTACTGCGTTCTCCTTAACTCTTCCTTAGGAAGAGAGAAGCTCTAGGGGATGAGATATAGGATTACATTAATGAGACACACTCAAAATAACCCTATTAGAATGGGCACCTGTGTGTGTGTCATGCAGTTGTCCTTGGCAAGGAAGGTGATGGGAAGAGTGTGGCACACAGGGGACTTGATGAGAGAAAGTAGAGAATTTCTTCTCAGAAATGGGTTCTAGTCCTGACTCCACCACAAACTTGGTGTATGACCTGGAGGAAATGGATCCATCTTTTTGGTTTACTATTTTATCTTCTGTAAAACCGCTGAGAAAGAGAACTCCCTCCAATGAGATAATTTCTTTGAAAATATTGATGTATTAGCAGGGAGAGATTCAGGTTCTGAGAGACTCCAAGTTAACACAATGTGGGATTTCCCTTTAAGGAAAATAATACATAATTATATGAGAAAGCAAAATATTATAAGAGGACAAGAAATCTAACAAATTACACATTTTAAAGTGTGAAAAAACACTACAAACATCACAAATCCAGAAAAATATCCAAATATAATTATTAATGAACTGTTTGATAAAACCTTATAAATTTTTTCATACATTTTGTGACTATATACTGTTGTAGCAGCTCTTCATATAACAATGCTTTTATTATATTTTCTGAAGAGAGTATAGAGATGAAAACTTGTTTTAAATGATCAATAATTGGACTGCAGGGACACAGGTGCCACCAGCCCCACCCCTTCTCCTACAGCTGTACTTGCTGTTTTTGGTCTCCCTACAAATCTATGACCTGCAAACACACAGATTTTAATATATTCTATTTGGAATGACTCCCATCAGAAAATATAACCATGGGCATGTTTGTAATTGTTTGCACTGTATCACTGAGTGAATTTCTAACATGAGAGGATTTACATTTTTGGCTGGGCATTGGTGAAAGATGAAGTCTCTGCTTATACTGTTACCTGCCAGATATAAGAAAAGCCGTGTGCATATGTGTTTAAACCTTGTTCCTGCTGCATTTCCCATATGTTTGATGCTATGTCAGGATCCAGGAGAGCTGAGTGTGTGCAATAGGGTTATTCCCGAAAGCCAGGACGGCTAGAGTAAGCGACTATGAACCATGCATATGTGTTTCATCAAGCCTAAGTCAAATGTGTCTCTATTGTCCCTTAGCAAGACCCAGCTATTCAATACATTGTACTGGGACAAATAACCATCCTTAAAGGAAAGATCATATGATTTTCCTATCACGCATAAGTACCTCCAATAAATACCTCAGATAAAGTCTATGTGAATTACAGACCTACACATGTAAAAAACAAAACCATGCAACACTTAGAAAAACATGTAGGGGAATCTCTTCATGATGGTGAAAGAAAACATTATGAAAGGAGACAATGATAAAATTGGCTTCATCAAAATTTTAAATGTCTTTCTTGACACCATACAAACAACTATTTTTGAATAGTCTCTTAACATTATTTCAAGTGTTTTGCACATGTTATCTCATTTAATTGTATAACAATAAATAGTATTATTAGATCCATTTTAAATATGAGGAAACTGAAGCACAGAGAAATCAAAAAAATTTCCTAATGCCACATGGCTAGTTTATGAGTGGCTGAACCAAATTAAGAGATCAGGTAGTTTGACTCTTAAACTTAGTCTCTTAACGAAATGTCTTAGCTCTTCTCACCTTCTCGCTGTGTTATTTGTAATAAAGTGGAAAGACATGCCACAGACTAAGAAAAGATCTTTGCCATTTATAACCATAAAAAGATTAACATTCAGAATAATACATAACTCATATATTTATTTTAAAAAGTCAAAAAGCACTATAGAAAATGGGCAGATCATAAAAGAGGATGCCAGAAATGCCAAGACACACACGAAAAGATGCTTAACATTACCGAAAACCAGGGAGATGCAAAGTAGAAAACCTCATACTCAGCACATTGTAAAAGCTGAAAATCTGGTAACACCAAATACTGGGGAGTGTGCAGGGACCAGGAATTCTTCTGAGAGTCTTAAATGATACAGCCACTTCCAGGAGCAACTTGACAGGATCTAAGAGAATTGAAGATGTACATTCCCTGTAATGCAGAAATGTCAAGTCCGTTTGTCTTTAATTGAAACCCTCACACTTGTGCATGAGGACAAACATATGATATTTTCTCAACTATACTGTTTAATTGCAGAACATGGATATGACATTACTCTTGCTTAGTTGGAGAATGGAAAAGTAAACTGTGGTTGATACATGTAATACTAGACAGTAATTAAAATGAATGAATTAGATTGACATATATCAAACCAAATAAAGCCTAAATTATAAATTTGAATAAAATCAGGCTTCAAAAGCACACACACATGATTTAATATCAATGTTCTACAGTTTTAAACTCACAAAGTAGTATACTTTAGTACAGTTATTGTGAATTATACATTGAAAAAGTACATGAAATACATATTACATATAGTTCAATTGTTATAAAGTGAACTCCCATGTAACCAAACAGACAGCACCCAAAAGACCATCTGAATATTTTTCTGATACAATCTAGTCCCTTTCATCCTCTTACAGGTAAACATTAGTCTGAATTTCTATGTATATAACCCTAAACAAAAAATAAGTTTTGCTAGTTTCTGAACTTTATTAAAATGAAATTAAATGATATATAGTCTCTTTAGCCTTGCTTTTCTTGCTCAACATTATATTAGGAATATTCTTTCATGATCATGTGTATAGCTGTAGTTTGTTCATTTTAATTACTTTATAATATCCCCTTGCATGACTATAGTAAAAAGAATTCATTCATTCTACTATGGATGGGTAACTGGGTTGTTTCTAATTTTAAACAGTGTCGTTAAAGCACATGTATAGAAATTACGCTTCTTATGGAAGCTAAGATGTTTACTATTTCTGAAAATGGGGAGAGAGATTCTGGAGTGTCAGATATTAATGTCACAGCTTATTTCTTTAGAAAAACCCTGAATCAAATGGCAAAATGTCAACACCTGTTTAAATTTGTGGTGAGCAGTGCTGCTATATCATTTTCTGTACTTTCCTATCTGTTAAAATTACTTAATTTTTAAAAGAAAAAGAAATTGTAAAGTGATGGAAGTGCGAGGCATTCTCTGGCACCTTCTTAGCTCTTGAGGAAGATTGCAAAATTTCATCTCTGATCCCAGAGGAGCAGAATGAATAGCTCTTATGTGGAGCCTTCAAGGATTAGCAGGCCCCTGAACAGCTTGGCTGCTCTTTCTTCCACCCCATTCTAGCAGCTGCATGAAAGAGCCCACACACAGCACTGGCTGGCTTCCTGCTGTCCTGTGGCATCTCCAGTTGCTATCATGCTCATTTGGATTCTCCCTTCAGATGAGAGGGGATGGATGTGTCATGTCTTCAGATACACAGCTAGCTACACAAAACCCAAGCATAATGTCCCTGGGCTGTGCTTTAGCCAATTCTCTCTAGATTGCCTGCCAGGGTTGTGTTTTGGCACCAGCAGGGGTTAGGAGAGAAGTTATCACTTTAGTTCACAAGGGGCTGGTATAAGAACTTACCTTGATTCATTCATGTAGGCCTATTTTTAAACATGGCTGGAACAAGATCAGAAGAAATCTGTCCTACAGCATTCCCCTTTGGCCTTTAACTGTGCCTCAGATAGATCCCAGCATTAAAAAGCTATTCCTTTGAGTTAAACCATGAAAGTCCTGAGCAGAAAATTAACTCTGAAGAGTTGGAGGTGGAAAAGGAGTGGTCACTGTTCAACACTTCATCTGAGTCAGGTATTTTGTGTATAGCTTTGTATATTTGCTCCAAATTTTACAGACGAGAACATTTCTGAGTTGCTCACAACCACACACATAGAAAGTGGCAAGGCCAGAAATTCAAGCCAGGCCTGCAGCTGCTGAAATCCTCAAACCATACTGCTATAGAATTCTATAGAATTCTAGACCTATAGGCTGAAAGGCACCGTCCTGATGGTGCTGGCTAAAATCCTCATTTGTGAGGCCTTAAAGGAGGGAAAGTGATTTGCTCAAGATCAAATAGTAAGTTAGTGCTAGATGTGGGGCCAAGTGATCTAACCTCAACTATAGATGTTCTGAAGTTAGACCATGATGTCTGTCACTGTACACATCTGGAGTGTGATGGGAGTGGGGTTCCATAGCTACATCCTAGAGAGCTAAGGTAGGGTGTATAATAGGAAGGGCACTGGGCAATGAGTCAGAAATCTGGCCTTGCTTTGTTTTAGGTACTTTCTGCCCCCACATCCTAGAGTCCATTACTTCATGCCCCTGACTCTGTAATGTGGGTACTTTGACTTGTTTGACCCTGCAGTAGAACGATTCTGACTCTCATCTGTATGGAGGTGATGATACCTTCCCTACAGACCTGTTGTGAGAATCAAATAAGGTTAGTTTCAGAAAATTATTTGGTAACAACAGTGTACTAAGTAAATATCAGTGGTTGTTCTTATGAAATAAGCCCAGGGCCACTTGGCCAGGGCTGCTGAGTTCTTGGAATAGCTTTGGACTTAATTCCTTTCTCAAAGGTAGGTTCCACTGGCACAAAAAAACAACCTAAAATGTTTTGCGAGAATGAGAAGATAAAGCAAAAGTTGTCAAAATGACCCCTAAGTTTCTTACACTTCTTTAACATTCAGAAAAACAGTTTCAGTGGAAACTCTGAGCTTTGACATATGGCCTTCTTTTATTGTTTGTTCATGGTGTCATTATTGGTCTTGGTCTTTGGTATGTCTTTATAGGTTCGAACCATTTCACTATGCCCCTCATGTGATTAAAATTGCATATATTACAGTTCCATGTTAGAAATAAAAGTCTTACTATCTGCTGGGGATGAAAACACAGATAGTCCAGTTTATGATGAAATACATGTTGTTACTTTTCTCACTGAGTTCTTTTTCAAAGCACCAGCTGGATAGGTAGACTGCAAACTCTGAGAGAAATGATTTGTGTCCAATGAATCCTATCCTCAGAACAATACTTAGCCATGAATACTTAAAACATTTAATAGCTAATTGTTGATTTGAACTAATTGAGTGTATTAGTCAGTTTTTTCCAGAGAAATGTAACCAACAGGGTATGTATGTATGTATGTATGTGTGTATGTATGTATGTATCTGACATCTACATCTATCTATCATCTATTTTTCTATCATCTTTCTATCTTATATTTATCATCTAGAAAAAAACTTATTATGAGGAATTGGCTCATGTGATTATGCAGACTGAGAAATCTCAAGATCTGTAAATTACTAGAGACCAGGAGAGCTGAAGTGTAGTTTCAGTCCTAATCTGAAGGTCTGAGACTGAGAAGAGCTGATGGTATAACCTCCAGTCTCAAAGCCCAAGAAAATGATGTTTCAGTTTAAATTGAAAGGCAAGAAGAGACCATTTCCCAGCTCTTGGGGTCAGGCAGGAGGAGCTCTTTATTACTTAGCCTTTTTGCTCTATTCAGGTTCTCAATTGGTTGGATGAGGCCCACCCACATTAGGGAGGACCATCTGCTTTACTCACCCTATTGATTCAAATATTAATCTCATCCAGAAACACCCTTACAGACATACACCAGAATAATATTTGACCAAATGTCTGGGCACCCCAGGGCCCAGTCAAGTTGACACATAAAATCAACTGTCACACTGGATATCCTAAAGTATCTATCATCTCTTGCTTCCTTTTTCTCTCCTCCCAATATTCCTTGGTTTTTCTTACCTGTCACCCTTCTCCCCATGTTCTGGAATAGCCAGTCACATGCCGGGAGATACGAGATGATGACTGTGATTCCTGGCTCTACTTGGAGGGGCACAGCCAATCCTCTGGCCTAAGTCTTTCAGAATTCTTTACAAGATCCACAAACATATTTCATGCTAATGTGCCAAGTCCTAGAGCAGAACTTGTAGAGGTTCTTGTGCTAACAAAATGCCCTTTCAATTCTCTTTTGCGAATGACTTCTTTCAAATAAGGGTGAAAATAGAAAGAGCAGTAAAAGCCAATGAGGACAAAAAAATCTCGTTCTACCAGAGGTGTTTAATATGAAGTCGAGAGGGTATGTTTCAAGTGTGTTTAGCCCACTGCCTTGCTGCCTTAGAAGTTTTCTGGTGTCCTTTGCTTCAAGATTTGGGTCCTGATGAAAAAATGCATTTATTTTTCTTTCAAAGAGACTTACTATAGGTGGATGCAAAGAGAATTAGCTGGTTTCCTGAACTGTCTGTCCTAAGTGAATCACAGATACTATCTCTGCTAGGAGATACCACTTGGTGTTATGTGATTGGGAGATAGCAATTATTTTGGATAAAGTTTCTCCTTGTGTGGATGGGAGGAAAAGAAAAAAGGACCTTTATCTTCTTGGCATCTCATGTTGGTAGTGGGCCGCAGATCTGGAGCATTAATGAGTGGGGAAACTGAGTGGCTTTTGGGAAGATAAATTCCCTGAGAACTTCGGGATATGTAACAGTTGCTGCTCCAGTGTCCAGAATCCAACCCTTCTGGAAAGCTTTCCTGCCCACCCAGGTGAAATTAAACTTGCCTTTCTCTCAACTGGAGGATCTCATTTCAGTAGCTAACTGAAAGCAATTAAAGACTGTTAGTAAATATTCATCATTTACATTCTTTTACTTGATTGTTTCAGGCTCAATACAATAGGTTCCAATTGCACACAATATAAATTATAACTCCTCAGCCTAACATTAAAAACACTTTACAATGTGACATGTATTTGACTTGCTAGTCTTACCTCTTGACATTGACATGCTGACCCCTCCATTCTCTCCAAATTGATACAATTATTGCTCTTCAAATTTGCTATTTTTAAGTTTGGATATTTCTTTTTTCCTCTGCCCCCACCAATTTTTTTCATTCTAGCTCATGTCTCAATCCCTCCTGTGAAATCTTTCCTGACAATTCAGTGCAAATTAATCTATTCTCAAAAGCTATGGCCTTAAGGAGCCAATGAAACTATTCAATGGGTGATGAAATTATTCTCTATCTTGATTGTGGTGGTGGTCATACAACCATCAATAATTGTCAAAATATATCAAATATACTACATATAGAAAAATTTTATTATAGGTAATAATCTCAATAAAGCTGGAAAAATAACTAAAATAATGATGTCTTCTAATGCTGAAACCATTGCTTTGACAATGAACACACTTATCTTGTGTTGAGACCTCTTCTTCCTTACATGTACAGCTGAGAAACCAAGAGACAGAGACATCTGGAGTGTGGATTTGGGCAACAAAACTAAAAAACCTTTTGTGAGAAAAAACAAGCAGGGTACTTGTGGGGTCTAACACACATAGATTGAGCTGGGAAATGAAGAGTTGACAGGTAGTATAGAAATTGCAAAGAAAGGCTGTAGGTATTTGACTCAAGGGAAGAATGAGTCTGTTTTAATGAGTGAGAGTCAGTGTTAGGGCCTGCTGCTCAGAGAGAAAAGTAGTGTTACATTGGAACATGTAGATACTCCTTGAACCTTTCTACTCTAGCTTCCCCAGCAATGTAGTCCCACATTCAGCTGACTTGCTCTTCTAGCTGACATGCCTTGAGACCAAGAAATTCCTCTTCATGTCCTCTACATTTGTAAAAGTCATTCAGGCCTCCTTGACACAGGATAAACTCACCTACTCTACCAAAGCTTTGTGTTCAAATGTGCAGAATACACAGTTATGTGTGAAAATTGACACCAGGAAGATGGTAGATAACTCATGAAGCAGCCTAAACAACAACAACAAAAAAAACAGCCTAAAAAAATTCTACTGTAGTAGACTTCTAAACCCAATTAAATTTGAGAGTCCATTAAGATATGTTGTACTAGTCAACTGAAAATTTAGTATCAGTGTACTTTGTTTAACAAAAATTGAGGAAAGTTTTTTTTTTTAGTTATGAAAGAAAAAGAAAGGAAAGAAAATAAGAGAGTTAAAGAATTACTTAAGGCTTTTTTGCACTATCTACACTGTTTTACAAACCCAATTTGATGATAACCTTGGGTGATATCTATCATTTTCTAGGTTAGTCATGACACTCTTAAGATCAAAATAAAATAGATGCTAATTAACACATGGAATTATTTTTTACATTTTAAGAATGTTTTCTTCTTTAAGAATTAAGTTGATTTTTATCAAAAGTAATGCAAGCACTTAGTTTTTTAAAAAATCAAATAGTACTAAAGGGTTTATAATAAGAAGCAACAGTCCTCTGTAGGGCTTTGTTAACGTCCCTCACACTCCACCCTTATCTTGCTCTCTGGAGGCAAACACTGTCTACTAGTTTACTCTTTTAGTTATTTATTCTAGTATTTATCTACATAATTTTGAATACTATGTATATTGTGATGATAGTATATTTTTGCTTTGGCCTCATAATACTAGTTGTGCTTCAAAACTGAAAATAAGATGCTAATAACTCTTATAGTCCAAAGAGAATTGACAAGATGACAAAGCTGATCTCCCAAGGTCTTGCTAACATGTGGCAGAAATAATAAGAATAGATAGCACTTGTCTCAGGTCCTATTCTAAATGCCTCAGATTCATTTATTCATTTAATTATTGTAGTTACCCTATGAAATTCTTCTATTTTACAGATGAGGTAACTAAGGATTAGAGAGGTTAAATAATTTTGACCAAGGGCAGAAATAGGTTTTTATCTTGGGAAGTCTTACTCTTGACCATTACATGATACTACCTGTCAATGGCCTTGCTGCCATTATCCTTCCACCCCAGCCTTGATAGATAGAACACCAGAAACTCTGGAAGAATTTTGCCATCAGCCTGGGGGCAAAAATTGGTGTCTCCCTTCTTCATTTTCCCTTGCACTTTCCCCATCACAGCTGTAAATCAACAGATGGAGAAAGAGTGTTCCAGGTAGAGATTAGGAGTACCTAAAAGGAGGACAGACTGGCCTCTCATTTCCATCAGGCTGGCCGATTGCCTTTGCTGCAGGCTGGCTGATGATTGCCTTTGGTGTCTATCTCAGTAGGGAATAAAGAAATGAGAATGAGGCAGGAGTAGGAGAATGCCAAGAATGCATGATTTCTTGTAGACCAAAGAGGCACTAGGGAGTTAGCCATCTTGTTGGCACTCAGCTGGAAGGGACAATAGAAGCAGGAGACTGAGGTGTGAGGTTGAGTGAAGTCAGAAAAGGTAAACCTGGTTATGGGAAGTCTTCTGGGGCTCTTCAAAAAACCCATACAAGATTCTTGACATGTGATTGACAACTAAGACCAGCCAGTATTTACTAGGAAGTGACAATCGCAGTGTCACACAGACATAAAATGTTTGCCCTTTTACTCTGATCTCCATTTTCTGACCCAAATTAAGGGGAGTGAAATTGCTGACATGTCTCCCCCATGCTCAGAGTTCCTTGGCTGAGGCTCAACTGGAGATGGGAGAGGAAGAGAACATTCAATAGAATTTAATATTGAAATTTTAAAATAAAGGAAGTAGGATTGTACAGGTCACACCTTTCTTAAAATGACTAGAATGCTGTGGGGTCTGACAGATACGTTATTAAGTGAAGGAAAAATGAAAATCAATATAGCACATTTGAAGTTAGAGATCGGGGAGAAGATAAAATGATCTTATATTTATAACCTCATCTCAGACTTACATACTGAAAGTATGTAATACTTTCAGTAGCATTTACATTAAATGAATGCATGTTTTTACTGCTTCTTGTTTATTATCAGTTTAAATTTTTTCTATTGTTTTGTTGTCATTGTTGTTGTTGTTGGTGGTAGTAAGTTCTTTTTCATGTTTCCTCCCTACAGACAAACCTTTCCTTCCCTATCCTACCAATTCAGCTACATGTTTACAAAAATCAATCATAAAATTCATATTACTATAGCTGTCTAAATATTTTTCACTAGTGGGCCATACTTTTACTATGATTATATTTCCTTTCTTAAAAAGATGTGGGAATACGAAATTATTTATTTTTCACTTACATTGTTTTCTACATACATATTTCAAAATTTTACCATCAGACCTGCCAATTTTCTATATATGGTTATTTTATCCCCAAATGCTCACACATATGAAACCTTCTTTCAATTATTATTTTTTTCTTCCTAGATTTATCTCTTGTGAAAGTCCAATCCAGAGTGCCTATTCTCTGAATCTACTGCATAGATGTTATCCTGAAACTTCCTTTGGTCAATTTCCTCCATTGGATTAGTTTTCCTAGATCTCAGATCTTCCTTTATTTTTTCCTTTCTTGACTGGGTAGATTCACTCCTTTTCTCCTTTTTCTTTCTTTCTTCCCTTTTCTTTCTTTTGTCATTATACAATATATCTGAAAATACTTTTATTGTAGTTTTATACTTTTTGCTCATATGGCTGGGTAAAATAGTCTAGATTTTTATTAAATTGGGCCCTCTCCCCCTGCAAAAAAAAAAAAAAAAAAAGCAGAGCCTGAGACAAAAGCATGCATAAAGGTGTTTATTTGAGAATGTTCCAGAGCACAGGAGTGAAGAACTGGGAGAGTGGAATAAGAACAGGAGAAAAGATAATACCAGGATGTGCTATAGCGTTGTCATTACTACAAGTGTCTGGTACCTCCATCTCACCAGAACATTGTGTGGAGTTCATATGGAGGATAAAAGATGGACACATGTATCCACCAATTCCTAGCTTCTACTGGTCAAGAGTGTTCTTTTATAATTTATTCTTTTTTATTTTCTAGTTGTACAAATGTAAGCAACACAGTTACACAGGTATCCCATGCCATAGCATCAGAGAAGTCTCAGGATAGGAAGCAAGAGGTATATGCTATGAATGTGGGGTGAGGGGCTATTTAGCTGCACTGTGAAAGTCTGCTGTTTGGAATTGACTACCACTATAGTAGCTGAAGTAAGAGATAGAACTGAAAGATTTAGCAGTGTTATACAAGATGTACCAGATACAGCTCACTCTTGCATCATTCAGATCTATTTAAGCCCTTCATTAAGTCTAATTTATCACATGTGTCTCTTAAGGTGGCAGTCAGCCATAAGTTCTGAAAAGGCATAATAGAAGTATATTGCTATAATGACCTATAGGTTCTACTGCTGCATGTGATTCAAAGATCATATTTAATATTTATCATCTTTCTCTACTTCATCTATTCTAGATTTCCTGGAACACTAACCAAAATTTCATTATGTCTAGGTTGATTGCTGATCAGATGACCTCATCTAGGTAATAATAGATAATTATTCCTGAGAGGTCTGAGCCCTTCATTGCCTTGCTTGTCTTGGTTCTGTTATTTATCATTGAACATGCCCTTATCACCTCACCATATCCACTGGGCATGAAGTTGGTAAGGGATGCTCCACTGAGTCCTTTGAGTTTTGGGTCGACTTTTCCCTCTCTCCTTGTAACCCTAGATCCTCTTGTTAATTAAGGTCAATTACTGCTTCAAGTAGAGTTACTCTTTTCTTTGTCTACTTGTCTATAAGCATAAAAACTCCAAAATAACCCAAGGGTAATCAGATCTTCAAAGGTCAGTAAAATTTTAAAATTTTTAAAAAAATGTTTAAGACACACACAAACTTTGTAGAGGCTCTCTCTCTCTCTCTCTCTCTCTCTCTCTCTCTCTCTCTCTGATTGTTCCTTTTTCAAGCTCTCATACCTGTTTCATTATTGGATAGTAAATGCAATAAAAAAATTATTTTCTGCCTGATTCTGATTTCTTTCAGGTTCCTTTTTAGTGAGTTTATGTGCTTGGTCTCCCTCTTTCATGTTAGAAGTTTCCCCAGCCACCTGGAGACCCTTAGATTCCCATTCATATTTTAAAAAGTGATCATAAAAAAAAAGCTGAATGAAATTCTGTGGTTGGGGAATTCTGAATAGGGTGATTAAATAATGGTGGTATATTCCAAATTTCAAAGTCTTGACTTCTTATCTCTGAAGCTATTTTATGTCTCAGTGGAAGAATCCTCCAATTCAAATGGTTTTGAGTACCACTGACTAGTTGCAGGGGTGCTGTGAGTGGACCAGGAGATAGGGGCTTGGTGATCAAAATTCATTTAGCAGACTTTCAATTAATTTCCTACTTTTAGTCTAATACTTTATCCATGCTCTCTATCTTATCTCATGCCTCTGAATTTGGAATTATTTTAGTTTGGTTTCTCTAGAAAATAAACTTTCTGTTTTGTTGTTGGGGGAAGTAATTACTTATCTGTACTAAGTTTGGAAGACATCTGCTCTGTGCACTCACTTTCAACCAATCTACCTATCATCAGTCTCATACCTGGTAATTGCCTTCTCTTGCATCTGATACTGAGACCACCCAATCCACTCATTTTCACCCCCTACCCCCAGTATTCTGCTTTGCAGGATCATGAATTATAGTTTATTCTGTTCTGCTTTTTCAGTTAGTACCACTCCATATACTTCCTATCCATAAACATAAAATAGGAATTTATTTATGTCTTCTTTAATTTCTTTTGGCAATGTTTTATAGTTTAAATGCTGTTGGATTTATTTTCTAGTATTTTGTTGAGGATTTCACATCTATATTCATAAGGAATATTGGTTTGTAATTTTCTTTTCTTGTGATGTTTATTTCTGGCTTTGGTATCAGTGTAATGCTGGCTTCATAGAATAAGTTTGGAAGTGTTTCCTCTTCTTCAGTTTTGGAAGAGCTTGAGACGAATTGTGTTAATTCATCTTAAATGCTGGTAGAATTCACCAATGGAGCCATCTGGTCATGGGTTTTTCTTTTTGGAAGGTTTTTTATTGCTAATTCAATCTCTTTACTTTTCATAGGTCTGTTGAGATGATCTATTTCTCCTTAAGTAAGTTTAAATAATTTATGTGGTTATAGAAATTTGTCCATTTCATCTAGGTTATCTAATTTGTTGATGCACAATTGTTCACAGTATTTTGTATAATTCATCTATTTCTGTAAGGTCAGTACTAATGTCCTCTCTTTCATTTTCGATTTTAGTTATTTGTTTTTCTCTCTCTCTTAGTCAGTCTAGCTAAAAGTTTGCAAATTTTATTAAAATTCTTTCAAAGAAGCAATTTCTGGTTTCATTAATTCTCTCTATTGTATTTCTATCCTGCTCTGTTCTTTTATTTATCTCTGCTCTTTTCTTCATTATTCCCTTTCTTCTGCTAGCTTTGGGTATATTTTTCTCTTCTTTCTCTAGTTCCTTAAGTTGCAGTTAACTTATTGATTTGAGATCTTTCTTCTTTTTTAATGTAAAATTTACAGCTATTTTTTTCCTGTGCAATGCCTTCAGTGCATTCCATAAGTTTTTTATAAGTTTTTTAAATTTTTTCATCCATCTCTAATTATTTTCAAATTTTCCTTGTAATTTCTTTTTAACCCATGTTTAGGAGTGTGTTGCTTAATTTCCACATATTTGTGAATTTTCTTTCAATTCCCTTCTATTATTAATTTCTAGTTTTATTCCATTGTGGTCAGAGAAAATATTTTGTGTGATTTTAATCTTTTTTAGTTTATTGAGACTCATTTTGTGGCTTGGCATATACTCTATCCTGGAGAATATTCTATGTGCACTTGAGAAGAATGTGTATTCTGCTGTTGGGGGAAGAATATTCTGTAGATGTCTGTTAGGTTTAGTTGATTTATAGTATTTTTCAGGTAGATATTCCATTCATTATGCAAGTGGCATATTAAAGTCTTCTACCATTATTATAGCATTTTTAGATTTTATAACTTTTATTTCCAATATTTTTATTTTAGAGAAATATTTAGAGGGATTGGGAAAAGTTAATTGACATTCTAAGTCAACTAACTATGTTTAGTTAGACCCTCATAATGTTTTGTTCTAGAAGAAAATGAAGGAAATTAATATTTTAGGTATTTACTATATGGAAAGAACTACATTAATTTTCTCCATAATTATCTCACTAAAATCTTTACAAGACACTTTGAAATAAATATTGTGTTCATCATTTTACAGATGAAGAAACTTCCCCCAAATTACAGAATTAGTAAATGGCAGAGCCAAAATTCAAACTCTGATTTGTCTCATGCTCTTTGCATAAATCATGTTACATTAAAGGTTCTCTGGTTCTCATTTTATCTCATGGGAGCTTCAAATGTCTTTTGAGTTAGGTAATTCTGATTGTTTTTACTCTTGCTTCTTGACAGACAAGGATGATGAGGCCAAAGAAATTAAATGAATTCACAAATATATAAAATAGTTCAGTGATAAGGCCAGAGCTAGAACCAAACTCTATGTCCAAACCTCATGATCTTTCTCTAACAATAGTAGAATTCTAGGTCTGAGGGAAACCAAAGTAGTGATGCTAATCAATTTTTAAATATTTGTACAAAAATTCAAAGAGAGGCTTTTTTATCCCAAGTAAATAGGCCAAAAGTAAATATAATAGCATGAAATGGTAATACAAATTATGTTATCTTGAAAAAATGAACATGTGTTTAGGGAAAGGAATTAGGCAGCAGAAGCACCAGAGACCTGTGGGACCCTAACACGTTTACAACAGAAACAACCCTTTAAATAAATCTTTCCCTCCCTCAATCAGTGATTTCAGATCTAACAGGGCATCTCAAAGCTTACCTGATAGATCTGGCTGTAGGTAGCACACTCTTTCCCTGTTGGTTTAAATTAACTCTGGGGGTGTCCTGCTCTGCAAGCAGGGGAAGCTCCTATTCCTGTTCTGTCACAGTGTATGCTGTCACTCCTAATGGGGAAATAATCAGTTTCTGCCTTTCCTTGTCTCTCCTAATTAGAATCACTGGTGCACTCCATGTTGGGGACCAGACTCAGCATGTTCCTGAGCCCGCCCTTCAGGGCTAAGGTGATCAGCAGTCTCAGCCCTGCCAGAAGGAGAGGGGCCTGGAATTATTCTTGCTGTTTATTGTTACCGGCCCTTCTGGTATACCTAGTGCTTTCCTGGCTCTGTTGGCTTATTCAAAAATAAGAGAGAGTTCTACCTTTCTATATTTAACTTTCAGTCTACTATGGGGACTAGAGCTCTGAATTAAGCCCTGCTGGCTTTAGACTGCCTCCTACCCCAGGGGGCTAAAACAACCTGCATCTTGTTTCCACATCCTATCTGGGTCACACTGTGAGGAGAGAGGGACTGACTTTTGTACTTGTAAGACAAGTTGTCTAGCCTGTTGGTTAGAACTCTTTGTGCAGCCTTTGCATGAGCCATTCTGGAGCTCACCAAGCCAGGCCCTCTGCATGGGGCAAGAAGAGCACCTGGTAAAAGGGATGTGCCCAACTGGAATCCATACCTTCATTTCAAGACCGTGATTTAGATACCTGAGATGCAAGAATTCTTTGCCCCAGTAGTCATGATCTGGCTTTTAGGGCCTTGGTGGTCCTCTCCCCTGTGTGCTGCCACAGTATAAACAACTCTAGTCAAAGGGTAGAAACTTAGACAAAAGGTTTGTGTGTGGCATAGGAAGAGTTTGGATACATGCAAATGTGCAAGGCCTCTTGAAAAGCAGGATATAATCTGGAATGGGGAGAAAGAAGTCAGAAAGAGGTTGAGGATGAGGGGTTTCACAATGCTGCATTCAGCACAGAACCTAGAGAAATGCAAAAATTCTACATTCTGACTTGGCTTTTTAAGTTATTTTGAAGGTCTATTTGTCAAGGAATAAATGTGCAATAAAACATATTTGATTTAGCAGTCTGCGAGCTTGACTTACAACTTGTTAATATTCTCTGTGTGGCATGAAAACCTCCATTTGTACTCCTACCCTGGACTCCACAGAAGTCAGATGTAGGTCTGTGCTCAGCCCTTGTCCCATTCAGTCCCAACTTCTATATTATCACTTGCTTATGTTCTTGAACACCATATGTCTCATAATCAGGTTGAGCCAAAGTGTGACATAAATAGCCCTTCAGCATTACAGGAGGTAGAGAGAAGTAAAGTATGTTTGGAGGAATTAGAATATGTTAATGAAAGTAATAGGGGCTTTGAAAACTAGCAAACCTAAATCCCAGCTCAGCTAGCAAGCAATTTGACTTCTTCAAGCCCTAATACCCTCATTAGATACATGGAGGAAATAATTTTTACCTTGAGGTTGTTAAGAATTAAACAAAATATATGAGTCCAGTGCCTTGTACAGTGCCTGGCCTGTAATCAACATTTGGTCAGCAAGCCTCTCTTTCACTAATTTTAGGTTTTATCTTCCTAGAACAGGATCCATCAATTCAAACTCATGCCCTTTTCCAGTACCTTTTATGGAAAAGACATTTGCCAGCAGAGCCTGACATCTGTTCCCAGAGCAATCCTTCCCTGGACTGTCCAGTTTATTCTAAAACACCTGCTCTCACTGTCCCCATCTCCCAAGTTCAGTCTTCACATCAGGTTTAAGATCTTGCTTTTTCAGCCACACGTTCCATCTTGCTTCCTATCATTTGGAATGATTATCTAGAATTATATTTTTGTTTTTTTCTTTGACAGGCACTTTCCCCATAAGTAGTTTGGGAATAAAGATCCTAATATATCTGGATTGACCTTCCTCCCTCCCAGAATCTGCACCTCACCACAGGTCTAGGTATGGGCACCATCTGTGATTCAATTAGGGCTATGAATGAAACTGACATGTCCCATTTTCTCAGAAAACAGAAGGCAGAAGGTGGAGTAATCACCTAAGTTCAAAAAACTAGGAGAGAGGGATAAAGTCTTTTGTAATTCCTTGAAGAGGAAGCGAGACATCCATACCTAGCAAAGAGCCAGACAAACTATTTTGTAACTCTTCCAAGTTTTCATTGTAATTTGGTTTGCAATAGGTTTCTTGGCAGAGTTAAATTTTAAAAATTTTAACTTGTGTTAGTTCAACTAAAAGAGAATAAATTTTAGCCTATAAATAGAGGTATATACCGAAACTCTGAGATTAAACCTGGCTGAATATATGTAGAAGATATATAAAGAGGTGAACATTTGACAGAGAGAGAATCTGGAATGACTGGAATTACTATGACCTTCCCACTAGAAAATTATTTGATAGACTATGGCTTAACAAATTGCACTCCAATGGCCTAGCAGTCCAAGGGAGAAGCCTGGACCCATTCTTGCCTTTGTTTTTTCTATGTCTTCCACAATCATTAAGTTCTATACTTCAGCCTCCTTATTCTTCAACTCCATTCACTTCTCTTTATCTCTACTGCCACTACCTTTTAACAGGCCACCCATGTTCTTCTAATTTTTCTGCTACCTCCAATCCAGCAGAACCTCTCCTGTCTCCGAGGTGCAAGAAGAACATGTACATGATAGTCTCCAGAGGCTTGGTGAGAAGGATGGAACCAAAGGCTGGAGAGAAGACAGAAGGGCTGTTTTCAGGGATTAGTCAGAACACAGCAATCAGAGAATCGTCAGGCATCCCAAATGCTTCCAGCAGCATGAAAGAGAGTGAGAGATGAGCGTTGAGTGTGAACAAAAGGAACTAATAGACTCTGAAATTGGTAAGACTTTCTGGAAGTCCTAGAATCACACTTGAGAGCCAATGCCTTTTAGTTTGGGTATCCCCTGACTGAAGGAGGCGGTTTTGAGACAAAGGCTTGAGTGCAGGTAGTTTATCTGGGTAATGATTGTAGGAAATAGGAGTAAACAACTAAAAGAGAAGGATGGAAAACTAACTCAAAAATGAGTTATAGCATTGACTACCACAGTGAAAGGTGGTGCTTGATCTCCAGACACAGGGACAGTAACACCTTGTAACTGTGTAAATAAATCCTTTACATAGTTCTCAGATTTCCCAGTTTGAGTTTGTCATCTGTTTCCTGCCTGACCCTGGCTATTAAAGACTGGATTGGTAGCACTTATGAATTGCTGGTCATTGGGTTCGGGAGTCTAAAATCTAGAACAGGATGTGATATCATTTGCTAGGACAGAAGGCTGCAGGAACTAGGTGAAGATTGCAGGTTCTGGGCCCTACTGGGTTGGAATTTAGAATCAGAATCCAGACTTTAAAGACAGCTTATGAAATATATTTCCAAACTATTGCTGGGGAAAGGGAGAGAAGAATTTAAGAAAAGCACAGCCCCAAATTGTTAACCCTCTACTTTAGGTTGTGCATAGATGAAAGGCAAGGGGCTTCCTGCAGGTATTTCACACAGTGTTCTACTAGAAGTGTCAATCGGGAAGCAAAAGATACACATTTGTAATGAGGGCAAAGAGCTGCCATTGCACCCACTTGAGGTGGAAGCATGCTTGAAAATGCTCACCAAAGTAGCCTCTGGAGTTGGGCTGAGAAAACTTGCAGTACTATCTAAGCAAGATCCAACATTTCCAAGGAATCCTGGTCACCTCAGGTTTAATATGACCAGCCCCAGCTCAAAGCCACAAATGGGTGTGGAGTGGGACTGAGATTGGCTGCCTTCTAGGTACTTATTCTCCTTTATCAGCCCTATTCTGTCTTCATCCCAGAAGGCTGACCTGTTTGCACTGTAATAACAGGCTTTCTCATCATCTAGCTTCTGGTTGAGCATGGCCTGTGAGAGGACGAAGAAAGGGCTCCTGACTCCTTTCCTGAAAGGTTGCTGGGGCCTGCCTGCATCCCTTAGTGAAAATCCACAGCCATGTCAGTGGAAAATCCACAGCCCTCTCTCTTTCTGTAAACAGGTAAGCTCTCCCTCCTCTTTTCCCTGCAGGTTTAGGGCTGGTGACAACTTATAATTTTGTCAATGGCTCCTTTATTAAACTTTCCTCCAGTTACTCAGTTGGAATGTGTTATCTAACCTCTGTGGGTGGACTGGATTTCACAATTAGAATCAGTGTCAAAGGGAAGTTGAGATGGATCTTGGAGGCAGATAAGAACTCAGAGAAGAGCCAGTCAGCCCGACCAGCTGTGCTTGGCAAAGCAGGTGAAGGGGTTGCAACCTGATGGCACCAGAGGCTCAGTTCCCTTCAGAAATCTAGACTTGGGCTGGAGAGCAGCAGACCATGTTCAGACCTCACTTTAGAGGGGCAGACCCTCCTAATGCACCACCAGGCTGGGCCCTATGGCTCTGGGCAACCTGCAAGGTAGGGCTGAAGAAACAGGTATACACAGCCAAATGGTCTCATGGTTTTCCTTACAAACAGGTTCCCAGGAAGTTGTCACAGGTCACAGGGAAACCACAGAGTGGAGGACAACAGATGTGGGGTAAACAGACATCATTATATGTCAGGTGCTTTATCTGCATTCTCATTTATTTTTCATAATTACCCTTGTAGTAGTTTTTGTCACCCACATTTTATGGATAAGAACCAGAGGTTTAAGAAGGTCCAATGAATTCCCCTAAATCACACAGACAGAACAGGATTTATACTCATACTCTTTCCACTATATAAACCAACTCCCTCCTCCTGGTATAGGAGGGCCTCACAGCAGGCTCTGCAGATAACCCTGTTGAATGTTGTTTTTGATGCCTCCCCACCCCACCATCCAGACAAGTCTCCACTAATGTTGATCTGAAGGGTAATTTTCTTGTCAACTGTATAATTAATGGGCCGCACACTGCAGTGTCCCTCTATTATTCTGCTTCTTGAAGATACATTTCAAAATGAATAGCTGTTTAACCAATCACTTGGCAGACATATTACCCTTAGGTGTTTCTGTCAGTCAGCGTTTTCACACATGGAAGCTAAAGTAGGCAGAATCAATTTGGGTATCTGCTCTGGGAAAGTGAAAGAAGCTATGAATTAGAAATTCTTGGAATATCAGAACTTGTCTCCTATTAGCACTGAATGGCACGTGGATTGCCCTTGCAAGTTCCTTGGCCTTGCGCTCCAGCACTCCAGCATTGCCTGCCACTTTTAATAAAGCAGGAAGAGTTTTTTTTTTTTTTTTTCCTGTGGTGGCTTTAAGATAATGTCTGGTATGGCATGCATGTCTGCTCTTTTTCAGCAATTGGAGCATTTATTTTGCTGTTCCTCTCTCAAAGGCTCAAGGAGTTAGTTTTACAAGAGAATTTCAAGTTTTCTGATAGCCTTGGAATGAAGATGAAGAGGGTATGCATTTATTCAAAAACAAAATTCTGATGTATTTGAGGGGTGCTTTTATGAGAAGAGAGTTTTACCAGATGCTTGCTAATATTGGAGGAGTACAAAAAAATTTGTAAGAATGGTAAATTTTTGGAACTAATCGCCCCAATTGACCTGGCCTCTTGCCTGGCCCAATAGTGATTGAAGAGACAGAGATACCTGTAGAAACATTGCTGGTGTCCAGTCCTTGGCCTACCCTAGAGGTCACCTGCAGAGGTCTCATATCTGCTGATGGCCCCCTGTCCTTTGCTTAAGTGGGTTCTCGAGCCACTTAAGACTGCTTAAATCTTGGGCTCAGAGATAGGCTGGAAGTGCCTGGAACTACTTTCCCAGAGTGACCCTTAATCTATGACTGACAGAACTTGCTGAATTAATATTCCAACATCCTTACCCCTTAGTGGGAAAATTATGAGGTGAATCAACATGGTTTTCCAAAGGGCTCCCATGGAATTGACCTCCAATTGCCCACAGCAGGAAGACCTTGACTGACAGTCTCACTTTGCCTGTGTTAAAGCAGAGGTTCCAAAAGGATTAATGGTCTTTCTTTCATACTCCATTTACACAGTAGATGTATCTCACCTCTCCCCTCCTGGCCCACATTTACATAACTAAAAGCATCTCAGAGGACCACAGCCCACGTGCCCTCTGAAGTAACCAGCTCATTAGTATACTTTCATATCTGCTTTCCCTACTGTTTTGATCCATTCTTTCTAGTTCTCTACTTCTGAGCCCTTCCAAAGCCAACCAAACCAAACCAAACCCTACCTGGGCACGGTTTCCTTCTTAGGTTGGGCTTTACAACCTCAAGGAGAACTACAGGTTACAATAGTCAGTACTAGAAAAACTCTTAGAAAGCAGACCCTTAGGATGGGATTCAGAAACTCACTATTAGTCAGATGACAACCTGGGCCCCATTACTGGGGTAAGTGGGGGTGTTGATAGCTCCTGGCCTATGGAAACACCATGATGACTAAGACTCTCACTGACAGCAGATTAAGATGAGGTGTGAGTGAAAGGCTTACCTCAAGCAGGGAAACCTAACAGGTAAGGGGCAGTGGTCAGTATGAAGCTTCTGAATTTGGCTGGCTTCTGTTAACACCTTTAGAAGGCTTGGAGAAATAAGGTGAAAAATCCAAGTCAGTCAGCCGTGTACTCAGGGCCCACTGGGAACATCAGAAAGTCTCTGTGGAAGCATTTAAAGAGCCCTTCATTTTTCTTGGCTGCAGGAGAAATAGTGCTAAAAATTAGGGCCAGGATTTAATTTTAAGGAGAACAGAGTTAGAAAAAAAGACTGAATGCATAACCTTGATAGGTATCTTATGCCAAGATAAGGGCTATGATAGAGAGATATTGGGATCCTGAGACCAGGAATGAAGATATTTGTTGGGTGGCCTAAAAATCTTGAAACTCGGATCCTCTTGGGTCTGCTAGGTCATCAGAAAAAGTTCTTTTTCTTGATAGAGAAGAGCAATTTCTCCTTGCCTGGTAGTCTGCTCACATAAAGAAGTCACTTTAAAAGGTGATGTTTGTTCATCTCATAATCCATCTCTCCATTTCCTCACTTCCTCCACAACAAAACTAGGGTTAGGGTGCAATGGAGAAACACAGCCACTCCCTGTTCCAAAAAGAAATGGCAAATACACCTAAAGAATCACAAGACCTAAAAAAAAATGTGCTGAGAGGAACCATGGGAGGAGAACCAGTGGTGTTAGACCAGATGTGGTATTGGAAGTTGGGTGGGGAGGCAGGATATATAACCAAACAGAGGAGAATTTACTTATAAGGGGCTTTCCGTAACTGGGGGGTTAAGGTCCAGGCAAGGTCACTTGGAACCAGTCGTAATACATTGCTGGTTGGGCTTCTTGAAGCTTCTGCATGGTGATGGCTCACCACAAATAAGATGGAGTTGCTTACATTGTTTTGGCATAGTAATGAGTTAGTGGTCAAAATGTTGAGAGAGGTGGCAATGTTAGAAAGATTTATTACATGAAACCAGAAAATCCAGCCCCTTACTAAAAACTCCCTCCTATCTCACTTCCTTTGCTAAAACAGTAAGAAATGTGCTGGTGAATGAAAGAACAAATTCTTTGAAAGGTCCAGTGGTAGCTGTTCTCTATAGGCTTGGGTTGGCAGAAGGAAATGCTGCCATGGAGCTGAGCTCCCTGTTATCAACAAAAATAACAGGACCTCAGAACTGCAAAGGCCAGGTGGTGGCATTTAACTGAGAAGACAAAGCAAAAGTAATTAATATAATAAGCAGCAAAGCTGGAATGGCAACCTGTGTATCCTGGACCTGCAGGAATTTATGGCAATGACAGTGATATTCCTGGGGACAAGATACATAGGTAGTAATCTAAAATTTTATTTAATTTATATAATCATAAAAAATAAACAAGAAAAAAAAATGATAGCTAGTGATCAGAAAGCTGATGATAGCTACTCCAAGAGGAATGATGCTATCTCTCTAGATTTCCAGAATGAAGCCAGAGATGTCACTGATTTGAGACATCTCCTCAGAGGAGGACTCTGTGATACCATCACAGACATGTAGGGTGTATATGTTCTCAATTCTCCTCCAAAAAGGACCTTCCATCATAGTAACTACAGACTGGAACTGAGGAAATAGCCAGACCTCTCAAGAGCTGTGAGATAGTCTAACCTAACACTGATAATAAGGAAACTGAAATATCAATATGATCCTTTGTCTAATATGGGAGCTTATGGAACCAGTTGACACATGTAGTCCTGACCCAATTCTATTTCACAGAGGATTCAGTGGGTTTACAGATCTATCCTGTGGGTATTTCTCTAATCTCCAAGTGCATAATTTGACACAGAATATTCACAGTTTTTCTGACTTGTGTGGTAAGAGCCTTCATGAGAGAAACGATCAAAATGAAAACTCAAAACAACACAAAAGGACGCTTACAAGTGGATCTAAAGCGATAAGTGCCACTGTCACAGATTTAATGATGTAAGTTTCTTCCCCATCATATTCCATCAGCTCATTAATAAAAACTGTCCACATTATGATGTATGACAATGAGCTATTATAACCTTAACCAAGGAATAGCACCAATTGCAATTGCTATGCTAGATGTGGTATGTTTACTGGAACAAGTCAACACAACATCTGGAACTTAGTATGTGGTACTTGATCTGGCAAGTGTATTTTTTTCAGTACCTATCATTAAAGAATAAAAGAGCAGTTAACTTTTACATAGAAAGGACAGCAATACACTATCTTGCTCTATGGTAACTCTACTCTCTATGATAACACAGTCCACAGGAACCTAGACCATCTTGACATTCTACACAATACCACAGTGGTCCAATGTACCAAGGACATCATGCTAATTTGATCTGATAAACAGAAAATATCAAGTACTCTAGATGCACTAGTATAATACATGTTGCTAGAAGATGGGAGATACATCTTCTGAAAATTTAGCATTATGCCACATTGGTCAAATATTTATAAATTCAGTGGTCTGGAGCATAACAGGCCTAAGGTATCCAACAATGTGACCTCTACCATTAAGGAAGAACAACTGTACTTGATGCCTCTTTGGATTTTGGAGGTAGCATATACTGCATTTAAGAACACTACACTGACCTATTTATAAAATAACTTGTAAGGCTGCAACTTTGAGCTGGAACAAGAGAAAGGGTGAGATCTGCAGCAGACATAAGCTGTGGTGAAATATATCTTGTTGCTAAGGCTATATGGCCTGGCAGGTTTTACAGTACTAGGGGTACCTACAAATCCCAATAGGAGTTGCGGTGCAGATTCCTAGGATTCCAAAGCTTTCTGAAGCAAAGCATGACTTTTGTGGTAGAGAGCTTCTTGCTGTTTGAAATTCATCTCCTATCATGTTGTTGTGCCTCAGTAGAGACTGAAAAATCATGGGACATCATATGACTATAAGAATAAAATTGCCCATCATTAGTTAGATATTATCTAATATACTTGAGTCATAAGGTTGGGTAGGCACAGCAGTAATTTGTCGCATGATGGAAATGATACATTTAGAATTGGATCCAAACAAGTCCTGAGGGCACAAATAAGAAACATAAATAGATGGCCCAGACTTCCACGTTAACTACCATTCTTAAACTAATGCCTTTTTAAAAAAACTATACTTATGCCTTTATGGATGTTCCATTTGATCAACTGACAGAGGATTTATACATGGTTCAAGGCTGGGTTAATATATATAATATATTTGAACAAGCTCGATCCCATCTTGATCCCATCGGAAACTAAGCAGGGTTGGGCCTGGTTAGTGCTTGGATAAGAGACCACCTAGGAAGACCAGGTGCTGTAGGTATAAAAAATTAAAAAATTAAGGGACTATAAGCTGACAAATTCTTGTAATTTGTGAGGTCAACCATGGATTGCCTAGTCTATATGTGTGTGTGTGTGTGTGTGTGTGTGTGTGTGTGTGTGTGTGTGTATACACAGACCATAATATTTCATATTATATAATTACATGTATAATTCTATTATATATAATTACACATTATGTTAACATCTGCACATATTGATATATTAATATATAACATAATTATAATATTTAATATGTTCATACTCATGGAAATGTACTGTTACAATTTCATATTTTAGTATCCTTGAAAAACAAAAGGTAAAGCAGATACTTCCCATGGACAGAACTGTGGATAGTGCACTTTGTAACTACACTTGTACTTCTGGCAGAGGTCAATGGCTTCTCTGGTTGGTCGGAGGCACAGAAGGAACAAGACTGAAAGAACAGAGTAAAGAATGTTTCAAGCAGAGGTGGGTGGGCAAATCAACTGTAGTTGATACAAAGCATGCTAATCTTTGTATTATATTTCAATGCTCACCAGAGAGTATAGTCCCCACAACAGTCACTCAGTGATCAGATAGATAGGGTGATTCAATGATGACAGGCATTAACTATTCTCTCTCTTAGACTATTTCGGTGCTTGTACAGTCATCTAAAAAAATGGTCATGGGAGAAGGGATGGACCAAGACTGATCTAATTACTGCCATTTATGAATACCCAACTTATTAACAGCAGAGATTGACTCTGAGCATTCATTATGGTGCCATTTTTACCATCTATTTGGTGGTAGGTTGGTTAAATTGATTTTCCACCCTAGAGAAAATAGCTATTTGTCTTCACTTGAATTTTCACCTATTCCAGATGGTCTGTCTTTCTTGTCTTTGATGCCTCTGGAAGCACCACTATCCAAAGGCTAGGGAATGTCTGATTTACTGACATGGGGTTACCCACAAAATTTCTTCAAACCAGGAGACCAATTTTATGACTAAAGAGATATGACAAAGAGTACATCACCACAGAATCTACTGGTCCTTTCATAGATCATGTCACTCTGAAGCAGCCACTTTAATACAATAAAAAAATGACTTGTTAAAAATTTGGTGAAGTTATCAGCTGAGGGGAAAAAATCCCGTGGGATTGGGACACTTGCTCTATAGGATACAGTATATGATGGTATATCCCCAATAAACTATAATAATGGGTCGAGGGACCAAGCAGTAGAAGTAGGTTTGGTTCCTCTCACTATCACTCCAAAAACACTTAAAAAATTTTGTTCTTGTTATGCTTGAAACCTGCTGAAAGCCCTGCTGAAATAGAAGTCCTAGTGTTCAAGGAGGAAACTCTTCTTCTAGGGGGCATGGTGAAAATTCCATTAAACTACAACTACCACCTGGTCATACTGGGCTCCTCATACTGGGCAGCAAAAGAAAAGAGTTATTATTTCAGAAGGGATTGTTTTTCTGATGACCATGAGCAATTAGAGATGTGGCAGAAAGTAACTAATAAGTCTCTTCTTAGTGCTTCCATGTCCAAAGATAGCTGGAAATGAGTAGTCCATGAAAGGCAAAGCAAATAAGGATCCAGAATCCTTGCAGAAGAGTATCTGGGTCATCTCAGTTAGTAAGTATTCTAGACTTGCTGACGTTTTAGCCAAAGTGAAGATAATCTAGGAGAGTGCCATCCAAAGTGAAGAAGATCTAGATAAGAGATATGAGTGTCAGTTTTACCCTCAGGACCAGTTGCAGTAGTTGGGATTTTAGCTTAGTTCTTTATTCTGCTATATTGTTTTCTGTAGAGATTTTTAGCAGCCACCTACCATCTTGAAAGACTGTAACAGATTAAATTTAATGTTGAGCTTGAGTAGATAATAGTAATACAAGTGCTAGACATCACTAGATATCTCATATGCTTCACTTCACATTCCCTAAATGATCTTTTTGCTCAAACTACTGTAGAAATCTGATTGACTTACAAAAGTCTATAATTGTAGTACCTTAACTCAGCTGTGCAATATGAAGCTTGCTTTCTGATTCCTGCAGCATGGGATACATGCAAGAATCTTCTGGATACCTGTGTATGCATAACCTGAAAGCATGAGAGCATTAATACCCCATAGAAAATCCTCAACCAATGAGGAAGTAGACTACTGAATTAATGCTTTCCTCTCCTGACAGTCCTGAAGCTCATTCTACATATCTCCCCAAAGAATCTTGTGAGATTGAGCCCAATTTCCCATAGTAGTGACTGGCTTGATAATTAACCCTGTGTTAACTTTCCTCTTGTGTTAGTTAGCTTTTGCTGTATAACAAACCATTCCAAACTTAGTAGCTTAAGATAACAACCATTTACTTAGATCATAAATCTATAGGTCAACTGGGTAGTTCTACTTACCTGGAACATGGCTGATCTTAGCTGGGCTTGCTCCTGCATGTAGCATGGTCTAGGGTGGCCTCTGTTGGACTGCCATTGTGGTTTTTTTGTCCTCCAGTGGGCTAGCCCGTGCTTCTTCACATGAAGATTGCAGAGTCCCAAGAAAGCAAAAGGAAGCAGTCAGAGCCTGTTGATGCCCAAGTTGGAATTGGCACAATTTCACTTCCAACACATTTTGTTGATCAAAGCAAATAAGATTCAAGTGATAAGGAAATATATTCCATCCTTTAATGAGAGGAGTCCTAGGGTCACATTGCAGTAGCGCATAGTTTCAGTGAAGAAAAGAATAGTGATCACTTTTGCAAACATCCTGCCATATCTTCTGTGATTATTAGTCTTATGTGTAAATTTGACTAGGTTATAGTACCCAGTTATTTGATTGAATATTAATCTAGGTGTTTCTGTGCAGGTATTTTGTGTATTGGTTAACAACTACAATCAATTGACTAAAGTAAAGGAGATTACCTTTGGTAATCCCTAATCAGTTGAAAGACCTTAAGATCAAAAACTGAAGTTTCCCAAAGAAGAAATTCTTCTTTAAGATTACAGAAACAACTTTCACCTGAGTTTCCAGCCTGTGGGTCAGTTCTAGGGATTTCAGACTTGCCACCCCTAAATTGCATAAGACAATTCCTTAAAATAAATCTCTAGACAGACAGACAGACAAATGATAAATAGATTCTGTTTCTCTGAAGACTCCTGACAGATACAACTTTCTTCTTCGACTTTTCCAAACTTTCACTCCTGTTTCCTGGGATAACTTCCCAAAATAAACTGCCCATGAGTTCTCATTTCAGGCTTTACTTTTTTGAGAGAACCTAGCCCCAAATAATAAGCTTTTGCAAAGATGGACACTGTGGGCCCCAGGCCTGGCTGGTCCCAAGTCTGGCTGTGATCCAGGTTAACTGCTAAGAATAGGACTCTGGATTTAGAATGTTACATTAGTGTAGTAGGGTGCCTGCACCTAAAATATGTAAACATAACTTAGCTTATTGTATCACACATGTGTGGCTGAATGCCACTATTGTACTCTGATATATGTGGAGCTATGTGGTCTCCTGGGGAGCAGAAGGGGAGTACAAGGAGGAGAGCAGAAGAAGAGCAGAAGCAGAAGCATGATCCCTGCAACAGAACTGCACTCCCCACAATAGAAGCACATTCCCCGCAATAAAGTTGGTGCCTGCCATTTCATTCTCATGTTGGCCCCTTGTGCATTCCTCCAACTGGGCGTCTCACCACCGAAACCTTCTCTTCTCGATCAGCTGGGTGCTGACACTTGGCATAGTTGGCAAGTTCCCCAGGTAGAGGAGACCCAGGTGGAAGACATACAGACCCTGCCTCCCAGTGGTATCCTGTGGCTACTACATGGACACCTCTGGAGAATTGGGATGGAGTGAAGCCATGTCTGAAAAGTCCTAGAGTTGGAGCCAAATGTCCCGACTGTTCACTGGGAGGCAGCGGGTTGGTTGGCCTGAATGTTCCTGGAGGTGCTGTGGCAGGCCAGCTTGGAGTTTCAGGATCAGGCTCAGTGAGAGCAGCAGCTATAATGCCAGGAAGATGCACTGGAAAAGTGACTGGTGGCAGTGAAATGCATGCTACAGGGCCCTGATGGGTCACTGTCGTTGTCCAGGTTTGGGAGCCCACCGATGATACTATGGCAGGTAAGGTTAGTGATACAGCAGCAGGTTGAAGTGGAACAGCCATTGGCCCCAGGGGTTCAAGCTGATGGCACCCTTCAGGTTAAAAAACAAACCACCTTGATCCAGTATGCCCATGTGGGACTTTAGAACCAATGAATCAGGTACAGCAGAGCACCAGGGAGATGGTTCCAGGGTGGCTGCTGAGGCTGTGGGATGATGGAGCTGAAGAGACTGAATTATCCCTGGAAGAAATGGCTTGGCTGGCTTCCATAAAGGTGATACCATTCCTCAGGCAGAGCCTCCAGAATGTGGTGTGTATGGTGCAGGGTACAGGCAATCACTCCCTGATTAACTGTCTCACATCCACTGCACAGACAGTATGGGCCAACCAGGAGGAGTTGCTAGAGACAGTGAACAGATAGACCATGTACTTAGAGCTGGTCCAGATAATTTGGGAAATGGGCATGCGACAGATGATGTTTCACACCCAGTATATAAGCCCCAATGAAGAGGTATTTACAACCTGTATGAAGGACTTGATTTTGACTTCTGGCTTGACTGGTACTTTTGGCACCATGGTGGTGCTGCTGGCCCCTTATGTGTATAGGCGGATCCATGAGGTGATGTCTGCCATGGCTAGGTTGGGGGATGTGGAAGTGAAATGCAAGGAGAATTCCACCCAAGTGTGTGCCATACTGTCCGCCACACTCCCAGACTGGTCAGTGCAAGGATGGAGGCATGGCTAAAAGAGCAGGAGTGGAGCAGCCTCCAGGCACTTTGGCCATGAGCAGCAGGCAGATGCATGGTTCGCTGCAGAAAAGATAGAGCAGCAACCTAATAAAGTGCTTTTGGCACTGTGGAATCAGCTGTGCCCTGGCCAGCGATTTACTCTTATTCCTGGAGGTGCAGCTGGCCAATTATCCCCCTGATTAGGGATTCAGCAGGGGCATCAGTTTGGTGGAACTGATTGACCTGTGGCCGTGGGAGCCGCCCCTATATGCTGCTGAGCTGAACATCACATACAATATGGACCAGTTGTCACATGAACTTGGATGATACCATTATGAGGTGCACTTGGCAAATGCCTTTTTCTCTAGCCCTACCCTGTGCTATGGTTTCATGGCTCAAGATTTAGCCACATGGAAACAACCACCCGCAGTGCACTTGTATCATTACATTGATGATATAATGATAACCTCTGATTTTCTTACAGAACTAGAAGCAGCAGTGACCAGCCTGCAAGAAGCTCTTGCTTACTGGGGTTGGGCAGTCAATGAAGACAAGGTCCAGGGACCTGAGTTCTCTGTTAAATCCTTGGAAATTGTCTAGTTGTGTAAGATAAAAGTAATGCCAGAGGCAGTGATTAATAATATCGAGGCATATCCCGGACCTGAGACTGTGAAGCAGCTCCAAACCTATTTGGGACTGCTGGGGTTTCGAAGAGTGTTCATTCCCCATTTGGTCTCCTTGATGCGGCCCCTGCACCATCTAGTGTGAAAAGGTACCCAGTGGGATTGGACCCCCAAGATAGAAGGGAACTTTAAGGCTACAAAACAAACTGTACACAGGCCCAAACTCCCATTCCTGGTTGTGATACAGGTGGATAATATAGGGTTTGGATGGGGGATTGTGGCAGAAGCATGGTTTCCAGAAAGTGACAATAGGCTTTTGGTCCCATTTGTGGAAAAGTGCGGAAGCACAGTATTTTCTGATAGAAAGCAACTGGCTGCCATATATGTAGACTTTCTTGCCAGAGAGTCCATCATTGGCCCTGATCCTGTAACCATGCAGCCTGCATAACCCATGAAGGGGTGGCTGTGGTCTTAAGGAAGACTCTTTGTATGGGAATTGCAGAGACTACAACACTGTCCAAGTGGAGGGAGGTACCTAAAGCAGCAGGTGCATTCTCTGTGAGCCCTCTGCCAGGTCAACTGCACTCCCTATTGGGACCAAAACAGTTTCAAGCAGAGCTCCTGGCAGAGCCTGCTGAGACCAGAGACATACTGAGTCCCTAGGTAGAGGGTTGGACTTCCATCCCTGAGGATTCCTAGTACACACATGGCTCGTACCATGGAACAGGTAGTGAAATGATGGGGACTATCATTGACATGGGCATAAGCACAAGCTGCAGTGTCATAATGCCCCTGGTGTGCTAAGCAGCACACAGAGAGACGATGGGTAAAGAGTATCCCAGGGGTGATGCTCTATGGGGCTAAGCCATTCCAGGAAAGGCAAGTGGATTGTGGGCCCAAGGCAGTGCCCTCTGGCTGAGATCCTTGCCATAATCCTATAGGGGTGGAATGTGGGTCCCAGGCTTGACTGCTCCCAGATTTGGCTGTGATCCAGGCTCATGAGTAGGAATAGGACCCCAGATTTAGAATGTTACATTAATGTAGTAGGGTGCCTGCTCCTAAAATATGTAAACATAATTCAGCTTATCATCTCATTCATGTGTGGCTAAATGCCACTATTGTAGTCTGATATATATGGAGCCATGTGGTCCCCTGGAGAGCAGAAAGAGAGCTCAGGAAGGAGAGCAGAAGAGCAGAAGCAGAACTGTGCTCCCCACCATAGAATTGCACTCTTCTCAATAGAAGCATATTCCCTGCAGTAAAGTTGGTACTTGGCATTATATTCTGTTGGCCCTTTTTGCATTCTTCAGACTGGGCATCCCACCACAGAAACCTCTTCTCAATCAGCTCAGCACTGACAGCCACTTTTACATTGTTTCAGGCAAATTCTCTGATAAACCATCTGTTGTCAGATAATAAGAACTTATTATTTGTAGAGAAGTTCAAAATACTGAAACTGAACTTGAGTAATGTAGATGTCCTTGAAGCTTTATTGAAAAATTAAAAGTGCAAATGAAAGCTGTCTGGTTGAAAATTTCAGTTGTCGACTGCCGTTAACATTGGCAACCATAGAAGATTATTCATTTTTGAGGTTATACTAATTCTTAGTTATATGGAAGACTGAGAGGTTGGATTTACAGCAACAAATTCTGTCCAAGGTCCCTCCCCACACCTTCTCCAATAGAATCCAAAATCTGACTCTTTATCACCACCACAAAGCTACTACCCTTGTACTAGCCACCATCATTTTTTATCTGGATTATCATGAAATCCTAACTGGTCTCCCTGTTCCTGTTCTTAATCTCCTTTAATCTATTCTCACTCTGGACATCAGAGGAATCCTGGTAAAACACTAAGTCAGATCATACAATTTTCCTGTTCACAATCCTGTAAAATGTCTCATTTTGCTCAGGGTAAAAACTTACATACAATAGTTTTCAAGGTCCAGCATGATCTGGCCTCAGTTTCTCTCTCTGATCTCGTCTCTTGGTCTTTCTCTCACTCATTCCAGCCACTCTGGACTCCTTGCTCTTCCTCAAGTGCACCAGACATGTTCATGTCTTATGACTTTGCTGCTTACCCTTCCTGGAGTGTTCTCCAAATGTCCCTCTGGCTCACTCCATATGGCCAGCAAGGGGCACCATCTGCATCATAGCATAGATACATGACATGTTAAAGATCAGCCAGCCAACTCCATAACTTTTAATTTGGGAAAGTTGAGGAACAGAGAAGTTGAGAAATTGAATGACTTGTCCAGGATCTCACATAAATAGGAGACAGGCAAAACAAACACTATTTCATGGACTCTCCATTCCAAGAGATGTTTCTCAAAATAATTTTGTTTAGAGAAAGAGAACATGGTAACTGATCATCCAGAGAACATTTTTATTTATGTTTATAGGCATGACATGGAGTGGATCTATTTGAATTTTGATGAGTAGAATGATGTATATGTATTTAATCTCACACTGTGTGGAAGATGGAGCTGGAAATCTCAATGTCCCCTCCCTCCCCTGATCAAGCTCTGCAAATACTAAGGCTCTGCAGTAGTAATCCCCATGCAAAATGACTGCGAAGAAGCTGATCTCAGCCTTGTACTTTGTAACTGTGTCATATTCAATATTCTGGCAGGTGTGGAAAATGACTCATTCCCCCTACTCCTCTGAAAATGTCCCTTTCATGTTTCATAAACAACAGCTTTGCTGTGCCATTGTCTCTCTTAGATATTTTCATAATTCATAATTATCTTAGTTCTTAAAATGTAGACGTACATTTAAAAGCATGATCCAATCGTGCTTGATTGCTGCCACATTGTGTTCAAAGTAATTACCATTCATTTGGCTTTTGAGGCTGTTGAATGAATTTTCCACATGAGATTCCTTAATTTGTACATATTTTATTGCTATAAAATAGGTATTGGCAAGCTGCCTAAACTGTAGCGAAGGCCTTTAATTCCTATCACTATGTGATAAAAACAAATTGAGTGCAAACTGAGAGGCTTAAGATAGAACACTTGAAATGGAATCCACTCATTTTTCTAAACCAAATTTCCCCAGGTGTGAGACACAGGTAAGATTAAGGTAGCTTAGTTCAGGCTGAGAGCTTAGAATTGTTTTAGCATTTGTATAAAAATGATAATGTCCCTCCATAATGGCAAGCTTCTCTCTTTCAATGATCTATTATTCCTTGGGGAAAGGATGTTTGGAGAGAGAAGGTTATTAACATTTTTCATGCATAGTAAGAGAAATCAAATAGAGTACTCACAAAACAGAGCCAGGAAATTCTTTGTCAAGGTAGAGACAATAGGCTAAATGTTCTAAGACCAGGGTGGGCTCTGCCATGCTGTGCAGACTTCTGAAATTCTTCTACATCTCTGAATCCAGTTTGCTCACTTGTAAAATTAAGACATTGTAACAGTGATTGTCAAGTTTAATTTATAATTTGTCTTGCTGAGGTTATCGCTGTCTTGGGTTTATTCTAGATCTTTTTAGTGAGGTTTTCTCTAGGGTTTTAAAAATCACATCTATCCTGTTATGCCCACATTCTAAAAAAAGCAAGTGATATGAGAGGAGATTAAGTTGTAGAAAGCATTCAAGTGTTGAGTTAGATGCTTCAAGATCTTTCCTAATTCAGAAATTCTTTGACTCCTTGTGTTCAATGGAAACTCTTTTGAGCTCCTTCCGCTGGATTTCTGATGACACTGCAACCCAACCCCTTCTCACCAGTGCTGCATCTCCCAGAATAAAACCACATGTATTCCATACTTATGAACTTATTATCCTTGATGCCTCCCAATTTTTCTCTGCTTTTTAAGAGCTAACTCTTTTTGACACAGATTTAGAGTAACTGGCATAACTTCTATGGAGCTATTTCCAAAGGCCCCTAACCACAGTGAGCAAGTCTTTACTAAAACACTTTTTCACTTAGTTCCATACAGTTTTTTTTTAGTATTTAATACATCATAGTTCCTTTATTTCTACAACTAATTGTATATTATTTGAGAAAAGAGTTGTCATTTTATTTTTCTTTGATTTCACAGATAATGAGTAGTGTAGCTATTACTTAATAGTCATTGATTGATAGGCTCAACATTATTTTTTTGTTTATTTATAAATATTTAATTGACATATTTTTCACTCTCTTTGGATCCTAAAATTTGACTAGTCTCATCACCATTATTGAAAGTGTTTATTTTTTATCTTTGACATTCTTTTCCCCAAAGTTTTATTGGCATAGGCACATAAGTCTTCCACCAGGTTATCTCTAAAATAAACACATGGCTGCTCTTAGTGTTTCTTTTGGGTTTTCACTGTAGTGTTGCAGATTTTGGCCTGTGAACCTGGAAGAACCAAGCAGCACTCAGCGAACTAAGAATCAAAGGAGGTTCATTTACCCCGGCGGGCACAGAGGAGTCACTCTCCAGAGTCTGAGCTCCTAACAAAGGCAGGCAGGTAGATTTATACACTGATTAATTCTGCATACTTGGCAGTCTTTTGTTTCCCACACACAGGAAAGGTAGTGTTTCAGGGAGAGGAGGTTGTTAAAATTCCTCCGGGACAAGGTAGTCATCTTAGATTTCTTTACATTTCCCATATCAGTAGTAGGAAAGAAGAAATATATTTAAAGAAAGACATCCAAGATAATCTCAAATTTAAAGAAAGAAATCCAAGATAATACAAGATAATTCAAAGACAAGATTTTCTACATTCGTGTAAATATAAAAGGAATCATCTCTTTTCTTATTAGTAAATTGGTTGGGTTTCTCAGTTGTAGGTAGCAGAATTCACTCTGGGAATTTTAAGCAGAAAATAATTAAATAAAAGGTATTAAAAAGCTCACAGAGGCATTGAGAATGTTGGAGTGATGAACTCTGAGTTTCTAGGGACAACCCTCAGAATCACACCAGAGAGCTGACCTGCTAAGGCAGCTGTTGCCAGTTTGGGTCCCACATCCTCTGCTGCAATGGTAAGCTGGCAATTCAGTGAGCTGGCAATTTAGTAAGCCAGAGCCACCCCTGCTGGCTCTAAATCCATTACTGCCTTGATCATGAAGATGTAGCATTTGCTGATAGCCCTCAAAGGACCAAATATTTCCACCATGACACATACCAGAAAAGCCAAATTCCTCATGTTTAGTCTATTACAATGTTCATGTCCTCTTTATGTGTTTTTATATGATCATCTACTTAGCAGAACCTTGATCCCATGAAAAAATCTAGCTGTAAGAGAGTCTAAAAAATGTAGTTTTTATTTTCCACTTCTTAAGAGTTTGGGAAGGCTTTCCAAGGGTCATAGTGGGTATGAGTGAGCCAATCTGAAGTATAGGTGACACTCAATAATCTTTCTTTTTTTCTGGGGGTGGAGAGCAATTAACTTCATTCTATCTTCATTCTATCTATCAAAATCCTTCTCCATAGCATATCTTCCCAAAAATTATCTTTCCTTTTAATGCTCCTAAATGTTGAATCTTATATCCCAAGTAATAAGTCAGATTCTTTCCCCATCTTTGGTTACCTCCATATCTAACTATGAAAGTCCATGTAAATCCTCCTAGCATTTGTTTACAGCTTCATCTCATTAGGATTCTAGCCTTCCTGGTGCTTTCTTGTAGTTTGATATTTTTCTTTAATATTTGACCTTGGTCACAGTTCTTTATACTATTTCATAGGTGCCCTTTTGAAATCAGAACTTCTCTGAGTTTTACCTGTGCAATCATACTAATTACTCAGGTGTCCCTTTTTTTTTTTTTTTATAAGAGTTGACTAGATTATGGCTATTCATTTACTCTTTCATTAAATATTTTTCCATGACACATTGAACTGGATACTACAGTTGTTTTATGTATTAAGTATGGAGATACAATGGTGAATAAGATAGATTGGTTCTGTACTCATGGAGCTCTCAGTATGGTAGAAGAGACAGTCTAAAATAAATTAAACAATGACAAAATCTGGTAAGTGTTATGAAAAGAATGATATAGGAATCTAGAATTACAGAAACTATAGAAAAATTATCTGAGAGGTGATGTCATTCAGGATGATGGTCTGAAATGTGAGAAGAAGCCAGTTAAACAGAAGTAGGGTATATACACTCAAGTAAAAAGGTCAGCATGTCCAAAGCCTTGAGGTTCAGTACATTGGGGAAACTGAAAGACGGCTGGAGTGGTATGGCAGAAAGAAAAATAAATGGGTTTCTTATATGCTTTGTTTTTAGACCAATTACTAGACTTATTGCGGGGTGGGGGGATCCCTTTGTAACCATGCTGTACACTAGAAACTAATATAATATTGAACATCAGCTATAACTAAAAAAGTTAAAATTAAAATTAAAATTTTTAAAAGTACATCGAGCATCTGGAGAGTAAAAGTCATTTGTCAACATAGCTTGCTACTGAACAGCTTTTGTTTCCTTCCATTTTGTGGGTTGGACTTTAGTAAATTCCTGTAATAATTTTGGTTCCTTTTTCATTTTTACTTCACTTAAGTTATCTTCTGTGTGTCTTTCCACTCATTTCTGTAGATTTTCAGTCTAGTATGTATTTCTGATTTGATAGTTTTTAAATAAGTCTTTCTCTTCTACTAATGTCTTTTAACCCATAATTTTATCCCAGCAAGCCTGTGCTATCTATAAAGTATATTTACCACTTAGTATTGCAACTTGAAATTCACTTAGTTCACTGCCATACCCTAAATATTGGTTTGTAGAAATTCAGTGACTCAAGATAATCGCCCCTTTTGTAGCAGAATACCTAGCAGCTGTTGCTTTCTGTCATATAATGTCTTTCAGACTTACTTTTGCTGACATTCACACATCCACAGTGCAACTTTTTGTGCCTGATATACTCACAGAATTTGATGGCATGCCCCAAAATATGAATAAAATAATACTTCAGATTTGATGTTTTGGGGTGACATTTATAAGCACATGTTTAAGAGTAAATAATGAAATCAAAATAAAAATTGTTATTTTTATGGTAAAATAAATACATATGTATAATCTAATTTTTTAAATATTGTAATTTATTTTTTAATATGAATTATAAATTTTTCTGGACATATTTTTTTGGTAAAAATATGATCAAATATATTCTATTAAAGAGAAGCAAAAGTAGACCATATTTAATTTAAAAACTATATAATTTAATGATATTTAGTGTCTATTCACATATATTTATTATTATATATTGCTTTTGCTTTATAAATGTCTGCCTTTTCTTTGGTAATCTTTGTAGTTCTATCATTCCTAATAGAAATGTTTGTGGTATGGATCCCACTTTTATGCAATGTGGAAGTAGATGATCTACTCGAAGTTTCTTCATTTACCCTTGTCCTTATTAAAATCTATTCAAAGTAGAGTGAATAAGAAAAGAAAAATACCTATGAAATCACAATTCTCTTGCATAGCAATGGCTTATGATTGGTACAACTGGCATGAGATGACAACAAGACGTGGCAAAGATGAGCTGGGGGTGAGAAGAGGGATTTTGAACACATTCAGCAAATCAGCTATAACTTCATTCTTTTGCCATTGACCATGGGTATCAAAAGCAATGCAAGGGACTGAGAATACTGTTATGAATTCACTCTAATTTATAAAGTTAAACCATCCTTAAATTTTAGTAGTTAGAGACACTAAGTAAGAATTTGTTTATAAAATACCATACTATCAATAATTGAGATACATTGCAATTAATCTTTACAAAGAGCTGAACCGCTTACAGGCATAGGTGTTGAGATCTGTATTATTCCATGGCTCTTAGCACTTTCTGGTCTTATATTTGACCCAAAACCTTAAGGGAAACCAAATCTTCATGGATGTGCCAATGTGGATTTTGACAATGAATGGGAAAAGCTTTAGCCTTGACTCCTGTAAACTGCTGATTTTAGCAAAACAAAATGTTGAGAAAGCATTTCCTATAGCACTTAAATGAAATTCAATACTTATACATCATAGGTCATAAGTATTTTGGCTTCACCCAACTGTAAATAACTCATTTGTAACTATTTATTTAGTATCTGCTATTGTAATTATAAATAACACACTAAACTGGGGCATCTTTTGTGCTCACCATTTATAAGTTGCTCTGCAAAAATCAAACATACACAGAAGTAGGAAGAATAGCAATGAACCCCAACTATTCATCACTTAGCTTCTCCAATCATCAGTTTATGGTCATTCTTTTATGTCTATACTGCCCCTTCCCAGATACCAATAAATGTTTCAGTATGTTTGTATATTTTAAAAAATATATAACCATATTGCTTATGTTACAGCTTATGAAATTAATAATTGTTCTTTAATATTATCAAATATCCATTCAGTTAATAAATTTCCTTACTTTTCTCATAAATATTTTTTTTAAGAGTCGGCTTATTGAATAAAATCCACTCAAGGTCCACACATTGCATTTGATTAATATGTCTTTTAAATGTTTATTGACCTATAGGTTCCCTCTTTTTCTCTTTAAAAAATATTTTCTTTTGCAATTATTTAATGAATAAACTAAGTTATCTGTCCTCTAGTATTTCTTACATTCTGGGTTTTCTGATTGTATCCCCTTGGTGTGGTTAAACATGTTAATCTGGATTCTGAAAGTCTTGCAAACTGGTAGCTATTTCTAAGGCGTGATGTGATTCAATTTGTAGTTTAAGGTAAGAATTTATCAGAGGTGGTGTTATTACCATTTTATATCTATCTTTGACTTCAGGGCTTGACAGAGAGGTGATTTATAAATATTTCTTGAATGAATGTATGCATACATGATCTCTTATCCCTATCATATTTCTGTTTGAATCCCTTGACACCTTCCATGCCATGATGTTGTTCCACCTTCTCATAACATGACATTTGGCTCAGCCAAAGTGGTGCTGGTATTGTACTTGGTTCTACTAACACAGGGATGAAAGACCTCTCTTAGGGCAGTCACTGCCTGGAAGTCAGTGGGAGGCATGGATGTTGATATACTTCACAAGATGCTATGGGAGTACAGTCGTTTAATCAGTCTCTGGGAATACAAAGTCTTCCCAGGGACTCTATGCCAAATTTTAAAGGATGGCCAGAAGTTAACCAGGGCATAAAGTGAGAAAGAGTATCTAAGGCAGAGCGGCAAAGGATACAAAGAGAACAATGCATGAGGAAGCTGCAAGTGGTCCCAGGAGCATGAACTGTGATGGGCAATGAAGTGGGAAAGGTCAGTCCAGGAGTGTAACCTGGAATCCCAGCTAATGAACATTGATTTAATTTTAAGGGGATGAATGTGTTATGTAGGGAAGTGATGATTACATTTTAAATTTACATTTAAATGTAAATATTTGATTTATATTTACCACAATTGTTATGGCAGTGGTTTGGACACAGAATTAGAAAAGAGTAAAACCTTCATTTAAGGCATGAATAAAAAGGCACAAAATGATGTGAGGCCTAAATTTTTGTCAAGGGCTACATGGAATCAAAGATGAACATGCATTTTAGACATATTTTTAAAGTAGAATCAACCAGAATCCTAGATGTGGGGAAGGAAGGACAGAATCTGAACTGAAGTGGCCCCAAGTTGCTAGTATAGTCATTCATTTTCTATCACTTTTCACCTATGTCTTCTACCTTCATTTTACAAGCATGCATACTTTGGCAAATAACAGATAATTACTGATAATTATCTTTATCCATAGTACAGGCTAGATAATAAGTGACAGAACAAAATGATGGAAAACAAAACAAAACAAAAATAGCCCCAAATCCTTAATATTGAAATACAGTGCTCTCACTTTAAACATTAGGAAACTAGGACTACAATAAGATTTCTGGGTTAATACAATTAGTGCCTGAGCTGGGATTAGAACACTAATGGAACTAGGGATTTTGGTTGGTATTTCAACACAGCATCCTGCGCCAGGGCCTGGACTAGCTTACTTTCTGTTTGGAGATAGTCTTGGGGTTAGTAAGTCTGGTTCTGTGGGACTTATGACTCACTACTTAACTTTCTTGGAGCAGAAAGAGCACCTGGCCAAGTCACTGTCCCATGGGGAACATTTGGAAAGCTGTTTCCTGAACTCAGTCTCTTCATATGTAAATGGCCTTAGAAGTGGCTGTCCTCCCTACTACAGAAGGTTTCTGAGGGGATAAAGAA
The DNA here is from genome assembly GCA_004027375.1 of Macroglossus sobrinus. Taxonomy (NCBI): domain Eukaryota; kingdom Metazoa; phylum Chordata; class Mammalia; order Chiroptera; family Pteropodidae; genus Macroglossus; species Macroglossus sobrinus. The sequence continues at coordinate 396,600 of PVKZ01000985.1, read as the reverse complement.
TGACCAAGTGTGGGGAGTGCTACAAAACCTGTAAGTGAGATTGTAATTGTTTGGCTTGGGCCCTGAGTATCCCAGAGCTCTGCTTCTGGTCTGGACTTCGCTACTAATGACGTGAGTGTCTGGACAGGTAACTCAGTATGGAGACCCTTGAAATTCTGAACTTTTTTCTCATCTGTCCAATGAGGTACCTAAAATGAGTGATTTCCCTTTTCTTATCTACCACTGACCAACATTATAAGCCAAAAATTACAAAGAATAATTGTTGTTTAGTTCTCTGTACCAAATTCTTTCCTAATCTGCTACTCTCAATATCTTTCTCTTCTATGGTGGAAAAATAGTTCAAGTAACATAGTTCCTGTTGCATAGATTAAACCACAGCCCCTGTCAAATCACATCTCCCTGGGTGCCATTCTCACACTGTGGTCAGCAGCAGCTTTCTTAAATCTATATTACCAGCAGACCAAGTGGACCAGAATCCAGGAGTGGAGAAAGTGAGAGAAGCACCTGAAAATGCGCAGAAAACTGCACTACTAAAAATTTTTTAAACTGTTTTTGGAAATAATTTTAGATGTTCAGGAAGGTGCATAGATAGTATAGAGAGGTCCCATGTATCCTTCAGTAGGCTCCCCCAATGTTTCTATCTTAATAATTATAATAATAATAAAGTAATTTTTTAACTCAAAAATAATTATTAAATAATTAATGATAATACAATATATTAAAACCAAATGTTCGACATCCATATGATGTATGTGTACAGTTTTTTTGACATTTTTTTCACATGTGTAGATTTGTGTAATCACTACTGTAATACATATAATAGTTAATTTTATGTGCAAACTTGGTTGCATCATGGTCAAACATTATTCTGGATGTTTCTGTGAGGATATTTTTGGATGAGTTTAACATTAAGTCAGTATACTGAATAAAAAAGATGGCCCTTTCTAAATATGTGGGCCTCATCCAATCAGTTGAAGACCTTAATAAAACATAGAATGGCCTCCCCCAAGCAAGACCTGGAGATTTGAACTATATTAGCTCTTCCCTAGTCTCCAGCCTGATGATGGTCCACCCTGCATATTTTTGACTTGCCAACATAATTGCATGACCTTATTCTTTAAAATAAATCTCTTTATATATATGCACACCCTATCAGTTATATTTGTTTAGAGAATTCTCACTAATACAATATGAAGCTAAGGAGTCTGTACTTTAACCAGCTGTCCAGGTAATTGTCAGGAGCCCTGAAGTTTGAGGAGCACTGTCCTCAACAAGATGACTTCCAGTTGAACAACCAGTGCCCCTAATACTCTATAGTCAATGTGACTGTCAATTATGCAGCAGTCCCTTTGAATAGTTAAGAAAGAAGTTTGTCTTGGTTGTTTAAAATATCAGAAAGCTCTACTGCTTGGAATCTGTGGTATGTTTCTCACATCTACATGTGCTGACGGCAGGAGTCTGAAGTTCTGTCTCTAACAATCTCCTGGGTAAGGCTGGTGCTTCTGGTCCATGAAACACACTGCTAAGAGTCAGATGAGCCAGAGATGGACCCCTTACTCTCACCTTCACTAGCTCTGGGACCCTGGGAACACTGCTGAACCTATGTTTCCTTTTACAATAAGGCCTAATTCACATTAGTGCTGTGAGAGTAGGTAACATTGTGCCATTGAGTGCCTAGCACAGGTCTGGTACACAGTTGTCATTCATTAAGCATTACTTTTCTTCTCCTTTGCATTCTCAAATGAAGATGGCCTTCCCACGGGATAATGACAAAGAACAGAGTGTTTGGAGCTGCCTTCCCAGTTCTGAGTTTACATTGTCTCAGAGTCCCTTTCCTGAACTTCTTAAGAGATTAGCCTTAGTCCATTCTGCATTGATTTTGTTTGGGCCATAGTCATTTTTGCTTTGGAGTTTGTGTTTTATCATTTCCCCCTAGTTCAAACTGACCTTTGATACACAACTGTTTGAAAAATGAGTGTTCTTGGGAATAATTTCCTTAAAAGAGCATCTCTACCCCATTCCCTATCATCTTGAAGACTGGAATCCTAGAGCCTGACTCAGAATAATCCTTCTGACCATGCACTTTTCTCTTGGGAAAAAAAAGGTCCTGAAATGCAATTTATTGTAAAACACACTGTAGTTACAAGCTACCACAGTCAATGATATTCCTTTTATTACCACTCAGATGAGAACAGAAAATGATATTGGAAAGTAGTGAACTTACCAGAAGGGCAGAAAAAGTCATTAAATTCAACATGCATCATATTTCATAATTAGAACCCTGCAGTCAGCACTGACACCACAGAATGAGCTTGTTGCCATCATGATAATACAAAACCCATTGCATCTATTTCCCTTGGCTCTTTCTGTTTGGACCCTAGCTGGGGCCAGGCCATTAATCACTGGAGGCAGAGGATAGTGCAGACCACTGTACTCTGGATTACATAAATTGAAAATACATCAGTATTAGTGGGAAACACTGTCATTAGTTTATCTCTGCTTGGAGTAGTGGCTTCTTAAGAGCTGGGTTGTTTTTACAGTTAAATCACCTAATTAGAGCACTTTCCACAGCTTAAAGAGGGTGTGTGGCCTCTCAGAGCTTATAGGCAAAAGCTGAAGAAGAAACCTTTTCTTCAGCCAGTGGAGCTTCACTGAGAGGTTGTGAGGGAGCTGATGGCTTCTCTTAGATGTCTTCTCAAAGGGCATGTAGGAGTGACATGCACTCCATGGATCCAGAAATTCCCTTCTTGATTATTGTTCAATTTTAAACTTTTCTTTATCACTTTTCCAGATTAACTTTAGATTTCACTCATTAAGTTTACAAAAATTACATTTGGAAAGTTAATTAGAATCATGTTGCCTGTACAATAATTGATGTTATACACAAATAAAGTTTCCCAGACCTTAAAAAAGGAACCAGCTTGGAAAATTTTAAGGGGTTACTTTTTCCTAGTTAGAGTTAATAAGCAAAAACCATCAACATTTTAAACTTCATGGGGAAAAGTTTTCCAAGTGGGAGGGGAGGAGTAAAGTTCTCTACTTCACAGTCAATTTCAAAAGTCACTGGGTTGACATCTTGAGTGTTTTCAAGAGATCAGTGTATGACCCAGGCTACTGTATCCAGTCAAGCTGTCATTCATATGTGAAAGCTGCACAAAGACATTCTCAGATCTACACACTCTAGCATTTTTTCACCAAGAGCCCTTTCTACTGAAAGGCCTGGAGGGCATAATTCAGAGCACCATTGACTGGATAAAAGTGAGAACTCTTGAAAAATAATGTTACTTTAGAAAAGTACATGTGACAGCAAGTAAAACCAACTAACCATTATAGAGATAAGTCACTCAAAATACCAAGGGTGTGTGTGGGGAGGGGGAAGTAGGGGTGTATTTTGAAAAGAGCATGTGTACACATAGAGGAAGATGGATTGCTAAGATTGGCTCACTGATATTATTATTAGAAGAAAGTTAAAGACTCATAAGACTATAAAGCAAATCAACATTTCTTTTTATTTTTTTTCCTTAGGAGATAATGCACTGGCTAGGCTTATGGTAATGTGAAGTCTACTATTATATATCCTCCCTGTAAATTAATAAATTAGCATTCTGGTTTTATACCTCCTTCTTTGAGTTTTGTTAACATACATGGATAGTCATTTCTCAAAACATTAATATAATAATTCCTATTCAACTGAAAAGGTTAGGATCCTGTAAATTATGGTATAAAAATTCATGATAAAATAAACATGTCCCTTTGAAAAAAAAGAGGATTATAAAAGATGACCTTGATAAGCTTTTGTAAATTTTTTTCTTTACTAAACTAAAATTATAAATATTAATCAGTATATAAATTAGTTTAATAATATTTAAACCAATATTTAGTGATAATGAGTTGCTATATTATTAATTTGTATGTCTCATCTCTCTAGAAGACTTTCAGGGTATCATTTCAGTGATTTGCCTGAAATTCATTTGTTGAGTCTACATTTAGAAATAAGATTTTCAATTAGTAATTCCACTACTATTTAAATACTTTTTATTTTTGATAACTGACTAAAGAAGAGGGGCTGGGAAAGAATGACCTGTCATGGTGCCTGGGGCTTTGCAGAGCAGACCAGCCACTTCAACCACAAAAATAACCACTCTTATGTGTGCCAGGCACTGTGCTACTAAGCACTCACACACATTATCTGCTTTAGTCCTCAGTGAGAAGCATCAAAGCCTTTACAGTTCAGAAGAGGCTCAGAGATATTTAACAACTTGCCCAAGATACCAAAATGTATAACTTAAATTTTCTTAATTCATGTATTTACTCAACACATTTATTGAGCACAGTTAGAATTGGTTCACAAAATTATAGAAGCTGAGAAGTCGCAGCCTCTGTTATATGAGAGCTGGAGGCTCAAGAGAGTCTGAGGTAGAATTCAGCCTGAGTCCATAGGCCCGAGAACAAGGGATGACACCTCATCAGAATCTGTTAAAGGATGACTCAGTTCTAGGCTAGATCATTTCCTGGAAATGATTCTAAATGTACTGTGTGTACCCTGAGAGGAAATTTCTACTCTCTAAAAGTGTGATGGGTTTTTTTTATGTGTCAACTTGTCTGATCACTGGGTGCCCAGATAGAACATATTTCTGGGTGTGTCTGTTAGTGTGTTTCTGGGTGAAATTAGCATTTGAAATGGTGAACTGAGTAAATGGATTGGGCATCATCCAATCTATTGAGGACCCAAATGGAACAAAAGACAGAGAAAGGAGGAATTCATTCTTTCCTTCCTGATGGCTTCAACTAGGACATTATCAATCTTCTCTACTCTTGGTGCTCTCAGTCCTCAGGCCTTCAAAGGTGGACTGGAATCTACATCAGGGGCTCCCCTAGTTATCAATCCTTTGAACTTGGACATGATCCTAGCTTTCCAGCTTGCAGATTACAGATCTTGAGACTTCTCAGCCTCCATAATTACACAAATCAATTCTTATAATAAATCTCTTTACACATACATAAAACAAGGAAGACTGTAAAATATATATTTATATATTTCTCCAGTGTTCTATAGAAAGACAGAACCACTAAGAGACATATATACCCAGTAGATTTGATACATATATCAAATCTCTTATTGGTTCTGTTACGGACCGCACCCGGACAAGATGACCTCAGAGCCGAATTAGAATCAAAAAGAAAATTTTATTATGAATTCGAATCCGGGCTCAAGCCTCCACTGCCGCAGCAGCGAGAACAAGAGCCCCCATCCTTAGCGTGGGGTTCCTTATATTAGGTTTATGGCGGGCTGATTTGGCGCACGCGGGACAGGTTGCAGTTTCTTATTGGCTAACCATATGGCCTGATTATGGCCTGACCTTTAAGCAAGCAAATAGGATGTCTGGGCAGAGAATTCCGGCCCTTGGTCAGAGGGGATTGCAGTCTACCTTGCTGGGGGAATTTAAAACTTTCCATTCTGCCATCTTAGATCTTACATCGCCGTCTTAAATACATAAGTTCTCATGACCCGTTACAGTTCGGTCTCTCTAAAGAACCCTGACTAATATAATAAACATTAATCAAGCAGGCATTGTGATCAGTACTAGACAATGAGCTCTTGGTTGAAGATTGTAAAATGTACAGGACATTGTTAGTAACTTCAAAAGACACCTTCCAAGGGAAGAAAAAGATTTATCCGGAAATAATTATGATAAAAAGTGTATATTAGAGTAACATGAGAAGACTCCTATAAGCATGGAAGGAATGATGACTCAGTGCAGGAGGGAGGGAAGGCTTCACAGGGACATGATGCCTCAGTAGGATTTTTGGAGGATGAATATCAGGTGGATAGAAGGAAGAAGTTATGGTATGTGTAAAGACTTAACTGTAAAATGATGCTATGTTTCACATAATAGTTAATTTTACTAGACTCTGTGTATTCATTTTTTTCTTTTTCTATTTTATTCTTTTATAAAAGAATGCTACTTACAACCCACTATGATTTTGAAACTCACTATTGAGTCATAACTCATAATTTGAAAACTGCTGCTTCTTGACACTACAGAAATCATGAATGTGTTAAGCAGAATGAGGGCACAATCAGATTGACCTTTGAGATCTCATTCTTTGTGAAGGCTGGCCCAGAGTGATACTTTTCCTCCTTGAATACATATTAAAACCACCTGGTGACCTTTGAGGAGATGCTGATGCACAGGCCTCAGAGATCCTGTTTGAATTGATCTGGAGCAGGGCATGACACTGGTAATTTTTAAAAGATCCACTGCGATTGCAATGGGCAGCCAAGATAAGAAACAATGTGTATTTCTTAAAAATCTGTCAGCAGACTCTGTGCTTCAAGATCTCTAGGATGCTTTATAAAATGTGGTCCCTAAACCCCACTGCAGACTTACCAAATCATAGTCTCTGGGTAAGGGATACAGAAATCTGTATTTTCATAAACTGTTATGGACTGAATTGTTTCTCCCCCAAATTCATGTTGAAACTCTAATCCCCAATGTAATGATATTTGAAGATGGGGCCTTTGAGAAATAATTGGGTTATATGAGATCTTGAGAGATGTGGCCCTGATGTTGGGATTAGTGTCTTTATAAGAAGAGACACACAGAACTCTCTCTGCCATGTGAGGACATAGGAAGAAGGTGGCTCTCTGCAAGCCAATAAGAGAGCTCTCCCAGAAAGAGACCATGATGACCCCCTGATCTTGGACATCATCCTCCATAACTGGGAGTAATAAATTCCTGTTTTTTAAACCACCTAGTTTGCTGTATTTTGTTATGGTAGCCCGAGCTGACTAAGACACAAGCTTACTGGGTGATTCTTCTTTTTTTTTTTTGCAATTTGAGAACTGTAGTCTTCATGAGAGGGATTTGAGGGAAGGGGAGGTTGTGGTGCTAGAGGCAGCATGTAGATTAGGTGATGTATTATGTGGGTCCAGATAAAGGATGAAGGAAGCTTGAACTAGGGCAGCTCCACTGGGCCTAGGGAGGAGGGGAAGGATATAGAGTATTAGGAGGTCCTATAACAATACCTATTTTATAAGGAAGATAATAAAGAATGGAAAATTGAGGAGCACCCTGAAATTTCAGGCTTGTGTGATTGTGAGAAGATGCAGTCATTTGGCCAAGTAGGGGCACTGAGTGTATATCATAAGCCCAGCAGGTTTAGAATTCCTCTCACTCTACATGAATCTTCCTTTCACAAAAAGCCCCAAACCATCCACCATGTCTTCCACACAGCTTTAATATAAAAACAATTTTGTGCTTCTCTGCATGTATTTTTTTCCACTGCCATACTTTACCAGAACTCAAAAGAAACCAGTTATTTCCCTCTTTCATGTTAAGAGAACCTAATTAGCGGTAATTGGTTTCTTTCACAGAATATTTGCAAAGATGCTTTCCTAAACTCATGTATAGGACTAAAAAAATAAACAACATAAGTAAATAACAGGTGCTATCCTAATTAAAGCACAGTATGTGGGGTAGGTTTCTAATTCTTGAGCGCTGGCCCTTAAAATTTAAATTTTAAAGGTGATAAGGTATAGACCTGGAGTTAGATATGTGGGGTTAGACTACAGAATGGACATGGGACAGCATATTTTAGTGTAAACAGTAGGACAATAAAGACTGGGAGCTTTTGCCCCTCACCACCTGTGCAACCCCGAACTTACTTAACTATTGGCAAACACCGTTTTCTCATTTGTAAAATGGAGTGAAATATCCATGTTGAAAAATTATTGTGAGGATTAGAGAAAACAATAAGACTAGTGTGGGTTAGGTGTTCAAATGGAAGCTATTGTCATCTTTTTTCTTTATGGTGGGTCCACCTGATGTTGCTTGTAAACAGTCAGTCACCCTTGATACAGCACAGATGCATTGCCCTCCATCTACTATATGTCTACCATTCTTCCATTTAGGTGCTTATATCCCAGGTATTGATATAGGATTTATCTGTTTTTTTTGGTTGTTATTTGTTTGTTTGTTTTTTTAATGTCACTTTTTATACCTATTTTTCTCTATCTGCCCATAGATAATATTGTGGGCCAATTTTATAGATTTTCTCAGTCACTTTTATGTGTTTCAGTCTTGCTTATAGGTATCTAAAGAGTTCAGTCTACTCCAAATAAAAACCTCAATACAATATTTCATATTTCAAGTCTTTGTGATGTGAATGTAATGTAAATTTTCTCCCTTTTCCCCGGCTCAGGCCTAATTTTGTCTTGAAAGTTGGAAAGAAAAGTAGAGCTGCTCAATTCTGCTTCTTCCCTTTTACTTCAACTTTTTTATCTCTACATTGTTAGTAATGATGAGCCCTTCAGGGTGGGAGAAGGGGAAGCGTATCAGTCTCCTGTGACTACTGTAACAAATTACAAACTTGGTGGCTTAAAACAACACATATTTATTTTCTCACAATTCTGGGTCTGGGTGCCAAAAATCTGAAATCTAAGTGTCATTGGGACCACCACATTTCCTCTAAGGGGTCTAGGGGAGAATATGTTCCTTGCTTCTTCCAGCTTCTATGGCTGCCAGCCTTCCTTGTCTTGTGGCTCTGTCACTCCTGTTTTGCTTCTGTGATCACATTGCCTTTGCCTCTTCTGTGTATAATAAATGGTCCCTCTGTCTCCATTTTATAGAGACACTTGTTATTGCCTTTAGGAACCATCTGGATAATACAGGATAATCTGCCCATCTTAGGATCCCTAACTTAATCACTTCTACAGAGACCCTTTTCTTAAATAAGGTGACAGTCATAGGTTCCAAAGGTTAGGATCGATGGGGGAGGGCACATTTTTTCAGACTACCATAGGAGGAAGAAGGAAGCATAATCCTGATGATTCTTACTGGTATTCTCCATAGAGCAGAAGCCCAAACTCTAGTTTTCTCTCAGAGGTATGGGGTAGGTGTTTTTTCAAAACCTTTAGCACTAGACTCCCCCATTGATTCAGGACATACTATCTGAGGCATCAAATGTATATCTCCAGTTTTGCTATCATGATATACTCACAGCCTTTGATGGGGCCTCATTTCTTCTACCATGCCGATTTCCAAAGATGTTCAGAATATCCAGGGTGGGCACAGCTTTTCCAAATGATTCCAACGTGTTCCCAGAGTTACAGTCATGAGATTCATCAATTAAGAGGTGGTGATCTTGCATAGAGATCTTCAGAGAGCAATGGAGGAAGAAGTCTGAGCCCGGGGGAATTACATGAACTATGCAGAGTAAAATGCAGGTGAAGCACATAGAGGGCTCTGTCAAGCCATGAGCTGGGAAGTACATGTGCCACCTTCCATTGCAGGTGTTGTCCTGCCCTTGGAGCAGAGTCAGTCACTCTCTCCTTTGAAGACTCACGCACCTTCGCTATTGTACTCAGCATTTTATTTTAATTAATTTTGCTCTCCCATCACTCTGTGTTTCCACTGGACTGCAAGCTCTTGTGAGTGAGAGGCTTAATCATGTTCACCTCTCTATCCTTCTTTTTCCTCACCCTCGTCACAGGCTGAATGTCAGGGGTCTTGTATTATAGCTAAATGTATTTAATATCTCATCAATAAGGAACCTAATAGTGGATAATAATAGGTCCCTGGAACTTATATCATAGTAGGAAACATGAGTGTGTAAATAAATGCATGCATAATATGTTTCAGTTCTGATATAGCAAGAGATAGCCTTTGGACCCTGCAAAATTATAAATTCCATCTGGGCCATACTCTCTTCTTCATATACTCCAATCTTTCTTCAAATTGCCTTCACCAATTTCTAAACTTTAATTTAATTTTTAATTTTAATTTTATTTATTACTATTTTTTGTCAAAGAGCTTGAGGAAAGATTTGGTTGTTTTCAATGAGGAGGGAATAGCAGAGAATGGTGGAAAGGGTATTTAACTGAGTTTGCCATATGTGAGTTTAAGATAATGTTTCATTGTGGGACACAGGAAAATTATTTAAGTCTTTCTTTTTGACATCACTGCACTTATCTTCCAACCATTCAGACAGATAGGACATCTACTTCTAAGGCACTGGGCACATGTAATTTGTCCTCTAGAATCCCCCAGACTAGGCAGGTTAACCTTTACAATAGCATGTGATAAATATCATGATAGAGGTCTTAACTGGAGTACAGAAAGAAAATTAGGGCAGAGATTTTTAATGGAAGTCTAGCAGGAATGAATCTTAAAGAGCAAATAAGATTGAAAAGATTGAGAAGAGGAGAAAGGGTAGACACTGAAGGAAGAAGGGGCAGCATGTGCAAAGGTTGGGGAAATGAGAATACGAGTTGAGCTCAAGGAACTAAAAGTGGTTAGGTGTAGGTCTAGTTCTGGTGGGAGGCAGGACAGCACTACACCTTGTGTGCCATGCCAAGTTGGAAGGCATTGATGACGTTGAAGGGGAGGGGCATGTTTATCTTTCTGTTTGTGTAAGTTAACTCTGGAGTGAGAATGAGAAAGGGCTGAATGAAGCAAGACTAGGGGCTTGCATACCAAGGAAAAAGCTAGAGTAGAAATCTAGGAAGTAGCAATCAAAGCTTGCACCGAGTCAGTGGCATTTGGGGGTGGATTTGAGCAATGGTGTTAGTAAGGTTCAGTAGTTATTGAGATTAAGGGAGAAATGATTAGGAAAGTAAAATGATGCTCAAGTTTTGGTTTCAGCCATCTGGCTGAATGATAATGGTGCCATTGACCAAAAGATAGACTACAAGGGGAGTTAGGACCAACATGTACAATTGTACAGCATGTGTACTGCACAAAGTTCTCTGGGTGAGAAATGGCTGGGTGCTGACAGCTGTCCCATTCTCCACTCATAAAGCCATAGACCTTGGCATTGGCATTTCTGAATAATTCACAAAAAGGTACTACCTAGGCAAAAGGACTTAGGAGGAAAATCATTCTTAGGGGAGATAATTCCGTGTCCTTTTTTTCTGTTTTTCATTAAAATTATATCATAACAAGTGGGAGACTATATTCCATTAAAGTCCTTTTCAAAAAATTATTTTAAGAAATAATATCTAGCATTTACTGGATATTTACTTTATTCCAGGGATGCAACATATACAAACTAATCCTATGAAGTAGGTACTATTATCATTATCCTTTTACAAATGAGGAAGCTAAGACACCAAGAGATTAAGTAACTTGCCAATTAAGTTACTTGGCTAATAAGAACCCAGATTCCTACCCATGCAAACTGGCTGTTGTCAGAACTCTTAACCACCATTCACATTGTCCCTCATTAATTATAAGCATACAAACAATGTGAGATATGTGGCATAATACTTATCCATTCCTACATAACAAATTACCTCAAAACTTAGAGGTTTAAAACAACAATAAACATCTCTCACAGTTTCTGTGGGAGGAATTGGTGAACAACTTAGCTGGGTAGTTCTGTCTCAGAATGTTTCATGAGGCTATAGTCAGAAATTACCTGGGACTGTAGTCAGTTGAAAGCTTAACTGGGGCTGAAGGATACATTTTCAAGGTGGCTCACTCACATGACTGACAAGTTGATGAGTGTTGGCAGGTAGGCTTGGTTCCTTTCCATGTGGGCTTCTTCATGGGGCTGCTTGAGTCTCCCCTTTGCAGCATGGTGTCTGGCTCTCCCTGGAGTGGGCAGTCCAATAGGCCAAGTTACAGACTACAATACCTCTTATGACTTAGACTCAGATGTCACACACTATCATTCTTCCATAATCTATTGATTATACAAACTATGAGTCAACGTAGGAGGAGACTACACAAGGTACATATATGTGGAGGAAAGGATCACTGGAGTCACCTTGGAAGTTGGTTACAATAGATAGCAGTGTATTTAAGAGGCATTTTCTAAAGAAAAAACAGAAATAATAATATTTTTGCATTGCCCAGAACATGACAAGCAAATGTGCATTGACAAAGACTGGAAGGAAATTGAGAGATTTAAGAGTTGCATTAAATGCTCGTCAGTCTTTCTTTTTCAATATTGTTCAAACTAACAAATACAAAGTTACAACCACATCGCAGGCCCTGGCTACAGTGGCAGATAAAGAAAAAATCGGATGAAGTTCTAGTCCTCAGTGAGAATATAATCTCTTGTGGGAGGCATCAAATGGTTCAAAAGCTGTAATTTAGTTAAAATACTTTGCATACTTCCTGGTACATACTAAATGTTAACAAATAGTAGCTGCTATGTCAAGTCATTGAAGAGGGATCAATCTCTGTTGGCATATTTGTATGCTGATGACTTGCACCAGAGTGGTAACAGTAGAAGCTGTGGGCAGTGGTCAGATTCTGAGCATATTCTGAAGGTATGTGTGAGAAGACTTACTGATGGATTTAGTTTTGGGGTATTAGAAACAAAGAGAGGAGCTAAAGATGTCATCAAGATTTTTAGTTTGAGCATCTTAAGTGGAGTTGCCACTTACTGAAATAGGGAAATTAGGAGTTTGGCTTGAGATGGCAATTAACCTACATGAAGATTTTGAAAAGGTAGATATATGTGACTAAAATTCCAGGGAGTGGTGGAGACTGGAGATGTAAATTATATGTCAGCATGCAGATAGTATATGAGACAGTAGACTGGATAAGACCACCAAAGAAATAAGCATAATTGGGGATGAAAAGAAGTCCGAGAACTGAGCCCTGAAGCTCTCCAATGTTTAGAGATTACAAATGGAAAAAGTGTTTCAAAGAGGAGAGAATGATCAATTCTGTCAAATGTTTCTGGTAGTCAAGTCAAAAAATGACTGAGAATTTTTCCATGTGTTTAGCAACATGGAGGTTATTGATGACGTTGACAAAAATAGTGTCAGTGGGATGCTGAGAGTGAACACCTGGTTAGGAGGCAGAGTTTTTGACAAGAAGATTTAGAGCCTGTGAGTAGACATCACTCTTTTTAGGAGTCTAGCTGCATGAGGAACTTTGATACATTTGTTCTTCCAATAACTATTGGGTGAGAAATGGATGGTGAAGTCACCTCTTTGCCTAATTTCAAGCAGCAGAGAAAGCCTGGGATGGATTGCTTCTATGACTATGCTAGCGTTATAGCTAGTATGGAGAAGTCATAGGGAGATAAGGTTACATATATTAAACCAAGGAATATGAACATGATTAAGGGAAGAACAATGACTAATGAGACACTCAGAAAATACCAACAGTGAGAAGGCAGCATGCCTTCAGGCCTGAGAGGTAAATGGAAAGAGTCTACTGAGAATTGGAGACTGGGCTTTTTTGTCCAGGATCCAGGCAGGAACATCTTCTACATATACTCTGAAAAGCATTTACTGAAGCAATCATTTATAGAGTTTAGAGAATTGCCAGAAAAACTGAGCAGCAAGGTTAAGGAATTCTACGATTAACTTCTGGATTGGGTTAGTGCTCAATACCCTTTCAGATAACTTCTAAAAAACTAAGCTAGAATCTATGATTTTGCATCAAGAACCCACTAGGGTCTCTTCAAGCCCCTTGATCCCAATTCTAGCCTTCAGGCTATGGACGTACACCACAGCAGGTATGAGTGTAAGAGATCAGAATTACCTCTATTGGGAATTGGCTTAGAGCTTGTTGAGGCCACATCCTGTAGTAACTTTGAACCTGGTTTCAAGGAGAAAAAAGAGTTCAGGGAAAATGAATCCCAGGAAGAAAAATGGATGATTATCTGGGGTAGGTTGAGGAGAGAGGGGCAAGTCCAGGCATAACTTCTGTAGCTGTTGAATTTTAAGCATAGCAATTCTGCCAGGTAAACATGACCCATCTACGTTCTTAGAACTTGACCCAGGGCTTACGGTTGAACAGGATTTCACTATTAACTTAAATTTACATAACTTGTTAACATTTTAAAGAGACAACTACAGTGATTGTATTTGATGACCCCCAAACTCTGTATCACAGTCAGAAGGAGGCCTGTCATCTTGTTTCTCATATAAAAATTCATACATTTGCTCAACAAATATTAATTAGCACCTATTAATTGCCTATTGGGTGCTGTAGAGAAAGTAAAACACAAACATGCAAAAATTACTACAAAATGGATAAAAGCAGAGCAAAACATGATAAAAACATGATTCATCTATGTGTTGTCTATAAGGGATATACTTTATTATTTTTTAATTTCAGCTTTATTAAAGTATAATTTACAGATAAAATCATAAGGTATTTAAAATGTACATGAATATGAGCTGATACATGTATACATTGTGAAATGTATTTAATTAATTAACGCTTTCCATCTAGTTAACACTCACATTACTTTCTTTCTTTCTTTCTTTCTTTCTTTCTTTCTTTCTTTCTTTCTTTCTTTCTTTCTATATTTATTTATTTTGGTGAGAACATTTAAGTTCTACTCTCTAAGGAAATTTCGATCATAGAATACAATATTATCAACTATAATCATCACGTTTTATATTAGGTCCTCAGAACTTATTCATCTTATAACTTAAAGTTTTGTACCCTTTTACCAACCTCTCCCTATTTCTCCCACCCCCCACACCCTAGAAATCACTTTTCTCTTCTCAAAGGACACATTTTGGATTCAAAGACACAAATAGACTAAAAGTAAAAGGATAGATAAAAGATATACCATGTGAACAGTAACCAAAGAAAGCTGGGATAGTTATTCTAATATCAGACAAAATGGACTTTAGACAAAAGTTACTAGAGATATCATTTTATAATAATAAAAGTCTCAATTCATCAAGAAGACATAGCATTTATAAGTGCTTATGCCCTTAAAATTACTTGAAGCAAAAACTTAGAGAATTGAAGGGAGGAATAAATATGTCAACAACAAGAATAGGAAATGTGACTATCCCACTTTTAATAATAGATGAACCAACTAGACAGAAGAGCAACAAATAAGTAGAAAACTTAACACTATAAACAAACTAGAACATTCAACACCAAATTACACATTCTTTTCAAGTGCATATAGAACAGTCTCAGAATAGACCATATATTAGGGCATAAAACAAGTCTCAACAATTTTAAAAAAGTTGAAATCATATAAATATGTTGTTCAACCACAGTGGAATAAAATTAGAAATCAATAACAGAAGAAAATTTGGGGAATTCATTAATCTGTGGAAATTAAACAACTAAGTAATCAATGGATTAAAGAAGAAATCACAAGAAGAAATCATCATTAAAATAAAAGCAAAATATGTCAAAACTTATGGTTTGACCTAAAGCAGTGACTAGGGGGAAATTTATAGCTGTGAATGCCAATATATAAAAAAAAAGGTTGCAAATGACTAACTTTATTTTAACTTAAAAAAATACTAGGAAAAGAATAATAAAATAAACTTAAGTCAAACAGAGTTAAAAATATAAAGCTTAGAGAAGTAAATAAAATAAAGAATAGAAAAACATTCGAAAAATTAACAAAATCAAAAGATGATTTTTTAAGATCAAACAAACTGACATTTAGCTAGCTAGATTGAATATGAAAAAGAAAGCTCAAATTACTAAAATCAATAATGAGAATGCAATATTATTACCATCATTACAGAAATTTAAAAAAGATTTTAAAGGGAATACTATGAACGATAATATGCTAACAAATTAGATAGCCTAGATGAAATGGACAAATTCTTAGAAAGACACAAACTACCAAAACTTACTCAAGAAGAAATTAAAAAATTAGGAAATTTGAAAAGACATATACCAAGTAAAGATATTGAGATAGTAATAAAAATAAACTCACAAAGAAAAGTCAAGGAACAGATGGTGAACTCTACTGAACATTAACAACAAAATAAATCATACAACCCCTCCAATCCCCCAAAATGCCACATCAATTCTCTATGAACTCCTCCAAAAAATGGAAGAGGAGGGATCTCATCAAAATTAATTTTATAAGGCCAGTGTCACTCTGATAGCAAAATCAGAAACATCACAAGAAAAGAAAATGACAGACCAATATTTTTTATGTATGTAGATGTAAAAATCCTCAGCTTACTAGCAAATTGAATCTAATAACATATAAAAAAAATTATACATTATGACCAAGTGAGATTTATTCAGGTTGCAAGTTTGGTTTAACATCCAAAAATTTGTAATACATCATACAATTTAACACTTTCTACAATCTAATATACTATCATACAAAATGAAAAACCATACAATTATCTCAACAGATGCAGAAAAAAAAGCTTATGGCAAAATCTACCATTTTTTCATGATTAAAAATATACAACAAAGTAGGAATAGAAGAGAATGTCCTCTACCTGATAAAGGGCATCTGTAAAAAAATCAAAGTTAACATTATATTCAAGGGGAAAGACTGGATATTTTCCCTCTAAGATCAAGAAAAGACAAGGATGTCTGCTCTTGCCACTTCTATACAACATCATACTAAAAATTCTATCTGGGACAATTAGACAAGAAAAAGCAATAAAAGGCCCTATTTTAGAAAAAACGTAGTAATACTAAATTTGTAGATAACATGGTCTTGTATATAGAAAATCCTGAAGAATCCACTGAAAAGCAATTAGAACTTATAAATGAGTTTAACAAAGTTGCAACATATAAGACCAATATGTAAAAATCTATTTAAATCCTCTACACTAGCAATGAACAATCTGAAAATTAAATTAGAAAACAATTTCATTTATAATAGCATAAAAACATATTTGGGAATAAATTTAACCAAAGAAGTTGATGTCAGCACTCTGAAGGATGAACCCATATCCCAAATTTGGTTCAGATGTTAAGACTGATAATGCCAAATGTGCACCAGAGATTATGAAATGGTTTATTACTCACATAATGTAGCTTTCTGGGAAGAGTAAGGCAGGTTTCTCAAGCTGGTTTGAAAACGGCTTTAAGAGATGGAAAAGAAGAGCAGGTTTGGGTTTTACAATGGTTAGGAGTGGAGCTGAGGTGAGTATTTCTGCACATTGCTTGAACCTCCCACCAGTGCCAAAGGGAACACACAGGCTCTTATCAGTTTGACTATATGTGAGACTAAAGGAATAGAGGGCAGAGCAATGCTTACAAGCTGTCAGCAAACATTAAAAAATGGAGTCAGACTCATTATTATAGAAGGACAAGACTTGTTCACTGAAAATAACAAAACATATTTGAGAGAAATTTACAAAGGCTTAAGTAGTTGAAAAGAAATCTTATGTTCATGGATTAAAAGATCTAATATTATTAAGATGACATTACTCCCCAAATTGATGTACAGATTCAGTGCAATCCTTATCAATATTCTAGGTCCCATTTCTGCATAAATTGACAACCTGAACTTTGAGTTCATATGCAAATACATGGGACCAATAATAACAAAAACAGAATAAATTGAAACTATACTAACCATATCAGAGAAGATCAAAATTGTAGGATGCACATATTTTCTTTCAAAACTACTGCAAATTTATAGTAATAAGAGAGTATTGTACTGGCATAAAAAAAGACATAGATCAATGAAATAGAATTGGGGGTCCAGAAATAAAACCACATGTCTATAGTCTACTGATTTTGACAGAAATGTCAAGATAGTTCTATGGGAAAATAATAATCTTTTCAACAAATGGTGTTGGGAAAATTTAATATCCATTTACAAAAGAATGATATTGGAACCCCACTTCATGCCATACTCAAAAATTAGTCAAATGAAATATAGACTTAAATGCAAAGATTAAACTATACAACTCTCAAAGAAAACAGGACAAATTTTTTGTGACCTTGGGTTAGGCAATGGTTTCTTAGATAGGACACCAAAAGCACAAGTGACCAAAAAAAAAAAAAAGATAGATTGGACTTCATCAAAATGAATGTGCTTCAAAGGACATCATCAAGAAAGTAAAAGGACAACCACACAATTGAAAAAAATCATTATAAGTTATGTATCTGATAAGAAATTTGTATTCAGAATACATAAAGAGCTCTTATAGCTCTACAATAAAAGCAAAATAATCCTAATTAAAACATGGGCAAATAACTTGAATAGACATTTCTCCAAAAAAGATATCCATTGGTCAATACACACATGAAAAGATGCTCAGCATCATCATTAGAGAAATGTTAATCAAAACCACAATGAGATAGCCATAATAATAATAATAATAATAACAACAACAACAACAACAACAATAATAATAAAAACAGAAAATGACAAGTGCTGAACAGGATGTGGAGAAATTGAAACTCTTGTACATTGCTGGTAGAAATGTTAAATGGTGCAGCTGCTGCACAAAACAGCTTGGCAGTTCCTCAAATGCTAAACATTGAATTAACATGTGACCCAGCAATTCCACTCCTGGGTTTATACCCAAGAGAAATAAAAACATATGTTCACACAAAAACTTGTTCATAAATGTTCATAGTGGCATTATTCATAATAGCTCAAAAGTGGGAAAAAATCCAACTGCCCATCAATTGATTAACCGATAAACAAAATGTGGTCTGTCCATATAGTGGAATATTTCAGCCATAAAAAGAATGAAGTTGTGATACATACTACAATGTGAATGAACCTTGAAAACATTATGCTAAGTGAAAGAAGCCAGATACAAAAGACCACTTGCTGTGTAATTCAATTTATATGAAATGTTCAAAATAGGCAAATCCATAGAGACAAGAAGATTAGTGGTTGTCAGGAGCTGGAGGAGGGTGAAATGGGGACTGACTGCTAAATGAATATAGAGTTTATTTCCGGGTGATGAAATTCATCTAACATTAGAGAGGGGATGGTTGCTCTATTCTGTCAACATACTAAAAACCACTGAATTGAAAGGATGAATATTATAGTAGATATATTATTCTCAATAAAGTTGTTATAAAAATCACTACCATCAAAGAGTTTCTATTCATGTGGGTATGGAAGAAGATAAACAAAATAAGTCAGTAAATTTTACAGCATATTAGATAGTGATATGTGCTTTGGAAAAAATAACTTAGTCAGGGAGTGGGGACATAAAGTGAGAACCAAGTGGAAGGGAGGCATTGGTCAGAGAAGACCTCACTGAGGTAATACATGAGTAAAGACTGGAAAGAGCCAGAATAAGTGGAGAAAAGTGTTCCAAGCAGAGGGAGAAGTAAGTGTAAAGACCCTGAGTTTGGAGTGGGCCTGACATGCTCAAGGAAGGAGGCCCATGTGGTTGCAAGTGAGTGAATAGAAGAAAGTGAATCGAGGAATAGCATGGGGCAGGGATTGAAGAGGGAAGATCATGCAGGACACTGTAGCGGGGAACATCTGCAGCTTTAATTTGAATAAGAACCAGAGGCATGTTTTGAGTTGAGAACTAACCCGATCTGACTCAACTTTAAATGGGACCTTTCTGGCTACAGAGGAGAATAGACTGAAGAGGAAAGAGGGTAGAGCAGGAAGGCCAGATAGGAGACTATTTCAAAATCCAAGCTCAGAGAAGTTAACTTGCCCATAATATCTGGAGAACCTGTGGCAACCAGTCTCCAAAGATGACCCCAATTAACCATGCCTCCTAGTAGTCACACCCTTGTGCAGTTCTCTCCCACACTGCATTGACACTGGCCCATGGCTTGCTTTAACCAACAGAAGGCAGTAAAGGAATGGTCTGTGATATCTGAGCATAGGCAGTTTCCAATTATAACTGTTAGGAATTCTAAACCACCATGTTGAGATCCAGCTCTTCTACAAGAGCTTGAACTATTAGAAGGGGACCCATGGAGTCAAAGAGCTATTTTATTTAGGCCTCCAGGTGATCCTAAGCAGATCATCCTACTACAATCACATGAGAAACGACAAGTCATATCAGCAGAACTTCCCAGTTAATCCACATAATTGAAAGATAATTAATGATTGTTATTGTTTTAGGCTGCTAAGTTTTGAGGTGGTTTGTAGCCAGAGGCAGATAAAACAGAAATGTAAACACATAACATCAAATAATGGACTTCAGTGATTTTGCTAATAAATTGGCTTAGCAGATATCCATACTATCACGCAGAGGGTCCTTTATTTCCTGATTGTTACACTGAGATTCTCAGGGTTTTTACTGAGCAATTTCCCCAAATCTGTGATTCATGAATGTCTATAAACATTATTTGCCCCTTATGTATTGTTTAACAAACTGGTTCTACCAACATGATTTATGGGCAAACTTTCTTTTTCATCTTGTATACCATATTTTCTGCCTTATGCTTGGTGTTCATTAAACAGATGCTCTGTTCTATATAAAGGGTGAAATAAACTAGGCTTAAAAATTATTTTAAAAGGGCTTATTATATTTTGATTTGTTGTTTTGAAACCACAGACACATGGGCACTGAGTTCATAATGGTGAAAAACAAACCAATGTACTCCTGGAAAAAAAAATGGTACATTGAATACATGCATGTTATTTTACTCTATCTTAAACCTCCACTTCAATTACATGCCATAGACTGAATTGTATCCCCATCACACACACACACATACATACATAAATTCATATGTTAAAGTCCTAGCACAGTACATTAGAATGTAATCATATTTGTAGCTACTGTATTTAAAGAGGTGATTAAGTTAAAATGAAGCCATTAGGTGTGGATCCTAGTCCAATCTGACTGCTGTCCTTATAAGAAGAAATTTGCACCAAAAGAGAGATTTCAAGGGTGAGTATATATACTCAGAAAAATAGACCGTGTTAAGACACACCAAGAAAGTGGCTATCTGCAAGCCAAGGAGAGAGACCTCAGGGAAAACCAAACTTGCCAATACTTTGATATTGGATTTGCATCCTTCAGAACTGTGAAAAAAATAATTTTTTGTTCTTTAAGTCAGTGTGTGGTATTTTGTTATGTCAGTCTTAGCACACTACTACATTATAGATAAGAAATTTTTAAAAGGCATTCTTCTGGTTACACATCTCTGCATAATAAGCTACCCTAAAACTTAGAGATTTAAGATAATAATTTTATTTCTTTAATGATTTTGTGGTCAGAAAATCAGGAAAAACTTGGCTGAGCAGAATTGATATATTTCATATTGCATCAGCTGTGGTTGGCTTAACTGAAACTAGAGACCCTTTTCCCCAAAATACGTCATTTGCATGGCTGCCAACATGTTGCTGACTGTCACCTGGGAGTTCAGCCTGGTCCAGTGGCAAGAACCCTTAATTTATTCATGCAGTTGCTTGGGCTTCCTCACAGTATGGTGGCTGGATTCCAATAATGAAGTTTCAGAGAAAGAGGAAGTGAAACAGTAAGCTGTCAGTCTCTGGTGTATTCTATTGGCCAAGAAAACCACCAAGAAAATTTAGATTCAGGGGCAGGGAATTAGACTCTACCTCACAACTGGAGGAATAGAAAAGAATTTGTAACCAACTTTTATCTGCTATGGACATCATCTCACAAAATAGGGCAACCAAAAGAAGAGAGAACAAAAACATCATTGAGAAGATGACTGAAAAAGAAACCCATTTTAGAAGACCTTAGGTAGGGAGGGAGAAAAGAATAGAATTAGCCCAATATATATCATAGTATCCTGAAGATATTGAGAAATGGAGACTCCAAGGACATCTGGAACTGAGGGTAAAAGTACAAGGCTAAAATAAAGATGTGTTGAAAGTTGTTTAAGGGACATTTGCTCACAGCCTCTTCCCCAGTCCAGGCTGCTAAAAGTCTGCCTAACAGCTCTGCTTCCACAAAGTGATGCTGACTCTTTGGAGTAGATAAAAACTGTAGTCTTTGAAATGAGATTCATCAGTTGAAGCAGGACTACTCCACTAGAAACATTAGCATTAAGCAATCACATATGTCGACTGGATGCTGAGATCTTCCCTCCACCCACGACACCCCCCATCATCTTCCTAGAACATGACAGCTAGACCTTTGAACCATTGAGAAACCAGTTTCACGAGGTTTTTCCTAGGTGGCTGACCAGCCCAAGAGCTAAGTCATGAGAGTACTAACACAAGAAGTGAACCCAGCCTGATAGAGAAACAAGAAGGAACTGCCTAGCAACTCTTATGCTCAGAGCATCCATTCAGCTTTTTGTTATCCTCACTTAAAATAAGCAGGCCATCAAAGATAATCAAACATTTAAGGAAAACTCCTGACATAAAAAATATAACAAAGCTGCAAATAGGAAAAAATTTGGAGGAATCAGGAGGTATATAAGAAGAAGGAAACTTAAAAGAACAAAAACAAAAATATTATTATTTCCAATGGTCAAAGCTAGGAGAATCTGAGGAATAAAATAGTAGTGATTTATTACACTTGAAACTAATATCAAATAATATTGAATGTCAACTGGAATTTAAAAATATAAAGTAGTAGTAATTTATAACCTAAAGTATAAAATAAAAATCCATAAGTCCATACTGATAAAAATAAATGATCGAATTAACAAATAAATAAATAACAAGAGACAAATCTGTGCAGAAACATTCCAAATAATTTATGTACATATTCACCCTAAAGGAGGTGGAACATAGCCCCTCCCCTTCAATCTCTTAAGTGTGAGCCTTACATAGTGACTACCTTCAAAGAGAACAGTATCAGGGGGTGGAGAGTGGGAAGTAACTTTACAGTGGAGAAACCTGACAAACTCTACCTCAGACAGGTGTTTATGATTAATGCCAACAGTAATTAATCATGCTGATAGCATGCATTCTTGATAAGATGTGATGAAAATGGCATTTTACCTTAGGAGTCTTTCTCCCCAAACCCCATAATTTCAGTTTAATCATCAGAAAAACATAAGACAAATGCCAGTGGAGTGATGTTCTATAAGAAATCTGACCTATACTCCTCACAACTCTCAAGGGCATCAGGAACAATAAAAGTGAGAAATTGTCACTGTCAAGAGGAGCCTAAGGAGAAATAATGAATAAATGTAATGTAGTATCCTGGATGGGACACTGAAACAGAAAGAGGATACTAGGTAAAACTAAGGAAATCTAAATAAATTATGGGCTTTAATTAATAATGATGTATCAACATTGGCTCATTATGACAAATACACCATACTAATGGGAGCTGGTAATAGTAGGGAAAACAGTGTGAAATAGGTAAGAACTCTCTTTTCAGCTTTCCTCTATCTTTTCAGCTTTTCTCTAAACCTAAACTATTCTAAAATAAGTTCATTTTAAAAAGTAGCATTACTATTCACAGCAAGAGAATAAAAGCATTTGCAGCTATGAAATAAGAATTGGATGCTATTAAAAGGAATATTCAGTTTCTAAGAATTCAGTTGCTGTCAAATCTAAAAACAAAAGTTACGCAAATTTTCTATGTTTCCTTTCAGAGGTTTTGTAGTTTTATACTTACATTTAGCTCTATGATTCATTTTGTGTTAATTTTTGTATAAGGTGTGAAGTATATGTTAAATATTGTTTTTTTTTTGCATATGTTGTTTCATTTTTTTTGAAATTTGTTTTAGGGCCATTCATTGAAAAGACCATATTTTCTTCATTAAATTGGCTTTGTATCTTTGTCAAAACTAGTTGACTATGTTTATATGGGTCTGTATTAGTCAGAGTTCTCTAGAGTAGCAGGACCAATAAATATAAATATATAAGTGTATGTTAACATAAGTATATATCATATAAAATATAAGATAATGTATTATATATACATGATTTATTACAGAAATTGGCTCATACAATTATGGAGGCAAAGAAGTTCCATGATTTGCCATCTCCAAGCTGGAGAACCAGGGGAGCTAATGGTGTAAGTCCCAGTCTGAATCAAAGGCCCAAGATCTGGAATGATGGTGTAAGTCCTGGCCTGAGAACCAGGAGTATCAATGTCCAAAGGTAGGAGAAGATGAATGATCTAATTCAGGCAGAGAGAGAAAATTAGCCTTTCTTCTGCTTTTTGTTCCATTAAGGCCTTCAACAGAATGAATGATGCTCACTAGCATTTGGGAGGACAATCTTCTTTACTCAACCCATCAATTCAAATGCTAATCTCATTGGAAATATCTTTATATAGACATATCCAGGAATAATGGTTTACTAGCTATCTGGGCATGTCTTAGCCCAATCAAGGTGACAAATAAAATTAACCATCACAGAATCTGATTCTCCATTTTCTACTCTGTTTCACTGATCTATATGTCTGTTCTTTCACCAATACCATGTCTAGCTTATTGTAGCTTAATTGTGCGTCTTGAAAGTAGAGTATTAGGAGCATTCCTACTTTTTTGTTTTTTCAGAATTGCTTTGGCTATTCTAGTTCCTTTGCATTTCTATGTAAATTTTAGAATCTGCTTGTAGACATCTATGAAAATATTTAGTGGAATTCTGTTTAGGATTACATTGAATCTATAGATCTACTTGGGGAGAATTGGCATCTTAACAATGTTGAGTTTTCCAATCCATGATCATGGTATATGTCTTCATTCTAACCCTTAGTGATTTTTCATCAATATTTGCACTATTTAGGATACAGATGTTGCAAATATTTTTTAGCTTTTTAAAAAAAAATTATAAATGTACCTCTTGAAAACAGCAGGTAGTTTTTTTTTTCCTTGAATTTTATCCAGTCTGAAATATCACTACCTTTTAATTGGACTATTTAGGTTCTTTGTATTTTATGTAATTATTACTATATTTGGCTTATGTCTCTCACCTTTCCATCTGTTTCTTTTTCCATGGTAGCACATTTTCAGCCTTTTTATGGGGTTAGTTATTATTTTTTTAGTATTAAATTTTATTTTTTCTAATTGTTATTAATCTATGCCCCCACCACTTCACTCTTTATATTTCATAAGTAACCCTTCATGCTTCTGTACTCTTACTTTTCAATATTTACATTTCTTACTTCAAAAGAATATGATTCCATTTCTCACTTCAGAAGAACATGATTCCATTTATCTACCCCATTCTTACTGTTATCGGTGATATGTTTATTGCTTTTAAATATTTTATAAACTCTACCTTTTAATGTTATAATTTTTGGTTTAAATAGTCATTTGTCTCCTGAAGGAACATACAAGAAGAAAAAATATGTATGATGTTTTATAGTTACCCACTTATTTACTATTTATGATGTTCTTCTTTCATCCTGAAGATCCCAATTTCCATCTATATTATTTCTCTTGTGTGTGTGTGTGTGTGTGTGTGTGTGTGTGTGTGTGTGTGTTTGTATTTTCGTATGTGTAGAATTCTACTTTGATAGTTTTTCTGCTTCCAGGCTTTAAATATGTTGTTCCACTATTTTCTGGCTTGCAATGTTTTCAGTCAGAAGTATGCTGTCATTTTTATCTTCATTCCTCTTTTAAGTCTATTTCCTCTGGGCATCTGGAAAAGTTTTCTGTTTGTCACTATTTTTAAGCATTTTGTTATGATTGCCTTGGTGTTCTTTTCTACATGTTTCTGCTTGGGGTCTATTGAGCTACTTGGATCTGTAGATACGTTGTCAACTTTAAAAATTTTAGTCATTCTAGTGGGACTAGAGGGGTAACTTATTGTGTTTTTCATTGTCATCTTCCTAATATCTAATGATATTGAGAATCTGTTTATGTCCTTACTTGCTATCTTTACATATTCTTTTGTGGACTGTCTGTTCAATTTTTTTTACTAACTTATTTAAATTGGGTTTTTCTAAATTTATTGAGTTATACATTGAAAAATATATATTCTAGGAAAACTGAGCAAAAAGGCATAAATGATAGGAGCTTTATTCATTCCCTCTTGCAACCACTTCAAAGATGAGATGGAAGCATGGAGCAAACAGCAAGCAGTCACCTGGGATATAGATCTTACAACTAGGGAGAGAAATAAGAGGTCACCTTGCAATGGTTAGAAGTAGGAAGGGGCAAAGGTGTGAAGCTGCCCAGTACTGAGTGGCTGAGTGGGACAGAGGCTGCAGCAGCTGGCTGTGTCTGTGTCCACGATCAACTTCTGTAGTGACAGACCTCCTCACTCTGAGCACCAGTGCTGGGTGGGCTGCTCAGGGGGCACCATGGACTTACAGGGGGACATTAAATTGTTGGAGTGAGGGCCAGAGGTGAGAATCTCTAGCAGACAGAAGTGACAGCAGTATTTGTTCCTCCTTTGAGCCCTCCCTCTTCCCAGTGTGTGGACACAGTGCTGCAATAGCTGAGACATCATGAAGCTGGATAACAAAATCACTCTGCCCAGAGGATTCCTGACACTGCCTCCTCAGCTCATAGCCCTACTCAAACCACATCCAAGTGCGTCCTTGGCAAGTCCTGTGCCACTTGCTGAGCAGCACCAAGACACATTGGTGGCAGCCAACTTTGGTTTCTGGTGTGGCTTCTTGAGGCAACTATAAGCACAGCATCTGTGGACTGCTTGCTTAATCTTAATGAATAGCCCAGAGGGGCACAGGCTAGGAATAAACTTGGCCTGCAGTTGAACCCCTCTCAGAACTGTTCAGCTGGATACATTCTACACAAAGCCATGTTAATAAGACCAGGAGACATAGAAGCTTCAATTAGTACACAGAAACACATACAGAAAGGCAGCCAAAATGGGAAGATAAAGAAACAAAAACCATATAAAAGAAAAAAACACAGAGTAAGGAAAAATGGAGTCAAACAATCTAAAAGATGTAGAGTTCAAAACACTGTATAAGGATGCTCAATGAACTTAGGGAAAGTGTAGATGAATTGAGCTAGGACTTTAACAAAGATTAAAAAACACATAGAAATGAAAAGGGAAATTATAAAAGGGAATCAGTCAGAAATGAAGAACACATTATCTGAGGTGAAGAGTATATTAGAGGGAATCAACAGAGTAGATTAAGAAGAGGATTAAACCACCGATATAAAGGATGGGGAAGCCAAGGCCACCCATCAAACTGGATAATAGAACAGCAAAAAAAAAAAAAAAAGAAGCCAAGACTATAATAATAATTTTAAAAGCCTATGGAAAACAATTAAATAAAAATATCCGTGTCATAGGGGTACATGTAGAGCTATTTGAAGAAATAATGATGGAAAACTACCCTCACTTGGTGAAGAAAATAGACATATAACTTCAGGAAGCTCAAAGAGTCCCAAGAAAGAGGAACCCAAAGAGGCCCACACCATGACACATAATTAAAATACCAAAGGTTAAATATAAAGAGAGAATCTTAAAAGCAGCAAGATAAAAGCAGTTAGTTACCTACAAGGGAGCACCCATAAGAGTGGCAACGAACTTCTCAAAAGAAACTATGCAGAGCAGAAGGGTTTGGCACAAAACATTTGACATGATCATAATCCAGGATCTACAACCAAGGATACTTTATCCAGCAAAGTTGTCATTCAGAAATGAAAGACAGATAAAGAGCTTCCAGATGAATGGTCCAAAAAATCAGACAGAGGAAGTGGGCTATATTTGTCCATCTTTGTCTATAATTGGGTAGGTGAGTCTGTTTGATTCAGGGGTGAAGTAGTAACAATATCATTCGGCCTCACATCTAAAACCACTTTATTCCAATGGTTTTTTGTCAGTAATAAAGGAAAATATTTTAATCTCCAGCTGCCTAATTCTTGAGTTTTGCTCTCATTTGGTTCTAGAATCTATGGGGGGAAAAACGTGACAAAAACATAACAAAATGATATTATTTATGAGCTTCTAAAAACCCAATATCTTAATTCATGATTAAAAAAATAAACAGGTGTCAAATTGGGGACTAACATAACAGATGGAAAATGGAATGAGTATTCTAGCTTGTCTACAGTAGAAGGCTTTACACCTTTATCTTAAACAATCAGGGATAATGAAGTAGGATGGAACTACACAGCTTACTGCAGGCAATGTCCAAAGGAAGGAACTAATGTTATACAATCAAAGCAGACCATAAGAGATGTAGACTTTTTGGACCCTAAAAATTGGTCAATATAGGCCATTATGTATATGTTGATGTAGTTTGACTTTGATCTACTGCAGAGAAGCAAGGATTAGATCATTTTAGAAGTAGGTAGGTCAGCAATTTCTGGTGATTATTATTTTTCTTAGACAGGACTTAAAACTGCTGATTGAACTATGAATTAGCAAGTTTCTTTTTAGCATGAGTAGAGAGTACTGTACACCTGTATCAAACTCCATCCTCTTTTATGTATTTTGAATGGTAGATAGTGCCAAAAGAGAATTCTTGCTGTGGAAGCTGTAAAACAAAACAAAACAAAATCCTCTTTTTTCTAGTTTGAGGAACACAAAAGGGGATGCTTAAGGAGTCTCTGCTTTTTTCTTTCTATTAATTCTCTTCCATTCCAGTCCTCAGCTTCCAGGTAAGTTTTTGGTAATTATTTCCAGATGTGTGGGAGTTTTTCCCCACTAAAAGCAATTCTTGAACACTACCTGTATATCCTATGATTTAACTCAGTTCTGATACTATCTAACCAGAGATAGAATCAGATCCCGCAGGTTAAGGGCTCAGTCCTACAAGACTTCCTCCTTCTCCTTCAGATGCCAATCTGTCATCCGTGCTTCTGACCTACCGACTATAGTTGGAAGTTCCAATGACTCCCACCTTGAGTTCAATTAATTTGACAGAGTGGCTCACAGAACTCAGAGAAACATTTCATCTACTATGATTATAGTTTATTATAAAAGGATATAATTCAGGAATAGCCAGGTGGAAGAGATACCTACGGCAAGGTATGGGGAAATGGTGTGGAGCTTCCATGGCCTCTCTGCCATGCTACTCTCCCTGAATCTCCACGTGTTCAACGACTGGAAGCTCTCTAAGTGCCATCACTTTGGGGTTTGTATGAAGGTTTCATTATGTAGCCTTTTCTAATAAAATCATTGGCTGTTGAGAATTGGTACAACCTTCAGACCTTCTTTTCTCCCCCAAGGTTAGAGAGGTAAATGTGAAAGTTCTCACTTTCTAATCTCATGATTAGTCTTCTTGGTAACCACTCCCCATTCTTAGGTGAGTTCTGAAGATCTCCTCATTAATATAATGAGACTTTTTTATTTTCATCACTTAGAAAATTCCAAAGGTTTTATGAGTTCTGTGCTGGAAATAGGGATGAAGACCAGCTATATATTTCTTATAATAAACCACAATATCACACTAAGCAATCCTTCGGTTGTGGTGCAGTGAAGGTGACAACAGTGGGAGCCAGGGAGGTATCTTCTGAGAAGAAAATGTTCTGCTCAGAGATTCCAAGAGTGGGCATAAATTTCTATCTTTCAACCCCACCCTCACCATCCCACTACTGCAGATATTGTTGCAAGAAGAACATGTCAGAGAAGGGTAACTAAAGCTCCAGCTTTCAGATCAGAGAACTGGAGAGGGGGTGGGCCTCAGGTAGACAGAAAGTGTCAAGGATATTACAGAAAGAAGAGAACTCAAGTGAGCAATTTCATAAGGTTATGGTTGAATTCAATGAAAGCAAGAGCTTGTTCTTAAAAAGATCAATAAAATTGATACTTCCAGCTAGGAACAAAAAGACTCAAATTATCAATGACAGGAATGAAGGAGAAGAAACCACAGGCATTCAACAGAGAAAAAGAGAATGCTATAAACAACTTTATGCACATAAATTGACAACTTAGGTAAAAGTTACTCAAGAAATATATTGTATGAACTCTTTATATCTATTAAAAATTAAATTTATTAAAAAAAACTTCTGATAAACAAATCTTGTTTTGAGAAATTGCCAGCCTGGTGAACTCTATCAAATTTTAAAAGAAGAAATAACTCCAATTCTACACAATCTCTTTCAGAAAGTAGAAAAATGAATAATTCTATGAAGCTAGCATTATCCTGCTAGAAATATAGATAGTATAAGAAAAGTAGAGACTCATATGCTCATAAACAAAGAAACACAAATCTTCAATCAAGTCTAATAATATACAAAAATAATAACTTACTACAACCAAGAGGGTTTTATCTTATGAAAAAAAGGTTGGTTTAAAATTCAGAAATCAATCACTCTACTCTATCATATTAACAGACTAAAGAATAAAAACCACATAAGCATAGCAATAGTTGCAGGAAAAGTATTTGACAACATTTATCAACCATTTATGTTACAAATTCTAAAGTAACTTAGCACAGAAGAAAACTTCTTTAACTTTCTGAAGAATATCTACATAAAACCTGATAACTAACATTTTATTTGTTGATGAAGGACTGAACACTTTTTTCCTAAGTTCTGGAGAAAAAATAATATACTTTATTTCTATTTTTATTCAACATTATACTGGAAGTTCAAGCCAGTGTAAAAAAGCAAGAAAAATGCATACTAATCTGAAAGGAAGAAATAAAATTATTCCTATTAGTGTTATCATTAATATCTGTGTAGAAAATCCTGAGAAATATACAAAAATCAATTTAGAATTAAAACTTGAATTTAGCAAGGTCATAAAATACAAGGTGAAGGCACAAAACAAGATCATATTTTAATATTCTAGTAATGGTTGGAACAAAAATATAAAAATAATGTTATTTTAACAGCTCTAAAAAATTAAATACTTAGGTATAATGACAACTATAATAATGCTATCAAAGAAATCTAAAAAGATCTAAAAGATGGAGACATATGCTTTCTATATGACCTAGCAGTCCCACATCCAGTATTTACCCTAAAGAAAAGCAAATGTATGTTTGCAAGAAAACCTGTACCCTAATTTTTTTTAGTAGCCATATTCATAATCACCAGAACCAGAAACAACTCAAATAAGCTTTGGGAAAACAAACTGTGAGCTATCCATACACTGGAGTGTTACTCAGTAATATAAATAAACTATATTGGTAAATGCAATAATGTAGATAAATCTTAAAGATATTAGGCTGAAAGAAGCCAGTCTCAAATGTTATATACTGTATGATTTTATTTAAACCAACCTGAAAAAGGCAAAACTATAGCAAGAGAGAACAGATCAGTCATTTCCAGAGCTTATGGTTGTCGGTAAGTGTGCTTACAAAGGGACAGTGAAATCATGGACTCTAGTTTTTTGGGTTATGGGGCAGTTCTGTATCCTGGATGTGGTAGTGGTTATACAAAACTACACATTTAAGAAACCCTCATAATTGTATGCATTTTGCTATTAAAATATCAGTTTTGCTATATATTAATTTTAAACACATATGCACAAATATCTAGGATGGAAAACAAATTAAAGAAGAAATGAAAAACACATTGAGTTTATTAAACCAAATGCACCCTATGTCTATCAGAAGAAGAAAAAGTGAACTTCAGAAACATGTTAAATTGTCAGAAATTGAGCCTTTTAATATTTAATGGAAAAGCATATGGAAGGAAAGTTTCTAGATTTTTGCAAGATGATGAAATGTTACTCAAGGCCTGGGAGCCTGAAATTATTTCTCCTCGAAGATTCCAAGGATATGAGGTCCCTAACAGTACCGACTGCAGGGGCATCAACTTCAGGTTAAGTTCTAGGTCCCACTGAGAAGGATTTTGTAGTTTGAAAAGAAATGTGGCAATAAAGACGAACTTTTCTGAAGAGGTAAGTTTATTTGTTCGAAGCAATTCCATATTAAGAGGCACTGACAATGGTTAGTGTAGCACAGGATAGGAAAAAATCCTGCTCACTAGAAACCACTATATAAAGCCTATGTTAATTTCAGTATTGAGATACTTGGAGCACCAGTCTTAGAGAAAAGATTGAAATCAAGTGGTTTCAATATAAACCTGGAGGAAAAAAAAGCCATTTTCATTGAAATCTGGTGATATGGTTGTCAAAGCCAATTTTTTAAACTTACAAGAAGCCTGGTATATATTAATGCTAGTGTCTGAGAGAGTAGACAGTAAACATATGGGCTCTATTGCAAAGCATGTTAAAATATAGTGTAGTAACAAACCTCCTAAAGGGAAATCTTTACCCAATTGTATATTCACAGAGTATGGAGTCTGAAAAAGACTGACAGAGATTATAGTAAAAACGAGACATAAAAATATTTTTTCACCTCCTTTTCTTTCTCTGTAACTCACCTAGACTCTACTCTGCTTTTTAAGAAAACACTAATTATTGAAGTAGATTACTGAGGATTACTTATATTTTCTAATCTTCATGGGTATTGAACTGGAACTATATTAATCTTGAGTAATTAATCTTGGGTTGTTAATTGTTAATCTCTTTAAGTATTGGTGGGGATTTAAAGGTCTTAGAACTCTCGCATTCTGCTATGAGGGAAGGTAAGGTGGAGCAACCATTTTGAAAACAGATAGATAGTCCCTTAGAAATTTAAACATACCTATTCGACATGACCCAGCTAGTTCATTACTAGGTATTTACCCCCCCAAAATAAAAAATATGTTTGTGCAAAGACTTTATGCAAATGTTCATAGCATTTTTATTTGTAATAGCCATAAAAGTTTAAATGCTCCAAATGGCTATCAACAAGTGATAAATAAATTGTGTTATATTCATATAAGGATGTATTACTCAGCAATAAAAATAAATGAACTATTGATACAGGCAACAATTTGAATAGAATTCAGAATTATACTACATGAGATAAAACAGGTAAAAAAGAATTCACGCTATATGTTTCTATTTATATAAAAACTCTAGGAAATGTAAACTAATCTAGTGAATAAATGCAAGTCAGTGTTTGTCTAGGAGTGGGACTTGGATAGACTAGCACCTGGAAATTTGGGGGGATAATTGTAGTGAATATAATGAATATATAATATATATAATGAATATATTCATTATCTGGATTTTAGCGATGGTTTTATGGTATATGTTAAAACTTATCAGCGTGCACACTTTGTATATGTACAGTTTGTCAGATGTTAAATATACCTGGATAGAACTGATAAAAATATTGCATATGGTTGCCTGGGATAAAATGCCTATCAGGGATCAGGTTTTGAGAGTAGTCAATTTCTACTATTAGATCCATAAGAGAGAGCATGATTCAAAGTTTTGAAGATAGTGAGGCTACTTTTAAATACTTTAAAGAAAGAATACCAGATTTTGAAAGTTGTAGCCTGATAACCTGTTGTTGTTGTTGTTGTTTTCCAAAACCTGGTTTTTGTTGCCTGAAAACTTGTTTTTGTGATCATCATGCTCAAAGAATTTTTTATCTTTTATATCTTTTACTGTACTCAATTCACCCTCATCAGGACTCTCACATGGTATCTTTCAGGATCAAAAGACATTTCTCATGACTGCTCATCACAGGAAGGCAATTTTTCTATACCCAACATTCCTAGATAGCCTTTAGACATCCATTACAATATCAAAATCAGAAGAACAATGCTTAAAATAAAATATAACTTTGCTAATTAATAATGGCAAAATTTGTAAAATATGTAAAGTCTGAGGGCTATAATTTGAGATTAGTCTGAAATTTTATAACTTTTTTTCAGAAATTCCATATTCAATGCACCAATTTAAGCAGCTAGGAGAAAGTCTACTACTTTACTTACCTAAATCTAACTTTAGCCTATCCTTGATAGTTAAGAAGCAAGGAATTACTTCATATAATGTAGAAATATATTTCTTTGGGAGAAATCTATACTGGAAAAAATATGGGAGAAATATATACTGGGTATAAGATTTAGCCTTTTACTCTCTAGCTATATTCTTCAAAAAGACCCACAATAAAATCTCTTTATTAAAATTTTTTGACATACATTGTTTTGAAAAACAATTTAGTAGGCTGAGGATGCTGGGATGAAATGCTGCAATTAAAATGAACTTCATGATTTTAATAGAGAATGGGCGAATAGGAGGATCTAGGATTGGGATATGACTAGCACCAGCACTCAACTTTCAGAGGTAAAATGGGAGTGCTTATTACACCAGACAGCAGAGCTCTGCAGTATCAAAAAAAAGTATAACTGCAGAGACATTTGTCAATAGGTAATGTCTGTGGATAGCTAAAGCAGAAACCAGCTAAGGGACTTGATATGTATTAGCCAAAAAATCAAAACATACTCCTCTAAAGCTCTTGAACAGAAGTTTGACTTAAGTCACCACAATAAAGTCACAATATAATCTTCTACACACTTCTCATATAGAGGTCAGTTCAGGAAGATGGAATCCCTTGAAATAAGGTCCAATACCTCATAAGCCCTTGCAATAATATAACAAGTAAATACTATGAATTGTATTCTAGTTTTCTGTAAAAGGACTAGTGGCTATTACTAGGGCAATTGTGACCTAAAGAAATGGACATAGCCTTCATTTTGGGCATCACAGGACACCTTCTAGGAATTTAAAATACTACTCTATTTCACTAGAATTATGTCATAAATGGAGCTTTTACTTAAATCTACTTCCCATATGAAGTCTGTGAGATCCAAAACTCATCCTAAGCTTATTTTTTTTTTCAGTTTTTGAATGTGTAGTTAGAATAGATATCTCAACAGTTATCAGAATTTTCTTATTATCTGCTGGGTCTTTGATGAACGTGTAGAGGAAGGACCAAGTCAAAGTCACAGAATCTCACCCTCCATGCTAAAAGAGTTTTTAAAAAAAGCATTGCTAGAATTCAGTCAAAATGACAGAGTAGGTGGAATCTGTACTTGTCTTCTCCAATGACTACATTAAAATTACAACTAAATCATAGAACAGTCAATGTGGGGAACTACCTGTAGTCTAGCTGAACAAAAATTTTATAACCGAGGATATAAAGAAGAAGCTATGTTGAGACCGATAGGAGGGGCAAAGACACTAAATGGGCTGGTTCCACACCCATGTGTGACAGCTGAGAAGTGGGAAGGATATTTCAGCTGCAGAAGTGCCTGCTGAGGAGTCAGCAGTCCCAGCCCCATACCAGGTTTCCCAGCCTGGAGCACCAGTGTTGGGAACATGAGGCTCCATAACATCTGGCTGAGAAAATCAGTGGGGATTCCATCTGACAAGATGAAAGGCTTTTGGAAACCCAGGTGTCCTCTTAAAGGGCCCACACAGTGATTCACTTGTTCATAGGTACTTACCCTTGGCTCCTATGG
Source organism: Macroglossus sobrinus (assembly GCA_004027375.1). Lineage (NCBI taxonomy): Eukaryota > Metazoa > Chordata > Mammalia > Chiroptera > Pteropodidae > Macroglossus > Macroglossus sobrinus. The sequence goes on along the minus strand of PVKZ01000985.1, from coordinate 361,828 downwards.
AGGGACAATGCCTGAGGACATGCTAGAGACATACAGAAAAACACTGAGTTGTGTGGTTTCCGGGCCAAGGCTGAAGAGACAGCCACTGTTGTTCTTGTGTTGAGCCCTCTTCCCATGTGGCTGAAAGGCAGGTATCACCTTTTCTGTATTGAGCCCTCCCCCACATAGTCAAATCTAAATTTTCATTGGTCTGTTAAAAACTGCTTGTTCCATCCTGGTGTCTTCCTGGAACTCCATACCACCCAACTTGCCACTGCCAAAAGCTTTCCTTGGCTGATTGGCAACAGGCATTGACCCAGGCTTTCTTGAACAACTCTCTGTGGTCCACAGGCCATAGGCAAGCAGAGGCTAACCTTATGGTATCCTAAGCCTTTTGCTGTGTGGTCCCAGGCTTAGCACTGGCACCAGTCTAAATCTGCATTAAACTGGTGAACGCTGTTGGTTCCACCCTGACACTTGCGGGGACCCCACCTCACCCAACTTCCATACTGCCTGAGGCTCGATCAGTGGCTGTTGGCAGGTGGTGAAAGACCTTGGGATGCCCTGGACCTTTTGCTAAACTTCCCCAGATCCAGTATTGGTGGCAGTCAGCCTTGGTTTGCATTGTGGTCTTTTCCACGTGCCTCCAGGTCTAGCATAGGCAGAGACAAACTATGAATCTTTTAGCTCCTACTAGGTAGCTCCAGGATTGTTATAGGCACTGATGGACCTTGACCTGCATGGGAACCCCTCCCAAGATGCCCCAGAACTAACACATCAGACAACTCAGAGCACTAACCAATTAGCCCCACAAGTGGCACACTCAAAAGGTGGTTTCAACAGGCAGCAGAGGCTCCAGGGGGAAAATTCTGCTCCATGGGGTCAGCCCTCATTCAGCAGCTCATATATTGTGGGTGTGGCCAAAGCCAGTCTGTCTGAGAGTCATTCCCACTCACTGAAATGCCAACAGCAATCAAGGCTTAACTTTAACAGGAGGGCATGTACAACTCATAAAAGGGGCACTCCTGGAACACCCGGAGCAGATGATCAGAGAGATTGCACTACAGGGCCCTACAGGGTATTTACCACATAAGGCCACCTGGCCAACCAGGAGATATAGCAGATCTACATAATACATAGAAACAAACACAGAGAGGCAGCCAAAATGAGGAAACAAAGAAACATGTCTCAAATTAAAGAATAGGAGAAAACTTCAGAAAAGGAACTAAACAAAATGGAGACACGCAATCTACCAAATATAGAGTCCAAAACACTGGTTAAAAGGAAGCTTAAGGAACTTAGTAAGAACTTCAATAAAGAGATGGTAGGCATAAAAAGTACATGGAAATCATAAAAAAGAACCAATTAGAAATAAAGAATACAATAACTAAAATGAAGAATACACTAGAAGGAATCAATAGCAGATTAGATGAAGCAGAGGATTGAATCAGCAATTTGGAAGACAAGATAGCAACAAACACCAAAATGGAACAGATAAAGAAAAAAATGAGGATAGTTTAACAGATCTTTGGAACATCATCATGTGTGACAACATTCACATCATGAGGGTACCAAAAGAAGAAAGAGAGAAAAAAATTGTAAACCTATTTGAAGAAATAATGACAGAAAACTTTCCTAACCTGGCAAAGGAAATTGACATTCAAGTCCAGGAAATGCAAAGAGTCCCAAACAAGATGAACCCACAGAGGTACATGCCAAGATACATCACAATTATAATGCCAAAGGTTAAAGACGAAGTGAAAAATCTTAAAAAGTAGCAAGAGAAAGGCAGTTATTTTTCTACAAGGAAGTTCCCATAAGACTGTCAACTGATTTCTTAACAGAAATGTTACAAGCCAGAAGAAACTGGAACAGTATTTCAAAGTACCGAAAAGCAAGGACTTACAATCAAGACTACTGTACCCAGGAGAAAAAAAACATGGCATAGATGATTGAGGTTTTGTTCATTCCTCTGGCAAACAAATCAAAGCTTTGACAAAAACAAGGAGTAAGCAGCAAGGAAAAAGGATCTAGATAAACAAGCAATACAATTAGGGAAAATTCCAAGAAATCGCCCTGCAATGGCAGAAAGTAGAATGGGGCGAGGACGCAGGGCTGCCTAGTCTTGAGTGGCTGAGTGAGATGGAGGCTGTGGCATCATAAGTGTCAGAAGCCTCTTAAAGAGGCTGCATTTGTGAGTGGATTTTCATGGTGACAGACCTGCTCACTCTGAGCACCAGTGCTGATTCAGCTGTGTGCAGGGGGCACCGGGGACTTATAGGGAGACATTGTTAGAGTGAGGACCGAGGCGAGAATTCTCTGCACAGAAGTGCCAGAGGTATTCATTGTTCCCTGTTGAGCTCTCCCCACTACTAGTGCACCGGTCACAGCACTGCCAGAGCCCTGGCGTCATCAAACTGGATAACAGAGGTTGCTCCACCCAGAGGATTCCCTGAAACCCCACCTCCTTAAACTCACAGCCCCACCGAGGCCACATCCAGGTATATCCTCAGCAAGTCAGAAGCTCTTTGCTGAGCAGTACCTAGACTCACAATTGAGGCAGCTGGCCTCGGTTTCTGGTGTAGCCTTTTGAGGCAATTATAAGCACAGCTTCTGTGGAGTGCTTGCTGAATCTTAATAAGTGGCCCTGGAAGGGTAAAGGATTGGATTAAATTTGGCCTGAAGCTGAACCTCTCTCAGGACTGTGCCACAGGACACATGCTTCACAAATCCACACTAATAAGACCAGAAGACTTAGGAGCTTTGGTTAGCACATAAAAACAGACACAGAACTGCAGCCAAAATGGGAAGACAAAGAAGCAGAAACCATATGAGAGAACAGAACAGAGATCCAGATATAATGGAGTCAAGTAATCTAACTGATGCAGAGTTCAAAACACTGGTTATAAAGATGCTTAATGAACTTTTGGGAATGTAGATAAATTCAGTGAGAATATCAACAAAGAGATAAAAAACATAAAAAATGGAAATGGAAATTATCAAATGAAGAATACATTATCTGAGATGAGAAGTATATTAAATGGAATAAACAAAGTGAATAAAGAAAAGGATCAAATGCCCTATGTAGAGGAAAGTCAAGGATATGCAATTAGAATGGCAAGAGATAAGATGACAAGACTATAAAAAGAATTTAAGGAGCATATGGGACACTATTAAAGGTCCAAATATCTGTCTGATTGGCATACCTGAAGGAAAACAAGATGTTAAACAGCTGTTTGAAGAAATAATGATGGAAAACTTCCCTAACCTGGTGAAGAAAATGAACATAAAACCCCAGGAAGCTCAGAGAATTCCAAAAATTAGAGATCCAAAGAGGCTCACACCAAGACACATAATAATTAAAATGCCAAAGGTTAAATATAAAGAAAAAATATTAAAAGCAGCAAGAGAAAAATGGATAGTTATTTATAAGGGAACACCCATAAGACTGGCAGATGATTTCTCTAAAGAAAGTATGCAGGACAGAGAGCTTGGCAAAAAATATTTGACATGATGAAGACCCAAGATCTATATCCAAGAATACTTTATCCAACAAAGCTATCATTTAGAGTTGAAAAGCAGATAAAGAGCTTCCCAGACAAAAATAAGCTAAAGGAATTTATCAACACCAAGCCAGTATTATAGAAAATGTTGGAAGGACTTTTTTAAGAAGAAAAAACATGTATCAAAAATGTAATAAGAATGGTAACAACTACATTCCTATCAATAAGTTCCCTAAATGGAAGAGAATTAAGTGCTCCAACCAAAAGATAGAGTGGCTGAAAGATTAAAAAAATAAGACCCCTACATTTGCTGCCTGTGAAACTCACTTCAGATTAAAAGACATACACAGACTGAAAGGAAGGAGATGAAAAAAGATATTGCTTTGATGGATCTAGAAGGTATTTAAGTAAGACAGAGAAAGATAAACACTATATAATTTCACTTATATGCAGAATCTAAGGAATAAAAAGACCAAACTAATCAAAAACAGACTCAAAATATAGTGGAAAATTTGGTGATGGAGTGAGGGGAGCGGGTGTGGGGGCTTGGAGAAGGGGGTGAAGGTTTAAAGAAGTACAAATTAGTAGGCAGTGAATGGTCACAGGGACAGAGATCACAGCTTAGGGAATGCAGTTAGAGTTAATACGTTGACTAGGTGGAGGGTTAGGGGAGAGAGGGAGCAATTGGAGGAATTGTTTTATAAACTATATAGATGTCTAACTAATGTACTCTATACTTAAAGCTAATTAAAATTAAAATTAAATTTAAAAAACTACTCTATCCAGCAAGGCCATTATTTAGATTTAAAAGATAGATAAAAAGCTTCCCAGACAAAAAAAAAAAAAAGCTAAAGGAGTTCATCCTGACCAAACCAGTATTACAAGAAATATTAAAGAGACATCTTTAAAAAAAAAGAAGTGGTGTGGTAAGGAGGGGGGAAGAACACAAATATGAATAATAAAATAGCAATAACTATGTACCTATCAATAATAACTTTAAATGTAAATGGATTAAATGCTCCAATCAAAAGAGATAGGGTAGCTGAATAGATAACAAAACAAGAGACCCACTTCATATTTAAAGATGCACACAGATTCAAAGTAAAGAGATGGAGAAATATATTTAATGCAAGTGGAAATGAACAAAAAGCTAGGGTAGCAGTTTTAAAGACAAAATAGACTGAAAAACAGGCTGTAATAAGAGACAAAAAAGGGACGTTTCATAATGATGCAGGGATCAATATAACAAGAATATAATCCTTATAAATATTTATGCACCCAATATAGAGCATCTAAATATATAAAGAAAATATTAACTGACATAAAGGGAGAGATCAACAGTAATACAGTCATAGTAGGAGACTTTAACACTTCATTGACATCAATGGATGAATCTACCAAATAGAAAATTAGCAAGGAAACAGAAGCCTTTAATGATACATTAGACCAGATGGATTTAATCGATATTTTTAGAGCATTTCACCCCAAAGCAGCAGAATATGTATTCTTCTCAAGTGCACATGGAATATTTTCCAAGATAGACTATATGTTAAGCCACAAAACAAGTCTTAATAAATTTGTTAAGATTGAAATTATATCAAGAGTCTTCTCTGACCACAATAGTGTGAATCTAAAAATCAATTATAAGAAAAAAACTGAGAACACACAAACACATGGAGGCTAAATTACATGCTCTTAAACAATGAATGACTTAACAATAAGATCAAGAAAGAAATCAAAATATACCTTGAGACAGAAGAAAATGAAAATACAACAATCCCAAATCTATAAGACACAGCAGAAATAGTCATAAGAGGAGGAAAATTCATAGCAATACAGGCCTACCTCAAGAAATAAACAAACAAAAATCTCAAATAAACAAAACAAATCTATGCCTAAAAGAATTAGAAAAAGAACAAGAAACAAAGCCCAAAGTGGGTAGAACGAAGGAAATAATAAAGATAGAGCAAAAATAGAGTCTAAAATAACAACACAAAAATCAATGAAGCCAAGACCTGGTTCTATGAAAAAATAAACAGAACTGATACACATTAACAACACTCATCAAGAAAAAAAAGAGAGAAGAAATGAAAGAGGAGACGTGAAAACTGACCACAGAAATAGTAAAAGTCACAGGAAAATACTACAAACAATGACATGCGAATGAATTGGGCCCTCTAGAAGAAATGGCTAAATTTCTAGAAACATACAATCTTCCAAGACTAAATTAAGAAAAAACAAGAAATCTGAACAAATCAATTACTACTAATGAAATCAAATCAGTAATAAAAAACCTCCCAACAAACAAAACTCATGGGCCAGATGGCTTCACAGGTAAATTTTACTAAATATTCAAATAATTAATACTTATCCTCAACCTATTTTTAAAAATTAAAGAGAAGGAAAAGCTTTCAAGCTCATTTTATGAGGCCACTATTACTCTGATTCCAAAACCAGACAAAGACATTACAAAGAAAGAAAATTATAGACTGATACCCCTGATGAACATAGATGCAAAAATCCTCAACAAACTATTAGCAAACCAAATTCAGCAATACATTAAAAAGAGCATATACCACAATCAAGTGGGATTCATTTCTAGGATGCAAGCTTGGTTTAATATCTGTAAATCAATTCATGTGATACACCATACAAACAAAATAAAGAATAAAAGTCATATGATCATATAAATAGATGCAGAAAAAGCATTTGACCAAATCCAGCATTCATTTATACCTAAAATTCTCAGCAAAGTGGAATAGAAGGAATATTTATCAAAGTAATAAAAGCCATATTTAACAAACTCATAACTAACATCATACCCAATGAGGAAAAGCTAAAAAGGTTTTATATAAGGTCAGAAAGAAGACAAGGATGTTCACTTCCACTACTTTTATTCAACATAGTATTGGAAGTCCTAGCTACAACAATCAGACAAGAAAAGGAAATAAAAGGCATCCAAATTGGAAAGGAAAAAGTAAAACTGTCATTATTTGTAGATGACATGATACTATTAGAATTGATAAATGAATTCAGAAAAGTAACAGGATACAAAATTAATATTTGTAAGTCAGGTGTGTTTTTATACACCAATAACAAACTATCAGAAAGAGAAATTAAGAAAACAATCCCATTTACAATTGCATCAAAAAAAATACTTAGAATTAATTTTGCCGAGGAGGCAGAAGACATGTACTCAGAAAACTATAAGACATTGAGGAAAGAAACTGAAGAAGAAAGAAATAAATGGAAACATATATGTGCTCATGGACAGGAAGATTCGACATAATTAAAATGTCCATACTACACAAAGTATTTATAGATTCAATGTAATTCCTATCAAAATACCAATGGCATTTTTTACACAACTAGAACAAATAATCTTAAAATTTATATGAAACCATAAAAGACTCCAAATAACCACAGCAATTTTAAGACAAATGAAAGTTGGAGGCTACCTGGTATTAAACTATACTAAAAGGCAATAGTAATCAAAAGATCATGGTACTGGCATAAAAACAGACATGTAGATTAATGGAACAGCATAGAGAGCCCCGAAATAAACCTACACCATATGGTCATTTAATCTATGACAAAGGAGGCAAAAATATAGAATGGGGTAAAGGCAATCTATTCAATAAATGGTGTTGGGAAACTGGACAGATACATGTAAAAAAATAAATAAATAAAACTGGACCTTCTTCTTACACCATATACAAGAATAAACTCAAAAAAGATTAAAGACGTAAACATAAGACCCCAAACCATAAAACCCCTAGATGAAAACATAGTCAATAAACTCTCTGTAATTGCTCTTAGCAATTATTTTTCTGCTATTTCTCTTTAGGCAAGGAAAAGAAAAGAAAAAAAATAAGTAAATGGGACTACATCAAACTAAAAGGAAACCATCAACAAAACGAAAGACAGCCTACTGAGTAAGAGAAGATAATTGCCTATCATACATCTAATAAGGAGTTAATATCTGAAATTTATAAAGAACTCATACAACTCAATACCAAAAAACAAACAGAAAAACAATCCAATTAAAAAACTGGCAGAAGATATTTCTCCAAAGAGGACATACAGATGATCAATAGACATATGAAAAGATGCTCAATGTCACTAATCACCAGAGAAATGCTAATTAAAACCGCAGTGAGATATCACCTCATACCTGTCAGAATGACTCAGCTGTCAGAATGACTATCATCACTGAATCAAAAAACAAGTGTTGGCGTGGATGTGGAGAAAAAGGAACACTTGTAAACTGTTGATGGAATTGCAAATTGGAAAACAGTATTAAGGTTCAAAAAATTAAAAATAGAACTACCTTATGACCTGGCAATTCCAATTCTTGGCATTTATCCAAAAAAACCCAAAACACTAATTCAAAAAAATTTATGCAACCTTATGTTCATTGCGGTGTTATTTGCAATAGCCAAGATATGGAAACAACCTAAGTACCCATCAGTAGAAGACTGGATAAAGAAGATGTAACACACACACACACACACACACACACACACACACACACACACACACACACACTGTAATATTACTTGGCCATAAAAAAAAATGAAATCTTGCCATTTGTGACAACATGGGTGGACCTAGAGAGTATTATGCTGAGTGAAATAAGTCAGAGAAAGACAAATACCATATGATCTCACTTATATGTGGAATCTAAAGAACAAAATAATTGAACAAAGACAACAGAAACAGACTCATAGATACAGAGAACAAACTGAGGGTTGCCAAATGGGAGAGGAGTCATGGGACAAGGTGATAAAAGTGAAGGTATTAATAAGTATAAATAGGTAGTTATAAAATGGTCACAGGGATGTAAAGTACAAAATAGGGAATATTGTAATAACTATGTATGGTGCTAGGTGAGTATAGAGTAATTGGGGAGATCGTTAATTATATAAATGTCTAATTGCTATGCTGTATACTTGTACATCTGAAACTAATATAAAAATATTGAATATAAATTATAATGAAAAAATAAAAAATATTAAACAAAAACAACAAAGCATTCTGTGGGTATCACAAAAATGGGTGGACTATGGGTATAGTGGTGCCATTATCAAAGTCTGTAAGATGCAAAAGAAATAATTCCTTTTTTGTATTTATTTAATTCTCCATTCTGTGTGGCTCTTGGTGTACAGCACTCTTGGCAAGGTCTCTTAGAGAATGACACTATACAATTCTAAGTGTAATCATGTGTGACTCCAGTGAAAACTGCTTTTTTAGATGTGGTTTCTTTACTGAGACAAATTAATATAGTAATTCCTGAAAACTGATATGCAGATATATATACTTGGTGATTTTTTTTTCTAATAAGCACAGGATTTATATTAATTTGGCAGTGACGGCAGTAACCTTTACTATCTTAATCTCACAGTTATGTCAATATTCATCTAGTCTCATGATTTTAAATACCATCCCAAATCTTGCTGAACATTCTCCCCCAAAGTCTAGATTGATATATTCGAGTGTCTACACAGTTACACTGTATCTTACTTAGATGTCTTGCAAAAATCTTAAATTGACTATTTCAAAAGTAAGCTTTTTGATTGCCCTGCTTCTGCATCTCAGTGAATGGAGATTTCATCCTTCTAATATTCCATTTTATCCTATTAATGAACAGTGCTGGCAAATGGGAAATAGCACACATAGCTACTTTATGGATAGACAATAGTGGAAGGCTTAGTTTGAATTCCAACACCACCACTTAAACCTTATTATGTGAACTTGGCAAGTTAATTTAAACTTCCTAAGTCCTAATTTCCTCATCTGTAAAGTGGCAATATCCATAGTAAGTTCCTTATAGGGATTTTTTGATGCTCACATTTCAAAATATATAGTAGTCAGAAGAGTGTCTGGCACATAAACAGAACATAATAAATTATTACATCTTGGTCAAGATATGTATTTCACAAAATGTGAGATAAATTCATGGAAAATATTGGAGTTTGCCTCCTAAAAGAAATTTTGGCTTATTCATGTTCAATCACTTACTACCAAGATAAATATAATGCACTGACTGTACTATGTTTTAATATACTTCTCCAACCCTTTATCACCCAACCCCAAAAGTGACAAAGTTTAAAATGAAACTGAGAACAAAAAAATTTTTTTTGGCTGAAGTATAAACAGCTCTGTCTTTGTTCCCTTATAACCCACAGATCCTTATAATAGTCTGTGGCAGTTGAATAAGAGAAACCAGAGGAGTATCATAGAACTTTTGAGAAAAACTGTACCTTTTTTATCAATTAACATTTTGAGAAAACATCTATTAACTTGTTAATGATTCTTATGTGGACACTAAAGAGGTTATGAGATGATGTGACCTCGGTTGCCATTATGAGCTGGGTATTATTTAATCCACATAACCATGAATCAGTCATGCTCAGAATTATAACAAACTTTCCCAGATGCTTCCCTCTTCTGTTTCTTCTTTTTGAGCATCATGAAAATTATATTCAATAGCATTTTTTGTAGTTAGGTTGGAGCCATGTGGTGGGTTGAGGCCATGTGTGCAGTAACATGTTGCATACAACATTTCATGTGTATATTTTCTCTGTCAGTGGGACTGAAAGTAATAAAATCCTATATAGTTGTGCTGCAGATGGAGGGGCCCAGATCACTGACCATTGTTGGAGGAGAGACACTCAACCCATATCAGACTGGGATGTGAATGAAAACGAAATTTTTACTGTGTAAAACGACTGCCCTTTGGAAGCTGTTTGTAACAGCAGCTAGCACTGATTATCCTGACTAATAAAAAGTATTCATCATCTAGTGGTATTTGTGGGACCAAGCCCACGCAGGTCCTAAAGGCACAAGTAAGTTGCATGAGCATATGGTTTATGCTCCCAGGACATCTACTTCTGTTATACTCTCAGCCCTCCCTCTCACACCTATGGCTTCAAGGGGTTTTCATTGAGTGAGTACTAAATAGCTTTCCAATTGATATTTTTCTGCTTAAATTATTGTATTTACAATTGAGAAACACTCATCTTTCTCAAATTTTGGAGAGAGACAGGAGGTTCTGCAAAACAGAACCTTCTTAGGCAAATCCTAAGAAGTCTAAATTCTTCTTAGAAAATCAGCTTGTTCCTCTGCCCATTCTTAAAAGAGGAACCATAAGGAATTCAGTATATGTGTGCTACCGAAGGGGCTATACCTGGAGAATAAGAACAGATTCAACATTTTAGAAAAAGTCTATTTAGTCTGATCTTCTGATTATAGATGGGGAGACAGGTACAGACATTATCAGTCAACTCAATAATCACATAACTAGACAATGATAAATTAAAAACAAAAATCTGGCTTTCTTAACTCTCATATCCATGCAGTTTTTACTGTCAGTGGCACCTGGGGAAGGAGTGGGCTCACCGAAGGTTTCTTCTCCACCCACTGAAGGCAGACTGTGTCCTCTAAGCCAAAACACTAGAGATGCTTCCATGAAGCACATTGTGAAATAGCAAGGCCGAAATGGTAAGGAATAAGAGAGAATGTATAAATAAGCTGTGGAGAGGCAATAATATCCTTAATCAAGCCATACTATTTGCATGTTATGACTTTCACTTGAAAGGATGCTTGCAAATGAAGCACATTATGTCAAAAATTTTATGGACTTGTTCCAAAAAGTCACTTGTGGCTCTAGGAAGCTAAAGTAGGCCTGGCCATGATTAAAAATAAGTGCCTCCTAACTCACATGTGTGCCAATAGATCACTCCTTTTGCAAAGTATCAAGTGAATAGTCTATTTTAATACTCTGAATTTGAAAATGGAGGACCAGTTCAGACATACACAGAATATAGAGCAGCTGAGTAATTTAATAAGATGCTACAATTTCAGGAGTGCAGAAGCCTTTAGTATAATTTTGCCCAACCTCCTCTTTTAACACATTAGAACTGAGGCTCAAGGAAGATAAATGAATTGGCCAAAGTTGTATAGTTGTTTCATTGCCAGATTCCAGGTGTCTTCACTCAGTTTGTGGCAAATTGTGATTCTGCATTGGGGCATACCTCATTGTTTCTCAAGCTTTAGAACTACCTGAGGATGAGGATGTGGTTAAATGCAGATTTTGATCCAATAGGACTGAAATGTGGCTCAGGACTCTGCAACTAACATGCTTTCAGGTGATATTGATTCTGCTGCCTACAAACCAGTTCAACCTGATTGCATTGGAACCACTGGGCTGGGGAGCTTTAAAAATATCAACATCTGAGCCCCACCGGAGATTCTGACTAATTTGCTCAGGGATGTGGCCTATGCTTGGTTTTCTTTAAAACTTCTCAGATAAATTCTAACTTGTAATGAAGTTTGAGGACCACTGCCAAAGAGCCATTTTATTTTACATATAAAATAATTATTTATAAGTAGTATGGCCTTTATCCATTCTCTAATGTTTAGAGAATCTATAGCATTTTTTCCAGTTGAGTTAATTAAAGCTAGTTCATTGAGGTCGTGGTTGGAAAATTAATTATCACAAGGCTGGTGAGTAGTTTGACTCATTGTAGTAAATACTATTTACAACTTTAAGAGAAAGAACAATTATTTTAACAAATGGAGTCTTCTACAACAAATATCATAGTCTCATAAAAGCCATAAGTCAAAAGTCTTTCAGAAATATTAAAACCTATATTTTTAAGTAGGAAAACTCTATTCTTTTTAGGCAACATATTTAAATACTAATTTTTTTAAGCTTTATGATGACTCATGTAAATATACATCAAATTTGTCTAAGGTACCTACATAAGTTATTAATTCAGTGCTTTGATTTCTCATAAGCACTCACATCCAAAGCTTCTTAAATTTCACTTAAAATGTTGTCACAAAATTTTTATAAATTCTGATTTTAAATTCAATTTTAATTAAGTCTGAATCCAAGGTAATCAGGGATTACAATAATTCATTTCCATTTTTCTTCTTTTTATATCATCACATGATCTCCCTGCCATAAACTTGCCCTTAGCCTTGAGCAGGTAGAACTACTAACTGCATTAAGGCCATCACTTTATCAAGGTGCCTTGCCTGAGCTGGGCACATCTTCTTGCCAGGTCTATCTGCCAGCCAGTCAGCATCAACCCTGAAGGAGAAGGAGAAGAAATCTAAAATTCTAATTGTAACATTAGTATAACTGACAAACTTTCTGGTATCGTAATCATTAAATTATAGATTTTTCTCCTGGAAGTCGCTGAGACTGTTAAGAGATGAAAAAAATCATTTGATGGGTAAAATGTAGCATTGTTTTGGGTTATAAATGGAAACATCTGTTGCTATGCAAGGATCTCTGGGAGGTCATTTTATCCATTCTTCTGACTTGGCTGGAGATCACTGACCTTGACCAGCATATCAAAATGCTACCATAAACTACCACTCTTTGGGGTCACCAGCAGATGTTCAGATGGCTTTGTACATTGAAATAAACTGTTTATTCAGCAAAAGTTATAGGACTGACTTAGGCCACTGACTAGTTATTGCGTACCTAGATTGTAACATGTAAAAGGGGCTGGCTTGTAAGGTCTTTTAAAGGCTCTTTGCCCAAAGAGCACACTGCCATAGAAATTGCTTTAAGATGTTAGCAGTATTAGCCAACTAACAATTGAAGAGAAAAAGTATGTGTCCATGAAAGGCAAAATGGCTTATCTCTTGGAATTGAGAGCTCACTAGAACATGCTCCAGAAAGACTAAAATTACTTTCTTGAGATATAGTAGGTATGGTATGCAGAATAATGCCTCTCCAAAGATTTCCACATCCTAGTTCCCAGAACCTGTGACTATGTTAGGTTACGTGACAAAGGTTGCAGATGGAATTAAAGTTATTTCTTGGCTAACCTTGAGACAAAAAGATTAACTTGAGTTATCTGGGTGGGCCTAACTTAATCACAACAGTCATTAAATGTGAAAAAGGAAACAGAATGAGAGAACTAAAGAAGTGGAAATATGAGAAGGACTTGGCCTGATGTCTCTTTGAAAATGGAGAAGGGGCCCCAAGCCAATGAATATAAACAACCTCAAAGTGTAGCCTTGAGGACATCTTGATTTTAGCCTTGTGACTTCTGACTGAAGAATTGTTAAGATAATAAATTGATATTATTTTAAGCCTTGTGTATTTGTGTGTGTGTGTGTGTGTGTGTATGTGTGTGTGTGATCGTTTGCTGCAGTAGCAGTAGAAGACTAATCAGCAGGAAAACTGAATTCTGTCACTTCTTGAATTTTTCAGAGAATTTAAGTAAAATTATCTTAAGAAATGTTTATGTAGCAATTTGCGTAGAAACTCCATTTCTATATGGCCCTGCGTACCTTTGCTATTGCATCTTCTGTCCTACCTGAGTTTCCTCCTATTGCCTAATATTGTTAGATCTTCCCTGTGTACTTCATTTCTTCCCTCCATGTATCTCCTCTTGCTCATCTCTTCTCAACTGTGCACCCTACTGAAAGCTCACCACTGACTGCCTACTCATCTTCCAAGTCCCTGCCTTCTTTGATGGTTTTAATGGATTGTCCTTTCCTTTGTGGCACCACTGTTCTTAGCACACGTTTCTTAATGCCCTTAGTCCACTATAGTCAAATTACATCCTTCATATCTTTCTTATTCTATTCAGAAGAGGCCTTGTTCATTTATCTTTGGATAGCTAACATCTAGCATGCTAGTTATCATTCTGGTTTTTATATTTGATATATTATAGTGAATACTGATTATATGCCAAACATATAGTAAATATTCAGTTAATATTTGCTGTAGGTGAATTAAGGTAAAATATCTGGACATTTTAGGTAAAACTGTTTTTAACTTTACTCTTGATGTTGTTCCATGTTCTTTGCATAAGGACAAATCTCGGCAGATTTGTCTCAGGGTTGGGTTAAAAAAATCTCATCTTGCACATAGAAGCAGTGTAATAGTGATCGACAGGACAGCTCTGCAATGACACTGGAGTTAGCCAGGGCAAATCTAAGAACCGCTACTTACTAGTCCTACGATTTTGGACAAATTATATAATTTAGTTCTCAGCTTTCTTATCAGTTAAATAGGGATAATCATAACATATGGTGCAAAGATTTTTGTGAGAAATAAGATAATCCAGAGAGTGCTAAAATATCACTTTGGATTATGAATATTATTACATCACATGTTCAGCTTTAATTCTAGGGAAACTGAAATCTGTCACTTTTGATCAGTTCTTGTAATTTTTCTCAGACTATATACATGTCCTCATGATTTGTTTAAACTTTACTCCATTTTTGTTTTGTTTTTTTCTTTATTTTTAGTTTAAGAATTATTTTGTGCTTTATATTTATTAAAACCTTCATTTGTATCAAAACGCTTCAAGTACTTTCTCTATGTAGCAGAGTATAAATAATTAATATAAAAATATCTATAAAACTAGAACATTAGTAGTACTTATTTACCTCAAAGGGGTCTTGTGAAGATAAAATGAAAAAAGGGTATGAAATTGCTCTATAGATAAAACTTGAAAAGCAATTAACATTTTTATCATGTTTATAAATTAAAAAACACAGTCTTTACATTAGTTTGCAAGGGTTGTTGAAACAAAGTATGATAATGGGGTAGCTTAGAGCAGTGGTCCCCAAACTTTTTGGCACCAGGGACCAGTGCTCTTATGAAAAGCTAATGCCTGATGATCTGAGGTGGAGTTGAGGTGGTGATGCTAGTGTTGGGGAGTGGTACAAATACAGATAAAGCTTCACTTGCTCACCTGCTGCTCACCTCCTGCTATGCAGCCTGGTTCCTAACAGGCTATGGACTGGTACCAGTCTCAGGTCCAAGGGTTGAAGACTCCTGGCTTAGACAACAGAGTTTATGGTTTCATAATTCTAGAGGCTGGAAGTCTGAGATTAAATTGTCCACAGAGTGCTTTCTTTCTGAGCACTGTGGAGGAGAATCTGTTCTGTGCCCCTCTCCTACCCTCTAGTGGTTTGCTGTCAATCTTTGGCATTTCTTGGCCTGTAGAAGCCTTACACCAATCTCTGCCTTCATGTTCACATGGGATTCTCTGTGTTATGTGCGTGTGTGTGAGTGTGTGTGTGCGCCTGTTTCAGTGTCCAAATTTTCTCTTTTTATAAGGACACCAGTCATTTGGGATCAGAGCCTACCCTAATGACCTCATCTTAACTTGATCACCTCTGCAAAGACCCTGTTTTCAAATAAGGCATGGGGGTCTAGGTCTCCTGCTGGAGCCCGCCGGCTAAGATCGAACAGTTCCCGAGATGGGGAGTGAGGATTGAGAAAAAGAGAGAGAGAGACAGACAGAAGATAGAGTCAAGAGGGCTAACAGTGAATACTGCTCCCCGACTTTATTTAGCATAGCATATATATACCCTTGGAAGAGCACAAGAAGCAACACCCACACATATGCAAATGATTGCTGACCTTTACTTATGTTCTCTCAAAACATCCTTGTTCCTGTTTTCTCTCTTATTCCCTGGGGCAAGGAACATTCAACATTAAACCAGACTTCCTCCTTCACTAACAAGCTATCCATTAAGCCAAACTTCCTCCTTCAGTAACAAGCTATCCCTTAAGGAGCCCACCTTGCAGGCAACTCCAACCCTGTCTGCAGGGCATTCAGCAAGAATGGCTCCCAAAAGTCTCCAACATATATCTGGGGATGGGGTTGGAGGAGGACACAATTAAATCTAAAACAGTGTTCCTGGATTAGAAATATTAGCAAAGCATGAATATTTCTTCTGGTGAGTTAGTTTTATGCTTATTTCTAATATGAAAAGAGGGTTGGTCTTTTGACTCTTCTACTCACTAACAAGTAACTACCATTCTGGGCTCCATTTCTTCTAGTGTAAGTACCAAGTTAGGGACGCATGTGATGTCTCTATCAATGGATTAAATAGTAACTCACATTAATGAAGCACTCTACAGTTTACTGAGAACTCTCAGGGTATTTAGTTCCTATGAGAACCATGTGGGTATCTATTCTCTTCTCTATTTTAGAGGTATAGAGAGATAAGTCACTTTTCCATGTTCTCACTGCTGGTAATTGCCATCTCCTGAGACCTAATGTGGAGCTCATTCTTCTATAACACTGCTCCATATTTTCTGAGGCTAAAGCCATAAAAGGTTTCTGGAAATTAATATCAACATCTTGTGACAATAATTAATGTCATAATTTAAATTTTCATCAGAATGCCAGAATATGGCATTTGACCCATGGCTTGACACATAAGAAGTCTTAAAAAATAAAACCTTTTTGTGATCTTAGTATTGGGTTTGCAAAATTGAAATATCACATACTACTACTTTCCAGACATTGTACAAAAGTGAATCACTTAGAGTTATCAGCAATTATTTCCACTATGAATATTATTCTTTAGAGAAAAGAAATTTATGAAGGCCACTGAATTTAAGCATTTAGTTAATTTATTTTTGAGCCTTGAGCAACCAACTGGTTTATTTCCACTTTAAAAAAGGTATGGAAAGCTCATGCAATTTTGACTATTTGAGAAGCCTATTGAGGAAAAAAGAGGGAAACCAACCCAATTTTTGTGTTTATGAAATCTGCACTTGTTGATTTTACTGGATATATTTAGAACAAAAGTAGGCAAATTGCCTCTGGTCAACTGAATGAGTAACCAAAGGACATTGCATTTTAGTTTTAAAATTAATGATGGTGTCCATCACCAAACCACTAGCTACTATGAATTGCAAGGTTCATGCTCAGAGCAACGTGAAATGCAAACATGGGTGAAACACAGTCTTGAGTCAAGGGGTTAGCAGCCATAGAGTATGTCAAGTCCCCAGAGAATGAGATGGGGCATGGGCGCTGTCCACTAAGTGTGTGATGGGGCTTTCAAGAACGGAGCATTTCCTGTGAGATTTGGAGTAGGAGAAGAGGTTTCATTTTATGAAGTTCTCATTGAATGTCTCTTAAATGATGGTGGAATTTTAGGATAAGGAGGAATGCAATAGAAAAGTAACATTTATTGAGCTTTTACTATCCACCAGACATTTTGATAAAGATTTGGTATATTATAGAATGGATCTCAGATAGGTCTGAAGCTGGGGCATCCTGGGGGATTCTATGCCTGAGAAACTGGCTTGTCTTTCAATCATTCTTACAGTAATCACTTAGGAGTGGGGTGGGTTGTTGTGCATCAGTTACCTCATGTGGTGGACAGGTAAGTTGAAAGATGAAGAGATGGTGTCATTAGGTGATAGGGAAGGAAGGAGTATAGAGGGTATAAACCCTGTGCCAAAGGCATAAGAAAATTTTCTTATCTGGGAATCCTGACTCTGAGTGAGTGGTATGATCTACATGCTTAGATTCCCATGGAAATGCTGTGGTGTGAGACACTGTACCTCCATATGAGAACTGTATCTCCATCTGGTGTGTCCATCTCTGTATAACCCCACACCATTGCCACTAAAGAAACTCTAAATCTATAACTGACTATATCAATGGACTCTTAATTACATTACCATTCTATTGTGACAATTATTTCTGAATTATTTTATTTAATCTGAGCAAAAATAACTTTGCCTATTCTTGTTGGGCAACAGCCATAGACCCCCAGGGATGTCCCTGCAGTGAACTAAGCTATATTTATCATTTGCCACAGCAAGGAAGCTAGTGCATGATGGAGAACAGTGAGGCTTTTCAAAGGGGATGTTTAGGAGGCGACAGCCAGCTTTGTTGTCTTTGGAACATGCCAATTCATCTGAGGAGTTACTGATAGGTCATTTTATCCGCAGCTCGATTCTGGAACATACAGAGCTGAATGAGCAAGTGTTCCAAGAGTTTAAGTCATGATCATTTGTGACAAATATCTTGGTTTGGATTTGGTACAGTTTTATTTGCTCTGTGAGTCAGAGAGATCTGTTCTGAAAATGTGTGGTTTCTGTTTCAAGCCTCAGTTTTCCATTCACTGCCTAGCTACTGGCAGGGCAGTTCTTTGCCTTCTTACTATTTTGCATACTCAGGCTTGGAGAGGTTAAGCTCTTTCCTAGTGGTATGTTGACCCTAGGTCTGGCAGAGGCATGGGAAATAGTGTAAGTTGGTGAGAAGGTTGGAAGTGAAGTGAGCTCAACAAGGTGATGGGGCCTGATGGATGACAGCCTCAAGTGTCATACTTGGGAGCCTTCTTGTCATTCCACTGAGAGTGTTTGAGCAGGGCTGAGGTGTGCTTAGAGCTGGATGTCATAGCCACTGGGGACCAGAGTATAGGGACCAGGCTGAGAGGCTATTAAAAAACTGATAATTGAAATTTTATAAGATAGATAAACTTTATTTAAAAAAAAAACATTTGATGAGATTAACTCTATTCTAAAGACGAAAAAGGAAAATCTAACAGAGAAGCGGATAACATAACAAATATTATCCTGCCTTTTATATGATTGTTTCTGGTCATAATTTCTTATCCTTTTAATAAAATTAGTTTGTGATTCTTTATGCTGGAGTGATGGTTTTCAAAGGTGGGCGTCTGAGACCAACAGCCTCAGCATCATCTAGGATCTTGTAAAAAATGCAGCTCCTCAGGCCCTACCCAGACTCAAACACACTGAATCAGATATTCTGGGGACAGGGCCCAGCAATCTGTAAGTTACGTTCTCCAGGTATTCTCATGGTAGCTCACCTGAATCTGAGAATCTCTATGTCAGAGTTTGAGAACCATGATGCCGGAGTAATGTCTGTAAGTCCAGCAGGAGTTAAGTATGCACAGATCTCAGCAAGTGTTAAGCCATTTAAATAAAAAAAGACCCTTCATATCTTAACAAATTTAGTAGCAGTCACAGCTGGAATATTTATACTATCCTTTCTATTCAACTCGGCTTTGTGTATCTTTGGAAATATTGAAAGACTATGCTCAATTGGAAAATATCATTTTTATAAAATTACAAGCATAGCAAACTTCTTTTCTTTTTCTTTCTTTCTTTCTTTTTTTTTTTTTTTTGAGACATGAGGGATAGGGAGGCACCTTGGAAAATTATGTGTATGTTAATTGCTGCCTGTAGTTTCCCAGTGACAATGTTTTATTTTGTAGCTCTTTACAACTTTTATTAGAAACAGAACCTTTTTGTTACTGTTTGCTGCCCCAGGAGTTTTAAAAGAACTGATTTTCTGTCAGAAAAGATTGGAATCAATTGCAGTCTTCCCTTATAGATAGCACTAAAACATTTATTTAAGAGTTTAGCAGCTCACCTGTCCTTATCTGTATTCTGAACTGCTTGTCCAACGAAATAAAATTCATTCATGCCTTTGCTCCCTGTGTTATTGACAAAGCACACACTTATGTGACTCAAAGCCAGGATCCCGTCTTCTGGGAAAATTCTCTCAACTTGTCTGAAAGAATTATTTTATTACACATTTTTCATGCCAACTCCAGAACTCCTGAGTGAGAAATCATAGAGGTGAGGGGGAAACAGGAGAGGGGCCTGCACTGGTGACCTAAAAAGGACAATGAGCAAAAATAAGAGGGGCTCTCTTCCCTGACCTATGTTCTTCATTGGAATATCGGGATTGGGCCAACTGATTTTTGAAATAATGGTCTCTATGTTTCACCCCTTCTAGGATGTTTACTGCTCCTTTGAATTTATAGGTACAATGACATTTTGAATACATCAGTATAAAAGACTAGATAGAGCTTTCTTTCTTGACTGTGTGCCGAGAACTTTATATCATTTCTAATCCGAAAAGCTACTTCACAAGACAAATATTACCATTTTACAGATGAGGAAACTAAGAAAGGCTCATGGTAAGAGGGGGTGCAGGGTGTGACTCTGACTCTGCCCTCTAGTAGGCTTTGTCTGAGACACCACCTTGGGAAACACTATTTCCATGTGCATAAAGAAAGGCTAATTCCTGCTCTTCTGAAGATGCCTAGAATATGGATTTCCTTAAGTCACCTTGAAGAAGAAGCACAGGGTAGTGCAGGTGAAGAAGCTGAGGAGACACAGTTTCTATGTGAAGTCCTTGAATCATCAATGTGGTTACACTTAATATTGGGCAGAAGAGAATCTCTCTGTTAGAAAACAAACCAAAAAATTACTTTATTTAAAAAGCTGAATTAGCCCTGTGGTTGAAACTGAAAACCTGGACAAAAATATTTTCTTGCATTTTGGATCAAAATATGCTGCCCCTATATAAGTATTTTTTGAACCAGCTGTCGAATTGACTTAGAACATAGCCCCTCCATGTACTCAGAAGACTGCCGGCTGCCCAGCCAGCAGCCAAGAAAGGCAGTGCACAAAGAGCTTTCAGCAGTGCCTGCTGCCAAGGACATTATCTGCTCCTGTAACCAAGCAGCACATCTTGCTCTCATCCGTCTGAGAAGGCAGCTGCTCCCCCAATGAGATTACTCTTTCCTCTGTTTGTGGGCATAAAAAAACTCTGTTTGCTCTTGAGAGGAGCAGCCTCTTTCTACAGCTCCAACCAGCTGCTGTGGAAGCTTTTTTGCCTTGTGAGTAATAAATGGCATTTCTCACTCATCTGATCCTTCTGGTGGTTCTTCTGGAATACTGTAACCCAAGTGCAAGTTCCAGGCCTGGGTTCCTGTGTTATACCAGCAAATGGGGCTGATGTGCTGATCAGTGCTTGTACTGTTGAGTATAAATGTGCTCACTTCAGTTTGAATCCCTAAGTTCCTATGTTGAAGCCCTATCCCCCAGTGTAATGATGTTAGAAGTCAGGGCCTTGGGATGTGACTTCTAATAAAGAAGTCATAAATGAGATTAGTGCCCTTCAAAGAAAAGACACCAAAGAGATGATTTCTCTCTTTGCCATGTGAAGACACAGTAAAAGGCAGCCATCTACAAACCAGGAAGAGGCTCCTTATCAGACACCAGATCTGCCACCAACTTGATCTTGGACTCCTCAGCCTTCAGAATGGTGAAAAATAAATATTGTTGTTTAAGTCATCCAGCCTATGGTATTTGTTACAGTAGTGCAAACTAAGACAATGCTCATGAGGCATGAGATTTAGAATCAGAGATGCCCAGGAGGACAGAGAACATAAATTTGTCATGCATATTGAGGAAATCAGCTTCTTGAGAGAAGGATTCCTGAAGAACTCCCCTACTGAAGCAAATTATAAATAAAATAGGCCACTAAACATAGCTACAGCAAATTATCAGGCAGACTGCTTGTTAAATAATTAAGTGCTGTTTAGAAATTAAGTTAAGCAAGTGACACCTAGCTAAAGATCTGAGTGAAGTAGAATTTACTTTCCCATAATTAAGAAGAAAATAGATGTGTCCAGTCCAGCCTTTTCAGTGGTATGAGTCCACTTTATCCCAGTAAAGGACACTGGGATGACCCTGCCAGAGCTTGGGGCCCACAGCCTATGCTGAGTCATTTACTTCCCTCTGAAACCCACAGAGATGTCTGCTCGATGTTGTCCTTCACCAATACGTTGGTCATTTTCTCTGCCTACCCTCTCTAGCTGACACCAGAGCTTTTTGTTTCTCAGCTCTGAAAATCTAGGACTATTTATTTAGCCTTTCTTATTGAGGTTACTCTTACTTGAATGATAAGAATTGTATTGCTCCACTTTCCTAGCCTGCACTGGTCTTCTTCGTCCCAAACTCTCTTTATAGAAAGCCCTTGGTACAAACCCACAGCAGGCTCTGGTAAGGTCCCTGGGTTCCCTCAGGACCAGGGATGCAGGAGTGTCTCTCACTCTTATCTGAAGTCTCAGAGACTCGCAAATCAGGAAATAATAAAGAATTGAGTGTCTAGTGGGCTCGTAAGTCGGAAAGGGGAGGCCAAGCAGATTCCTAACACTAAGGGGACCCAACCAGATATAAGATGTCATATACCAGAACAGTGAGAAGAGGAGAACTGGTTGATAGAAAGCAGAACACGTCTGGAGCTTGTCTGGAATAAGAAGTGCTTTCTCCCAGTAGAGACGTGGCAGTTGCATGGGCTTCAAGAACCATGTGTGAGCTCAGACACACCAGGGTTGTGGCCTATAATATCAACCTACAGACAGACACCTTGTGCAGCTACAATGTCCCTCTTTCTTCACAGTATGTGATGAGTTAAACCAAACACACAAACAAATCCACCAGAACTGAGAACAGGAAACTGGACAGGGAAACATAATACTGCTATTTCCCTCTGGCAATTCTTTCTGTAGTGAAGAGGCACTGAAGACAGGCCCTTTAGCTGGCTTCTCAGAAGTGAGTAGCTAGAGGCATTTTGGTGTCACAACATCCCAAAGATGAGAAAGAGACCTTTGAATCCAAGCTAAGACAAGGCAGGTGATTTTAAAATGGATATTCCAATCAGTTGCTATGTTTAAGGTTAAGTTTTAGATAAATGTAGAAAAGCTAAAATTTAGTGAGAAAGGTACAAAGTTGTAACTTAGATTCAGTTTGAAGATTACTCTAAAGGAGAAGTTTTTATAATATAAAAGTTAAAAAAATATTTTTTTAAATAAGAAAACTCTTCTTTAGTCAGCAGAGTTAGATAGTTTAAAACTTGGTTTTGTCACTTACTAAATAGGTGATTTTGGATAAGTCCTTCTCCACTGTAAATCTTTGTTTTATTTTCTGCAAAAAAATATATATACTTCATATATTCTATATAACAAAGACAAAATGAAATGAGATAAGAAAGCCTCTAGTTCAGCATGTCACTTAGAGTAGGTATTGCATTTCTGATTGTGGCCTATAAATGAAGCTTGCTACATCTTTTCTTTTGTTTGGCCATATGGTTGAGGGTATCTGGGGTAGTAAATATGCCAGTATTCTTGAGCAGGAAGATTGGATCTCATTAAGGGTTTAACTTATCCAGCTGTAGCATCAGACAATAAATAACAAAGAAGGGGTGTTGTCATTGATCTATATGCCATATCTGGTACATTTATCAAAGTTGGCTAACTCCTGCTCTGTGTGTAAGCAAATATCTTGTATAGTGAATAAACTAGTAAAGTTTAAAAAACATATTGTATCTATAAATGTCTGGATTGACTATGAGAAGAAAAGCTCATTTAGATTCAAGGCCAACACATCTTGCAGTTTGACTTCAAGATATTTCTTATTTAGAGTATGTGCTTTTCAAAGCCCCTCTTAAGGTAAAGGCTATGTCTCAATGCTTCATAAATATGATCTGTGTTACCTTCAGCAACATCATGGTGTTATTTTTACCTTTATTTCTTAGACAAAAAAGTTTAATTCAAGGTATTTAAGAGATTTGGACAAAGTCATGCAGCTGGTAAGTAACCAAATTCTGATAAAATTTAGGCTTTATGATCCATCCTTGACTGTGTTAAGATAATTTTGAAGAGGAGCATGTCAGGGACAGCATAGGATTTAGGAAAAAGTGAATTCTTTGAAGAAAGGAAGAACAAAGATATAATATCGACACAATTAGATGGTAGAAGAAAAGGTCTGAGTTCAGGACTGGGCCAAGAAAAGTACAAGAGGAACTGACAATGTTTTATGTGCAAGAGAATAAGAAAGTTCTCAAAAAGTGATGGGAATATATAGAAGGATATAGAAGGTGCCCACCTAAAGGAATTTCCAGTGGCCAAATCTAGGCCAATATGAGTATCAAACTGAGTAAAATCAGAACTCATGAATCCATAATGACAATAAACAACAAACAAAAAGATAAAGTTCTTTCTTATAGGAGAAAGTCAAATAATAAATGTAGAAGGAATGAATGAAGTAGAAAATCATCAGAGTAATAGCTGATTTAGTTAAAAATTAATAGTAGATGATGAAAGTAGACTATAAGTTTAATGAACAATGAGATATCTACTACATATTCTCAAAGTATTCCTTAATAAATTATGTGTCAATTAAAAAGAACAAATATTTAGCTTTACAGATGGGTACTATCTTCAAATGCTCAAAATTAACATCACTAATAAAGGGACACACTGGCCTTGTTAGCAGGATTAGAATTCACATGTTTACCTGGGGAACTAGTTCCCTATTTTGGGGGACAACTTACATTTTCCCAAGGTCACACAGCTAGAATGTAGTATATAAGATTTAAATTCAGGTCGAACTTCAAAGTCTTTGTCATGTCTCCTATATCCTGGGTCTAAAGGGTGTTACTGATCCATAACTGAGGCCACAGTCAGCAGAGAGGAGGTAGTTGAGCAAAACAGATAGAAATAAGATGAAATTAGATAGAAGTGACTAGGAGAGATGAGAGATGGTGCAGTGGTATGGCTCCTAGATATGGAGATGCTCTCCTCTACTTAATGACTTTCTGATTTTGAAGGAAATGCAAAAGGAACATCTTAAGGATTCCTTGTCTACCACGCAATGCATGAGTTATAATGAGGGTTTACTGGAAGATGCACCAACAAACTAGATTCAACAAAAAGGCTGGATAGTTAATTATATGGTCAATTTCTCATCCATATTTACACAGTAATATTATGATTTTACTTTTGCCTTACAAAACAAATCCATTTGGATAAATCAATATTATTTCCCACAGTTTCTAATCTCCACTCAGGGGAAAAAGTACTGAGAGTCAGGCAAATCTAATACTCTTCTCAAAATAATTGGACAGAAACATACCCAAGAACAGCCCTTAATGAAAAAGACTGGTTAATAAGTATTTGAGCAATCAGAGGATGCTGCTAAAGATTTTAGAGGGTCCCCAGAGGGGATATATTAATATCCCTAATAAAATATGATTTTGCTACATAGAGAAGGCTTTTTGACTAAAATTTTTAAACATTTTTTTAGTTGCAAATTAAATCATTCTTTGCATTTGGGATAAACTCAGAAAAAATGCCGAGAGAAAATAAATATCTGCTACGTGGGCAAATCCAACAACTTTACAATTTATTCAAGTACTTGGCACCTGTGTACATTTTTCTTTCAACTACAGAGACACTTTATTTTATTTATTTTCAGGTGACCACGGAAAGAGGCATTCCACACAACTGAATTAGATGACTAGGGTCTGAATTAAAACAAAACAAAACAAAGAATAACAACAAAAAAACATTTGAATCTAAGTCTTCTTAAAACCATTGTTATGCCACTTGAAGCTTAAAACTTTGTATAGTTTTTAGTGACTTTAAAATCAAATCCAAATTTCTTAGCATGGTTTCCAAGGCCTCCCACATGCATGAAGAAATTATTTGTAATATCCATTGACATGCTTTTCATTTTTTACTTTCTTGTTCTTTCCTTTTATTCAGTAAGAACTGTCCATTACCTTAGAATTGGGGTTGGCAAACTTTTTCTGTAAAGGCCTGAATAGTAAATACATTAATCTTTGTAGACCATGTGGTCTCTGTTGTAGGTGCTCATGGACACTGAAGTATGAATTTCATATAATTTTTATGTGTCACAAAAGATTATTCTTCTTTGAATTTTTTCAATAACTTAAAAGTATAAAAAATATTTTTAGTTCATAATCTATACAAAAACAGGTGATGAGCAGGATTTGGCCTGCCAAGCCCTGCCTTAGACAACAGAGAGGTGTGGGGAAGTAAGCTGGACAATTAACAATCACATATAGACATATAGAGACACGCAATGTGAGAAATGGCCCAATTTCTGAGAAAGGAGCAAATATTCTTGGGGTCATTTGGGGAGCAAATTGGAGGCCAGCCAATGCCATCCATTTAAGTGAGCTCTTATCACTGACTACACTAAAAAGCTATTTTAGCTATTCTTTTCACTGCCCTTTAGTAGGTCAATCCATCAACACCTCTACACCACTAATGGATTGGCCAGCAGGAATAATGCCTCTTTGTGCCTCTGTATGTTGCCCTGCTCACTTTGACAGTTTGATGTGGACTACACTCTGTGACAGCCCAGGATGCACATCAGCCCCCAAACAGACAGTGTTTACAAAGCACCCATGAGCAGCCCCAGGGTTGGTCTCTGGATAGCACTGAGTGGAAGCAACTAACTTTATTCAAATTGGGGCAAAACTGAAAATTATCTCCATTGCCTTCTCTATTCGCTCCTGTTTCAGTGCTGTGTTCTGGCAAATATGTTTACTTGCCGTCCCCTCTGTTTTACTTTATACTTTTGTTCATCTTGCAATACCTTCTTCTCTACTCTCAAATTATTCCATTCATACTCCTTATCCACATTCTAGCCAAATCTCCTATCTTCCATGAAACAATCCTTAGAAACTTGTGTTTAATAATTCATAATACAGTCACTATGCAGGTCGAAATTAATTATCCATTATCTACCTATGACATCTGCCTTGTCATCTTGAACTCTTAGATAAATCTCTTGGTAGTTACCGTATGTATGCATAGCTTATTCCTGAACTCTGTCCTTCAAGAAACCTAGAATTTACTTCCTCTCTTTCTCCACCCTACCCATGGGCAAGTTTAGTTGTTTCAAAATATACCTTTAATTAATAAATTTCTCTCCATCTTCACTTTAAGCCAAGCCACTAGAATCTCCTTTATAGCCCAGTCTCCTTGCTGATTTCTCTGCCTCTACCATCTCTTCTCCTCCAGTACTCTGAGTGTAATCTTAGTACATGAAGCAGAACAGATCGATCTGGACTCTATCTTCTTATTTGACTTTATCTCATTTCTCTCTTCTCTTGCTCATGAAGTTCTGGCCATTTAGGCTTCCTTTAGATCCTTAAACAGCATAACTTTTCTACCCACCTGGCTCTTACATATGTTGCTTGCTCTGTCTAAAACTGTCTTCTTTCCACACCTTTCCTCCCTCTACCTGGGGGTCTCAGATTAAACAGCTCCTCCCAGAAAAATCTTCCTTAAGCTTCATCTAAAGCAGCCATCCTCCCTCACCCTATGTTACTGTTTTTTTTTCTTCTTTTTTCTTAGCCCCTTATTTGTTTTCTTTTTATCACTCACCAGAATTTTCCATTCTTGATGAATTTATTTGTATGTCTACTTGGAGTGTATTCCCATGTCTTTCCTATGTGTCATAAACTGCAGGATAGGAGCATTGTCAATCTGCTTGCCACTATGTCCTCTATGCCTAAAACTGTTCCTAGGTATAGCAGATGGTCAATGAACACTTCTGAAATAAATGAATGAGTTAGATAATAATGTCCTTAGGGTCAGAATTGTGCCTTCAACTACCTTGACCCCTACCCCCAGCTTGGCCTGCCTAGCACATTGG
The DNA here is from genome assembly GCA_004027375.1 of Macroglossus sobrinus. Classification (NCBI taxonomy): domain Eukaryota; kingdom Metazoa; phylum Chordata; class Mammalia; order Chiroptera; family Pteropodidae; genus Macroglossus; species Macroglossus sobrinus. The sequence continues at coordinate 334,264 of PVKZ01000985.1, read as the reverse complement.
AGTTACTCTGCAGGTGCTGCTTTATTGGATTTGTGGTAAGGTGATTAAATAAAGCAATGTGAATTTCTTTTTTCATAAGCCATGATTGCCTCCTTCCCCTAAAGATCAAGTAGTTTCACTTCAAAAGACGACCTCTCTGAGAGCCTCCAAACTGTCATGCAAGGGAATCGTCTTCACTTCTTTATTTTCTCTCTACCCTTTGATATCATATCCAGGCATTGCTGAGAGAGATCCTTCCTGGTCCCTGTCTCTGTACATAGAGAGGTTTCATTGAATATTTATGCCTCCTAGAAGGAGGTCTATAAATAGACCTGTCAGTTACTTTCTAGGACAGGTGCCGAAGGACAAGAAAAGGAATTGTAGAATGTTATTGCTAAAAAAGACTCATCGTTTGGCTAAAGTTTTTATTTGATGGAGGAAGAAACTGGGGCCCAGAGTGGATATCGTCTGAGGCTTTAGCCAAAGGTTTCTGTTCTGATCCTCTGCCTTAAATTAGCATACATGTCTACTCACTAGGAGCAGGAGGCCTTCTAGTCCCACCTGTGGCCATAGTCTTGCACGCTCATGCTTTTTGCTCCTGTCTAAATCCTACTTTGCATCCCTTGGCCTTTGCCTCTGTTTCTAGTTTTGCTTATCTCTTTAACTTGGCAAAGTTCAACATCTCAGTTTTCACTATTGGTGTTCCCTATAGGTAGAATATATGCCCACACATTGTGGTTTTCTCATACCAAGGGAATTTGAGGAGCTTCTCTGTAAGACGGCCACCAGGTCTAGTTACCACCTGCTTCCCAGATATGCCAGCTATTAAGCTGTTGTCTATCAGCAAAAATCCCTCCCTTCTAAACTCTGATTTGTGATACTTGAGACTGGACTCTGCAAGCCACACTTCTGCTCCCCTAGTTGGCTCCCATAGAGAGCACTAGGGGAAGGGCATGAGGCTGAAGGGGGAAGGAAGAAAGAGCTACTTCACATTTTTGTCCTGTTGGCCTCCTTTCTTCCTGTTTCTGTAAGGGTTACCCAGGAGTGTTTCTTCACCCTGGCAGCAGCCACACCTTTCTGTAAGAGCAGCTGAATCCAGTTGGCAGTTTTTCCAGTACCTGTTAAACTAGATTTATCATACCTCTTCCCCCACAACCTCCACCCAGATAGCCGCACCAATGGAGCAGCACTCTTTCTTCCTCCAGAGTCAGAGATTGAACTCACAGACCCCTCCCCAAAGTTTGTAAATTTGAATGATTCCTACCTCTTTGAGTTCCCAGCTTAAGGTGGTGGCAGAGGCAGTACTCATTTATTTGCATTAACATTTCTTCTAATAGCTTCTTGCCATTTTTGTTGCCTAGTTAACTCCTCATTTTCAGTTCTCTCTGTTCAAATGATTGGCATGGCTCTGTCTCCTGACTGGACCCTGACTGATATATCAGTAGACCCCATTGACCAGCTGGACATGAAATGGGGCTAAAAGTATTTACCACGGGTATAGCTTGTAGTGGTGGGGGCAGGGACAGTGAGTGTGACAGTAAAGCTTATATTCCTGTTCTGATAATAGACTCAAAGTCTAGCATCTGCCCTGACCTCTGTGTCATTCACAGTAAGTTCTCAGTTTTCTGTAAAGGGCTTTTTATAAGGTTAAGCTGGGTGGTGTTCAGGACTCTGTCATGGGACAGCTAAGCCACTAAGGAAGAAGTATCCTTTCACTGGGAGTCAGCAGTTTTCGCCACATTGTGGCATGGCCTAATGGCCTAGATACTTGATATCTATCTATCTATCTATCTATCTATCTATCTATCTATCTATCTATCATCATCATCTATCTATCGTCTATCTATCTATCTATCTATCTATCTATCTATCTATCTATCTATCTATCATCTATCTATCTATATTCTCTTTCTTTGCCTTCTCATTTCTCTAACTAACAAACAAAAAATTAAAAATTACTCATCAAAGGCAATATATTGCATTAGACTGACCATTGTTTGGAGGTAAAAACATCATAAAGAGCAACAAGAATATCATAAAGAGCATTCTCATAGATATGAAAATTTGCTTTTCATTCTGTGAGAATATTCATTACAGCATTCTTTTAAAGAAGAAAAATTTAGGCTGCTAATATGACAGCCATGGAGAAGACCACCATGGTATTTAGGGCATTAAAGAGTGCTCAGCTCAGCTCTGAGAGGCAGAGATGATGACTAGGAACCCTTAATGGCTGCTTGGAGTGTGTGTCCTGCATGAAGAAGGGGTACCACAGTGGAAAAATGATCTCTCGCATCTATGAGCAGTTGGTAAGTCACATTAGTTTTCCAACACAGAGACATGTCTAACCATATAGTTCGCAAAGGAAAGCAGCTTATTGTCTAGTGGAAGAGGTTGTCTGCACGCAGTGAAAACAGCAGCCAATAATTCTTGACTGTGTGATTAAGTGCTGAGCAGGCAGCATCCATGGTGAGGGGTGGTTCACAAGTTGGGAGGAAAGAAAACTTGCTAACCATTAATCATTGTAGTCAGCAGGAAATAAGAACTGGAAGATGCCTTGGCAGGGAAGGAGAGGACAAATACAAGGGAAGTGAGAGGGTTACAAAAATAAGCCAAGGAAAACTCTCCCTGGGAATTTAAGATCAATTGAAGTTTTTATTGAGTTTATACTATTTTGTCAATACTGTGCCTAGGCTGTGGTGAAGAAGACTTCAAAGAACTTCCTACCTAAAGAATCAGTCAGAGCTGTGGTTAAAAAGAGATAAGTGGCAAAAAGGCAATGAAGTCCCTGCCTAATTAGTGGTGGGTCCAACCAGTATCATTTTGAGACCAGCTACAGCACAATAAAGAACAAGTTATTGTTCGAATTCTGTCTTAAGAAGAAACAAGTTGCAACTGAAGAGGATATAGAGTTAGAAAAAGTCATCTATGCTTTTTTTGAGCTTAATGAAGGCACACACAAGCTGGTAGGACTGACCAGAAGTCAAAAGCCTAAGTTTTTAATTACAGTTCTTACCTATATAAATGGTTCTGTGGCCATGACCTGATGTCTTAATCTCCTTGTTAATACTGACGTCCTATTTGAAAAAAAATCTCTTCTGGAGGTATTTCAATGCCTTCTACCAGTACAGGTCTATAGACTATTACTATATATTTGTTTTCTTCTTATGGCTATATTGCCACCATTGCTTTTTTTTTTCTTTTTTACTCTTATTCACTATAATTGGCTCTGGTTTTGTCTTAGAAAACAAAGAAAGAATGAGAGGAAAATCAAAATAGAAAAGAACAAAGTTTAGAGCAGATGAGAAATAAAAGAATAAGAAACCACAAATGAGAAATTGATTTGTAAGCTAAGCAGGGCTACCAACAAAGGAGAGAAAGAATAGGACAAATAAAGAATGTTTGTATATAAATAGAAAAAATTGTTTGAGTAAATCAATTGAGCTTAATTGATATCATAAAGCAATGTAGTGAAGGGGGAGGTTGGGTTGGATGGTAAAAAGACTAAGGAGAGAACATTTCATCTGGTTATAATTAAAGGAGTTGGAAGGAAAGAAACACTTCTGCTGACCATCTTCCCCAAGTATGAGACAAAGTAACTGAGCTGCTATAATAAGAAACCTAGAACTATTATTACATAAGATAGAAATTAATTTTCCTCTCAGATAACAGTCATGGGTAGATGGGTGGTAGAGGAGGGTAGGGAGATCTGTTTCACGAGGTCATAGAGGGTTTTTAGCTCCTTTTATCTGTGCTCTGCAATTGCCTGAAAGGCACTCACCAGCTTGACCAAAGCTGGATCACCATATTCTGGTCCCTGGAATAAAAGAAGGACAACATTTCCTTTTAAGCTGGTGATGTAGCACTTTTGCCCACATTTTGTTGGTGAGAATTGAGTAACACAGCTTGGAAATGTTGTTTGCAGCTGGGCAGCCATGAGCTCCATTATTAGAGTTTCTATTACTAAAAAGAGAGAATGGATTTGGGGGGTCAATTAGTCTGTTTCATGTCAGTTCTGCTTGTCCTGGTCAGTCTATAGCTAGTATGATTAGGAGTGATTTAGGACAGACATTTATTCATAAATTTGGAGTCTACTTCTAATGAGAATACACATTTTCATGAGCTCATATAGCAATCACAAAATAAAAAAAAGCTACCATTTATTTATTGCCTCACATGTGCTAGGAGATGGCTGAGAGCTTTATTTACCATTAGAACCATATTCTTATTCTCATAATTGAAGTTCAGAAAAATGATTCTTCCTTGGATCTCAATGTGAGTACATTGCAGAGGTCCATGGGCCAGAGCCTCTGCTAGGACAGGGTTATACACGGCAGTAGGTAGAGCACTCCTGCCTGTAATCTAGCTGCACTGCTGACAACAGCCCTTTGGGATAGGAACTCTGAACATCTCTATTTTACAGTAGCAAAACCAGACAAAGTAGCAGTGGTAGAATTTGCTCCTGGCTACCAGGTATGGAGTCCTCCCCCTTATCATTAGCTGTGCTACCCCCTAGGTCAGCTCCATCAGAGTCATGGAAGGCCTGCAAGGGGTGGGTGATTTGGGACTGGGCCATGCATCGCATGTAAGATGAGGACAAGTATTAAGTATAGGGCTGCTCTGCCTACAAAGGTGCTCACAGGTGGAAATGTGCAGGGCCCATTTCAGACGCCAACTGAAATTTGTCATTAATAAAAACAGTTCAAAAAGCATTTGGCAAAGGACTTTGGGACTGGTGCTATTTATGAGAAGGGTTTAACGGGAGAATGCGCAGCTGCAGCAGACGGCTGTCGACGGGGCCTCTCTCCAGAGGGTTTCATTCTGTTTTCCTTTGTCTTGGAATAAATGCAGAGGGTGCCATATGTGAGCCTGGATAGATAGTTTTGAACCACAGCTAATTAAAAGCAGGCGCTTTCCTGGAAGTTAACGAGATAGGAGACGTGAAATCACCTGGGCAAAATTCTCCTTGGTTTGGGCTGTTACCTCCTGGAACAGGATTTTTTGTCAGGGTGCAAGTGTGGCTACGAAGCCCTTAGATATGAGCCAGATATGGAAATGAGACACAATGCATTTTGATTCCTCCATCCCCTCTTGGTCAGCCAAAGAATCCTGCCTCACTGGGCTATTCAGCTGGTGTCCAGGTGGCTCTTCTCCTGGCCATGAACTTCAGCACCTGTGATGCAAGGTCAGCCTAAGCACACAGGAGCCCTCATAGAACTCATGATGCACCCTCCAGACCACAGCTGTCTGTAGTTAATCCCACATGGATGGCCCTGGACCCCCAGGGAAACACAGCCCTCTAGTGACGAGCTGTTAGGACCTAAGAAGGCCTCTGGAAATTGGGTTGCCTCTGAGAAACACAGATTTTTCTCCTGTGGATGAAGCCAGCCACTACTCAGCACCTTACTTTTTGCATATGAAAGGCTTGGTAATTACTACTTTCATCCTTAAAGCATGCAAGTGACATGCAAAATTAGCACTTGAGAGGATCCACTTTTAGACCTTGTTGTAAAGCAAAACTTATTATTTGAAGATAAATCAATTTCTGTTGCCTGTATTTGCGGTTTCCCCCAGATGGCTAATTACCAAAGATAAATGTGTATAAACACAAGCCTTATCCTTCTCCATCCATCTTCCCTGCCTGCCTGTTTATCCAGAGGTTAATAATCACAATCTTGTAGTGTATTGCCATAGTAATGGCTTTGATGGGCCCGACAAGTTTATGACCTTTCATTATAAATAGAAGGACATGAATCTTAAGAAAGGAAGGTCATTTTAGAGATGAATGTGCAAATAACTAGGCTTTCTGAAACTGAGCCAAAAGGAAAAAGAAAACAGAAAACAAAATAAAAAGGGAGATCCCCCCATGAACACAAATGCACAAAACAAACAGCATAAATGTCACAGAAATTGGTTTACAGCAAAATTAAATAAGGTTCCTGCAAGCATTAATTTTCATATTTTCTGTTTATGCACTGTTAGGATTATTTCCCAGCTTTGATTTATGAAAGAGTAAGACTGGGCATTATCGTTCAGACACTCATCAAATTCAGTTAAGGGCTGGAACTTTAATTCTGATAGGACTGACTTCCTCTCTGATCAAAAGGGCGAGTAGAAAGTACTTTATCTCCATGGAGTAGATTATGGCCTCTGTGCAAAGACCGAGGTTCAGATTGTCCTCCCTCCCTCCCTTACTTTTTTCCTTTTCTTGCCTTCCTTCCTTTTTTTCCTTTCTTTCTTCTTTCTTTATTATAATATATACTCATTGTAACAACAAAATAGCAGAAAAATAAAATTTGCCATTCTACTTTTTTTGGGGGGAAAAAAACAGTGCTAAGAAATGACTAATTAAAAATATAGCTCTGATACGTGATGTTCTTAGTTGTTTATAAATATTAACTTCTTTTTTTCTTTATAAAAACACTTTGGAGGTATTATCATTGTCTCTATTTTATAGGTGAGAAAACAGAAAGCCAGAGAGGTAAGTAACATGCCCAAGGCTACGCTGGCAGTCACAGAAAGAGGAGTGCCTCAGTCCATTTGGGCTGTGCTAACAAGACTCCACAGGCTGTGTGGCTTATACACAACAGAAATTTATTTCTCATAGTTCTGAAGCTAGAAGTCTACGATTGAGATGCTGGCAGTTTTGGTATCTGGTGAGGACCCACTTCCTTATGCATACACAGCTGTCTTCCCGCTGGTAGAAGGGGCAATAGAGCTATGTGGGATCTCTTTTATAAGGGGAATAATCGCAATTATGAGGGCGCAGCCCTCAGGACCTGATTACTTTCTCAAAGTTTTACCTCCTAACACATTCACCTTTGAGGTAAGGATTTCAATCTATGAATTTGAAGGGACTCGGCATTCAAACCAAGGCAAGGAGGAAATCAGATCTCCATTTGTAGAGCTTCCAGGCATATGCTGTTAGCCTAAATGCTATTCTGCATCTAAAGTCAGAACACAGTTCCATCTAAAACCAGGCACCGTTTTGTGCTGGCAAGTTGTTGGAGGAGCTCAGACTGACATGGAAGACATTGAAAGATCTGTCCTAGCTGAAGACCCAGAAAGAGCTAATGTTTCAGTCTGAGTCCAAAGGCAGGGAAGAACAGATGTCTCAGCTCAAGGCAGTTAGGTAGGAGAAGTTCTCTCTTGCTTGTCAGAAGGTCAGCCTTTTTTTTTTTTTCTGTTTAGGCCTATCAAGTGATTGAATGAGGCATACTCACATTTTGAGGAGAGCAATCTGCTTTACTCAAAATCCATTGATTCAAGTGTTAATCTCATCTAGAAATAGCCCCCACAGATACTCCCGGAATAATGTTTGGCCAAATCTGGGTATTTGGAGGCTCATTCAAGCTAATGCATAAAATTAACCATTGCACCTGTCTACTCAGTGCTGGGATTTGTGCTAGGAGCTGGGTTCCACTTTGGAGGAACCTAGAGTCTGGCCAACATATGCCTGCAAACAATATGCTAATTACTCTGAATGAATCAAGGGGAAAGCTTTCAGGGTTCAGAGGGTAGGGAGGTCACAAAAGAATCACCAGTGGGCAGGGAGGCAGAACTGCTGGTTACATTTTCAAATGTTTATATTGTGGAGGGTCAGCTTCTTATTTCACCCTGAGATGAGCCACAATAGGAGGGATTTGACCAGCACCAGGAAGGCTTCTCCTTCTTACAACTTTCTCTTGAGAATGCTAAGGGTTGTTAAGTTGCTAAGACCCCCGTGTGGTCCCCATTCCTTCTTTCCTGGCTAAAAACTGGCAGCCTGTCTCTTTTCATTCTCTAGAAAGCCTTATAGTCAGACAGAAGAAAAGTAGAGGATTTAAAAGGCTGCTGCAGCTGCATCCTTCTTTCTCTCCTTTTCTTCTTTTCTAGTAATACGCAGTACCTTCTCTAGGGCTTAGGTAAAGTCTTTTTAGTAGAGCATACAAACCCTCACTCCTTGCTTTCTCCTAACTTAAAGAGATGACCTGGCCTCAATTTCCAGGAAGTTGGCTTGTTTATTTGCTTTTACATTTTACAGCACCTTATAATTAAAACCTAGTTAAAAATCACCTCTTTTCCTATTTGATAAGAAATATTTGTGTAACTTAGATGCTCATTTTATTTGGACATGTAAATGCCATACAGTAAGGGGAGAACAAATGTAGTTTTAAAGTGGCACTGTCATTTAGAGCTTAATAGGTCATGTTGTAGATTATAAGATACCAAAGTCCCCAAGAATATCAGAATGCAGGCTGAACTCCTTGGAGAGAAACATCAAGCCTTTCCTTGTTACCATATTCTGCTTCAATTGCTAATATCTCTCTTTATTATAGAGTGAGGCTTCTATGGTACCATGGGTACAAGACAGGGGTGGGACATTTTTTCTAGTTATCTATTGTTATGTATCCAACTATCTCAAAACTTAGTGGCTAAGACAATAAAAGATTGGTTTTTCTCATGAATCTACAAGTTCAGGGCTTAGCAGGGACAGCTCCTCTTTGCTGTTTGACATACCCCAGGTGGCTGGAGGGCTGAGGACTGGCATCATCACGAGACTAGCTCATTCGCCTGCTGATGGGCAATGATGGCTGTCAGCTGGGAGCTTACCTGGGCTGTGGGCTGAATATCAATCTACATGTGGCTTCCACATATGGCCCTGGCTTCATTAAAGCATGGTGGCTGAATTTCAACATTAAATGTCCTGAGAAAGGGAAAAAAATTCAGGTTGAAACTATTGATTTTTTAAAAAATCTATCCTGAGAAGTCATATAGTGTCAACTCTGATGCATATTTTTGTGTTAGACATATACAGCCTATATTCAGGGGGAAGGAAGTTAGAGGACTATCAAAGACTTTGCAGAATACACATACACACACACACACACACACCATTTTATATATATATAAATTGTTTAAAATTTAAATTACTTTATTTTTTAATTGAAGAAATTATTTTAAAATGTTCTCCCATTTACCTTCCCTCTCCCTTGCAGATATATTTTAAAACCACCAGGAGCACGATATATAGAAACTCAGTGAATGTTTTCTCCTCTGATTCAGGTTGAAGATGCTGTACTCTCTATTCCAATGCTTCCAAATGGAACCAGAGTAATAAGGATTCCTGAGAGAATGCAGGTGGGACTGGTTTTTGCCTTCATTGGGTGACTCCGAAGTGCTAGGGAGGCTCCAATTATTAACGGGGAGCCCTGGTACTTATCTCTGGATGCTCTTCTTCCCAAATGTGGGTACAAAGAGAATTCATCGCCTCCTGCTTTCCTTCCTTGTGGGCCCTGAAAACAAGCCACGGATTTTCTCAATTGAATAGTTTTGCAGCCAATCATTTTGGGGATCAGAGGAGACATAAGTAACCCACCCAGGGGAGTTACAAAGGCTCCAGGATTTTAGAGCACGAACTGGACGGAGGATTGTGGCTTAATTTTGTCCCAGGTTATACAAGAAAACTTCTGCCCTTTGCTACTGTGATTCCGTGGTGTTATGGCATCCATTTTCCTTTGTGATGATCTCATTTCCTACCCTACATCAGCAAGGCCTCAAGTGGAAACTTTGCCACTCCTTAAAAATTCAGCTCAGATCTCATTCAGGAAGGCAGGCCTGTGTCCTATCCAGCAGTGATTCCTCCGGACATTTTCATGTGATGGTCTCTGATTCCCTGCCAAAATTTCACCATTAAAGCTCCATTCCTTTGTCTCTTAAAGGCTGCTTGATCTCTAAGGCTTCCCTCTTAAAAACCACTATTCCCTGGAATAGGACCTGTCTTAGATACTCAGCTACCAGAAGAATTAGTTGTCAACTAGCTGAGGCCAAGGCCTGGAACTGAACTCACTATGGACTTGTAGGAGGGACTGGCCTCTGAAAAGCATCTGAACAGAGCTGACAGGGCAGCCAGAGCTCCCAGGGACCCACGGCCCATGGGCCACCCTTCTGATGTACTTCTTCTTGCTTCACAACACTGAAGACCAAGATGGTGTTTGGGTTGTGCTATAGCTTTTGCCAGTTCAGGGTCCCAGGTAGGAACATCCTGTCCTGTGGATACTCAATGTCCCAAATGCTCAGGTCTGCTGAAGTTTCCTGAACAGGTAGGATGACTTTGAGCTTTCTGGTGGTATCTCACCTTCGTGTGGTTCCTAAACCCATGCCTGTCCATCCTGGGCTTGGCGTGGCTATCTATGAGCACACCAGAGCTGCAGTCTCCCCACTCCAACCATGCTGCTCCAGGTCCCATGGTGAGGCCTGAGCCTCATCAGTTCCCTTTCAGAAACTAGTCCTGACTCAAATCTGTTTGCATGGACCCCAAGTCATTACTTGGCTTTTTGTTCTCCATTCATTCTGGAGTTTTAAGTCTTTACCCTAGTCACTGCCAGGCATCCAGCTTCAGACCTTGAATCCTGAGCCTTCGCAACTTTTACTATTGTCAATGCCTTAAAATGCCGTTGACAGCTCCCGCTCACTTAATCAGTTCCCCTTGGATACCTATACCAGCTGAATCATATCTGAATTTATCTCTCTGCCTCAGTTTACTCATCTGTAAAATGAGAGAAATGATAGTATAAAATTGTGATGAATGCTGAATGACTTAATTCATGTAAAGTACTTAAAACAGTATCTGACATTCAGAAAGTGCTTAATGAATGTTAGATATTGTTATTATAATTATTGACTATATTGTTCACTCTTTCTAGAATCCAAGTCTGCAATCCAAGCTAATGCCCCTTGTTCCCAGCTGCTTTGCCTAAGTTCCTCTCCTTTTCCCCTGGGTTGCTATTGCTTGGTGGGTGCCTGCAGGTCTCAAATTTCAATTGAGCAGAGGCCCAGTTTCCCCATGCCAACTCCTCCCAGCATCTCCCACTCTGGAAAAGCCAAGGATGCTCTTGCAAGAGCAGCTCTGAGCTAATGTGAGGATGATGTACTATGTGAGATGGCAGAAGTGACATTGCTAATGAAGGAAATCAACTGCTCCAACTAGAACCAGAATCTAAGGGAGGAAATGACAGTGAGGCCCATGAATATATGGTTCTGACTGAAGCCCTGCCAGAAATCAGTCTCAGCTGGAAAATTGAGCTGTGATGATTACAAAGAGTCAGAATGATAGCTTTAGTCATGATGCTTCAGGAGCTCTATAAAGAACAGACCAAACAATTTTGACATTAAGTGTTTAGAGAGAGAAGAATGGTTTGTAAAGGAGGATCTTGTTATTCCTTGAAAAGCTACTATGAAGACGTCAGGCGTATGGAAATAACAGATGGGAAAGGCGTGCCGAGATCATTACTCTGAACTCTTAAGTGCTGTTATTGACAAGCACAACCCACATCCCTGGGCAAATAGATGTGCCTGAGAGTAGGAGGAAGATGCATAAAGAAGGAAAAGCAGAAACCAAATATTTCAGAACATCAGGGGGTGGAGAGAAATTACATTAGAATTAAGGCATTCTTTAAAGTGAAAGGAAGGAAGGAAGGAAGGAAGGAAGGAAGGAAGGAAGGAAGGAAGGAAGGAAGGAAGGAAGGAAGGAAGGAAAGTTGGTTTGGTGAGAATGTGAGCAAGGAAGATCCCATCAAATTAATTGACTAATTTATTTACATTTATATGTCATGTAGTAGTTCTTAATGTTAGGGAGTGGGGGTTGTCACTTCGAAAGTCTAATAAAAGGTGTGGGCTTTCTTTCTAAAACACGCCCTCATTAATGCATGATCAATTTGGGGTAAACAGCATGAGGAGCATCAATGGGCCAGAAATTAAGGAGTTCCCAATGGTGGCTCAAACAATAGTCTTTTCTCTGATGGCAAGAGATATGGAGATGACTAGTATTCAGACCCTGGACTTCTTACCCAGAAGATTTCCAGGGATGACATGGGCACAGGGCTCTCTGCCACAGTGCCTCAGCCCAGATTCTGATAAGGTGCTCTGGGGGTCACAGCTTCCTTATGTTTTTCTTGCTTGAGCTTGTAACTAAAATAAGGCTAAGTGGCCTCTTAATTCTTGTCCTCTCTGTGCGAGTCAGTGGGGGTACTATAAGAATTTTGAGTGGGATGTTTTTTCTTGGGACAAGGCTGTTTCACATTTTGCATGTTTGCATGCCTCTAAACACTATCTACCAGCAGGAACCCCTTCTTAGTCACAGTCACATTTTTAAATGCAACTTTAGAATCTGTAGAATATATCATTGAAACCATAGCTCCACAATCTTACCCTTCTGGCTCTGGTTGTCAGGATTTGACAGTATCAGTGGTGAGAATTGTCATGAGAAGAAGAACAAAATGACAGTGACAAAGACTTTCAGCCTAAAGCTGAAAGTAACAAGTCTAAACCTTTCTTCACCACCCTGAACTTCCCGGCCTTTGCTCCAGTGCATGGTCCAGGTCCTGCTAAGCCTACAGAGACAGGAACCAACCCCACTGCTCAAGTAAAAGGCCACCCCTTGCCTTTGAACAAAAGAAACAAGGGAGTTTCTAGAAGGAGAAACATGAAAAGAAAACAGTCTAAACAAGAAAGACCTTCAAGGAGATGCCTTTATGTCAGCAAGACATTTTAACTTTTTTGCTTCTCCTTCCAAATTCTCTACCTTCTGAATCCAAGGCTCAGCTGAGGGCCCCTGGCCTATGTCAACATTCTTTTTCTCAAGTTGTAGGTGAGAAAAAGAATCTCAAAGTCCAGACCCTCCGCCCTCGACTCCAAGTAGAGGGGAGTTTTCCAAAGTGTAAATCTATACTTCAGTAAATCCCATGTGGACATTGGTAACTTGGAACACTCTTGTTTGAATCAAGTCAAGTAGATTTCTTTGCTGAAGATCTTCTCAAACATTTCACTAACTCAGAGTTGGGTACCTTGCTAAGGACTTTACATCAATGAGCACATTTTCACTTCCAGCCTGCTCTAGGAGGTGCCTACTATGAATTCTTTAAGTTTTCAGATAAGAAAACTGAAGCTGGAGATGTTGAGTAACTTGCCCAAAGTTGCACAGACAAGATTCAAAATTAGTTTCATCTCATGCCAGAGCTAATGTGCTTTTTAGACAATAGGTCCTTCTGATGTGCTAATATGTATTAGGAAGATGCATCAAACAGAGGATCCCCAATATTTTTTGATCACATGTAATAGATCAGGCTCTCTTGAAAGCAGACTCTGAAACTCTGAGATTTGTGAGCAGGAAGTTTATTATCATGGGCTTTTAGAATCAACACCTGTTTTAAAAAAGCAAAACTGGGTCGATAAAGAAGCTGAACTTGGCCAATCCTACAGATAGCTCTTGAGGTAGGAAGGCCCTTCAGAGTTGTCCCAGAATAAGACAAGGCAGCTGACCTTCACTGGCAATGCTAAGCTAATATTCAGATGAAGCTACAAAATAACATACAATATGCTGAAAGGTAGATATTAAAGACTGTTGACAGTATTAGAAGATGGTAATACAGTCTCTCAAGAGTGATAAGAGCAGAAACAATGTGAACTGAAGATCAAACATGAGCCTCCACTGCCATCCACCAGAGCCACTCCCTATTGACCAGTAGAAGATGTAGGCTGCCTTGGGATGGGAGCTTGGCCATGAGTGAGGCAGCCTTCTTCAGTTGAGGGCATGTTCTAGAAAGAGAATAGTTGAAGGAATGAGTGTTTCAGTTAACGGGTCGTGGTGGTGGTGGTGGTTGTGGTGGTGTCTGAAGCTACTCCAAATCTAATGCTGCCTGGAACAAATGCACTTTGGGAAAGCTGTCACAGCAGTTGGAGTTTAGAGATGAACAATCACAGTTTGGAAGCCATGGGGTCTTACCATATGTATCTACTTAGAGCTTCTAAAGTAGCAAACAGTGATACTACATTAGTCTTCTCAGTTTAGACACTTTCAAGCATGTTTAGGTACAGTTTCATCACAGTTTTTGTAAGGTAGGCTAAGAAAATCTACACATACAGGATCTAGAATAAATGATGTTGCATATATTAATTTAAACTACTTAGTGGCAAAAAATGGGACTAGAACAGGTTACTTTGCTCTTAGTTTATTGTTCTTCCCATTGCATCTGCCAGTTTTTGGTTCTGGGGATAGAGATGTGAAGAAATTATATTCAGGAATTCCTTAACCCAAAGGGAAGATGACTTGAAAGTTTTATTTTGAGATCAGTTAAAAAAGAGAAACTTTAGTTCATTGCTCATTTGTCATTCACCATGACTAGGATGTCCCTGGGCAATGCAGAGCTAACATTCAGCTGTGTCTACAAGATGACACACAATGTGTTGAAAGGTAGGCATTAAAGACCTTTGACGATGTTAGAAGAGGGTAATACAGCCTCCCAAGAGTGATAAGAACAAGAATAAATGTGAACTGAAGATCAAACATGAACCTGCTACATAAGACAAGACTGGCACAGGACACAGAGAAACCTCAGAAGGAAAGAGACGATGCACAAGATCAGTGCTCTGAAAAAGGAGCATGACTGATCTCCAAAATAAACAGATGGACAGATCACAGCCTCATTTAGATGCTGCTTTCAGATGACTGCCGCTAGGGTTTTAGTTTTTCCTTTATAAGAAGTTCATAGCTTTGCCAGAATATAAATAGAGTACATGGAGACTTAGAGCTTTAAGGGACCTCGAAGTCTTGATAGCCTCGTTTCATTACTTTATCAGAAAACCAAAACCCAGAGAAGTTAATTGATTTGCCTAAGGTGATACAGGTAGTTAGTAATAGAATAAGATAGGAAAGTCAGATCTCTTTCACTCAATTATTCATTTAGTCTACAGATATTGAATATTTTATACATGTGGTCCCTGGGTTTGAATCTAAATAACTATAGAGTTTAGTGGGGTACACTAAACTCTGAGAGGTTCCCAATCAACTGGGCAAAGAGACATATAAACAAATGATGAGAGGACAGAAAAGTAGTAAGTACAATACCAAAGTATTTTCACAATGCTAAATCATATGTATAAAGTGCTGAGAGACACTGGCTACTCCTGTGGTGCTGAAGAATTGGTGGAGATGTCATCTTGTATGCTGGTCCCCATCTATACTAGGCCACCCCTGAAGGAAAGTAGTGTTTTTAAATTTTAGCTGCAACCATGCCCATGTCCACATTCTCAATAGGTTGTGGACATGGGCACAGTTAAGTACAAGAATTGCTTCTGTCAACATGGATCCAGTGTCCTTTATGTCTGACTACCCACCTTTAGCATGACTTAAAATAGCCCATGTACAAAAGAATGTAACAGAAGCAGAGAGGGGACTCTCACAATTTTCCCAGGTTTGCAGAAAGTATCTATAGGTCTCTTTTTTCTATGCCTCTGCTAGGCTAAGATATGGGCTTCTCTTTGTGCACCTACCTCATTTTCTGCTCAATCTGACCTATTTGTTTTGGCTTATTTGTTGTTATGTACATGTTCGAGTCAAATCAGCTACTACTTTTGAAATTATATGACTATGGAGCTCTAGTGTCTACTGTTTAGTTTGCTTATAAGTTTTGTGCTTCTTAAGAGACAGAATAAATTCAATTGGCTCAACTTGGATCAGCTGCCACCCAATTTTTAGTTAACTATGATTAGTAGAGTGTGGTCAACTCTTAAAGCCAAGAACTCTTAGGAACCCTCCCTCATCATGGCTGTGAATCAAGTCTCCTATGGTGACATGAATTGGGCAGGCACTCTAAACATATCTACTGATCATTGACTTTATACCATTTACATTTTCCAGATTTGAGAAGACTTCTGCTTCAATTTTTCTGTTTTAATTCAAGGTCTCTATAATAGTGGAGTTTAGTTTCATTGATTGTTCAGTGTATTAGTCAGCTTGGGCTGCCATAACAGAATACACACAGAGATTTTAGAGGGACAAAGTTCAGTCTATGACACCTAGCAGTCTCTTACAACTGAGAACTCTCCCAGTAGCTGGGTTTCCTTATTTCTGAGGCTTCCCTCCATGTCCTGGGAAATGCTTCTGGTGGAGTCACAAAAGCCATTTGAAAACTTGACCAATAATAAAACAGACAAAAATAATCAAGGCTGTGAGGAGAGTGGTTATTCTTGAGAGTCAGTGACCATAAGAAAGAGTGGAGCGATATCTGACAAAATATTTTTAAATCTGGGTGCTGGTAACATGTCTGAGTTCAAACTGTAAAAATTCATCAACCTTTATGCATATGGCATATGTATTTCTTCTTTGTGTTTGTTCCTGTTATCCAGTGCTGTGTAACAAATCATCCCCAAACTTGGCAGCTTAGAACAACAACAACATTATTTTTTTTCACAAATCCATAATTTGGATTGGGCTTGTCAGGAATAACTTATCTTCACCCCATTTAAAGTCAACAGTAGCAGCTTGATGGCCTGAAATTGGATCATCCGAAGTCTCACTTACTCCTAGATCTTGCACTTAATATTAGCTGTCGAATTAAATCTTAGCTGGATCTGTTGGCTGTAACACCCTCATGGGGCCTACCTGTGTGGCCTGGGCTTCCTCTCACCATGTGGTGGCTTGATTCTAAGGATGAACAGAGTCAGAGAGAAGCCATGTTACCTTTTATGATCCAGTCTTTGATGAGTAGTGTTATTCACCTACATTTTGCTCCTCAAAGCAGCCACAAAGTCTCATCTAATTTCAAGGTGAAGATAAATAGATTTTATTTCCAGATGGGGAATGGAAGAGTTCTAAAAGTATTTGGGACTAGATACATTACTGTGGCAAATTTAAAAAAAAGAAATACATCTTACTACAATGTTATACTTTAATAAAAAGTTTTTAAAGAGCAACTTTAGGTGCAATAAAATTGTAAAAAAAAGATAACAGATAGTTTGAAAGAAACATGTTGAGGTAAATAATAAACCAAGTCACCATCAAAAAGGCTAAAGTCATATGCTATATGTTAATCCACTCTTGATCTTTTAAAGAGCCTCTATCATAAATTTTTTTGACATAGAACCATTTTATATAGAAAAAAAGAATAAATAAAAAGCCAACAGCAACCCACTTTGTGGTGGTAGGCAGATTATTACACAGAGCTGGTTGAGACTTGTGTATTTTTCCAGTCATTTGTAATGATAATGGAAAAAAAGAACATTATCTACAAAATAGGAGGTTGCAGTGTGCAGGAAATGGAGCATGAAAAGGATTTGTGCTGTGATGTAGAGATTAAGAAAAACAACCCATGTGAATTAATAAATGGAATGCAAATACAGTACATTCAAGTGTAACTTCAATGCAACTTCAAAGGATTTGTAACATGAAGAAATATGTATTCTCTGAAGCAATATTAAATGTCGATTTTTCTTCTTTCAGAATGTAACGGTTCCATTGGAATAATTTGAAAAGCTTTTCGATTCCAAGTTGGTGTCAAAGTTTATTCCCACTGAGACACTTGGATATTCTTTCTCTAGCCATCACTACCTCTTTCTTTCATTCTAGGTCATCCCCAACCATTCATTTGTCCCTCCTTACCTCATGATGTCACCCTAAATTAACCCATCCCTCTGTACATTTTAGCTTAAAACTTCTGGCACATCATCTCTATTTTCAGAAAATTTCTCAGATTCCCATTGCTTCATTTACAGCTCATCTGTGCTTCAAGCATATATCATCTCTGCCTGACTTTCCTCATTTTATTGTTCATGTCCTACTTCATCCGAGACCTTAAACTTGAAGGCAAACTTAGTTTTCTCCATTTTGTCTCTCTGAGAATTGAGTTTCTTTTGCCTTAGGTCTTCTTATCTCTAGCTACATTAATTTTTTTTTAAATTTATTTAAGAACTGGTACTTGGATTCTATTCTAACATTAGTGTGAGAGGTCAACAAAACTAATATAGGAAAGCAGGCAACATCTGGGGTCACCATTGTCAAGACTGATCATGGATAGGGTATGGGACCTGGCTTAAACATTACAGAAGCCACTTGGCATGACAGTACTATTGACCTCTTTATAGGCACTTCGGGATATGATTAAAAATAAAAAAGAAAATAAATTGAATTTTAATGCTTTTTTAGAAGAAGGAAGGATTCGTATCCCCAAGGGCACTGTGTGCCCCATCAAACTTGGGCTCAGGCCTTAACCCAGCTGTTCTCCCCAGGAGATAAACCTCCTAATTCAGCACAGGTGTGAGTCAGGTCTAATCTCACACAGCATATTCAGTGCAACATCCCAATGCAGTTTCTGGATTTTCAACTAATATTTATTAAATGAATAAAAACTGTCTCTTTATCTCATTTATCATTAAATTATTCAGACCCCAAAGTGGATACTCTCAGAAGAAGTATTGTCAAAATGAATTTATATTTTGAGTGCATTTCTCTTGCCAGCAGAGACTCAAGGTATTATTTGGTACTGTCAGCATGAATGAAAATTATGCAGGGTTTCTCATGGGCAGAATGATAAGCATATCAGTATGTCATCCATACTGAATTCATTTGGGTTCTTCAAACTCATCCTCCAACACTTATTGCTCTCTGCAAAAGAAGACAGAAATATTGGTGGCTGCATTAAGTGATTTAAGATATGTCCCCCTTTCTCTGAGCCAGCTGTTTCTTTAAGAACCAGAGAGTGGTGAATTCTCATTGTGTTCTCATCTCAGGACAAGTACAATTCAAGCTCAGGATTGGTCTCTTCTGCTAGAGAAGAGCAAGCATTTGTCACTTGACTTTTTGCTCCTTTCTCTTGGAGGAGGTCGGTGTTTTCTAACAGATTGTCCTTCAATTGCTTATCTGCCAGTATTTCACCATTCCTGTGCTTACCTCCCTTTAAGAATCTTTCCACTTCAAAAACAGAGATATATTTGAGAACTGGGTTAGAGAAGGCCATTTATTGTATATATAATAAAGCACCATTAATGAGGTCAGTTGAAAATCTAACACCAAATATTTTTATATTTGAGCTCTTGGGGAAACATTGAGAAGCTATATCTAAATATACAATCCAAAGCCTTTGGAAAAGACCATAGTTTAATCCCTCAAATATTTATTGCAATCATGTCAAGGTTAAGACACTTGGGTCTTGATCTTGTCTTGCTCAGCCACAAAATGTACATGACAACACTTACTTTGTCAGAGTAAGTGCCTGGCACAGAATATGGGCTCAGTGATGGCCTAGATTTTCCTCTCTTAGAGTTTCAAAAAGATTCTAATCTAGCAAAAGGACTAAAAATCAAGCTGTGCCTTGAGACAAAATATCATAACAGAGAACCAAACATTGCATTATGGGAGATCAAAGTTAAGGGAGGCTATCCATGCATCAGAGACCTCTTGGTGGCTGAGGTTGCATTTGCTCTGAGTGTTGAAGTATGGATAGAATTTCCATACACAGGCAGGTCAGATCATGTATCCAAGATTCTAGACTGTATACCTGAAGCACGGGTTTTAATAGAGAGCTTACTGATACCCTAAAGTGCCTGGGTATGTCAGGGGTGGTGGAATTCAATGAACTCTAAGGACTGAAAAGTTCCTGGGTGACCTTTTATCCCAAGAGAGGGAGAAGTGAGGCATGATAAGCCCTAAGCACCCAAATGAAGCAATGTCATGATTACAACTGTATGCTAAGGAAGATTAACCTGTAGTATCTATAAGACATATTAGTAGAGGGTAGAGACAGAAGGTTGGTAAGATGGTAAGGAAGCAATTTATGAAATCCAAGTGAGGGCTATAGTTGAGGAATACAGAGAAGGGCATGAGTAGCACAGGATTTCTGTGTAGGAGGTGCATGGATTTGGTAGTCAGCTGAAAGGAGAGGCCCAGGGGACTTAGCTTAAAATGAATTTGCATAGACAACTCAGGGTTCTGCCTTAGATTGCTTCTTGTTTATTTACAGAGGCTGTGTGTGTGTGTGGAGGTGCTGATAGAGGTAGTGGAGAGAGCCCCAAAGTACATTTTAGCATTTTCACTAGAAGAGAGGATAGATGTGAGTTAGAAACCAAAATCATTATCACCTTCAATCTATCTTAATTAGGTCTCAGACTTCTCTTTTCTTCCCTATAAAATTGACCTACTGTTACCTAATGTCACTATTAATGTTATAATTCTATAAATTTTATACTCATTTCTTTTAGGAATCATGCCTTTGTGTGTGTGTGTGTGTGTGTGTGTGTGTGTGTGTGTGTGTGTGTGTGTGAGTGAGTGAGTGATTTGTGTGGCTACCATAGAAACCAAAGAATGGGTGTACCTGTGGCTTTGAGGTGGAATTTCTGAGCACACCTAGCTGGGCTCCACTGCCATAATCCCTACTTAACTAGAATTTCTTCCATTTCCCTAAAATTCTTACTGTCTTAGTGGTACATACAATCCATCATATACTCCAAATAGAATTAGAGTTGTAGTCATTTAGAATATACATGATCCATTGCTGTAATATCAAGTTCATATTTTTTCCTGGCAAATCATGCACAAGGCAAAGGAGATTTGTATTTTATGCTGACACTCTGGAAGTACCCAGTTGCAGATTCTGCACACCGGTTGCTTTTGCTCTAGACACCTGCTTCTTTCCTCATTTGTCAAGTTGTGCCATATTTGTCAAAACAGTAGCCTCTAATGATCAGATAGAAGTTAAGAGGGGGCTTCATGAGATTATTTCTTTCTTATTGGGAACATGTTTAAGGCAAATGTTAAATTTCAGTCTCCTGTGTGTCAGAATGAGGTAAGGAAAATGTATAAACTTACTGATTTCTCTCAGTATTTTATAATGAAAACACTCAAACATATATCTTAACAGAAATCATTGCACAATAAATAGCCATATACTTACCAGCTAGAGTCTATTGCTAACACTTTACTAGATTGGTTTTGTCATATCTCTATCTACCCTTCTCTACATTGTTCTATCATATTTTTGAGACAATATAAATTACAGATATCAGTACACTTACCCTTAAATACTTCAAACTTACCGATTTTAATAACTTAATAATAATAATTGATAACATTTATTAAAATCTTACTTTATTCCAGGCACTTATCTAAACCCTTTATAGCTTATCACTGTGTTCCCTCTTCACAGTGATCCATAAAGGTAGGATTATCTCCATTTACATATTATCTACTCTTAAAAGATGAGATTTGAATTCAGGTGGGTATGACTCTAAAGTACTTCAGTAAACACAAAACTCATCTCAAATATACATCACATGGCATATTTAGGTCACAAAACCCCAAATCAGGTATAGGATTAGGCTTGACTCCAAGGTGGTAATAGATTGATTGCCAAGGTCTGGGATGGATACAGTGAGAGTTCTGTTGGAAATCAAGAGAGAAGATAATAAAGGTGGGGTTAAAAGCAGAGTCCCAGAGAATTTGAGGCCATGATTAGTAGAGACTGATGCAGAGCAAAGGCTAGGAAGTCAGATTGTATCTCAGAAGTACAGGCAAGGACAGAGGATCCCATATCCTTTGTATTCTCTGCTCCATCCCTCCTGAAGTTCTGATAATCTGTGCCATAAATCTAAAACTGACATTTTTAAGTAGGACAAGTGCTGCTATCATTCTGACCAATAGATATGTACCAAGTTCAAAATGCCAAAGCAGAAAGTCATAAGGCCAGTTATCTGTCCTTTGAGACTAACCCTTCTGTAGAAAGAAAATCCTGCATGATAAAGTTGCAGTTGTCTATATACCCACAAAGCACCCCTCCAACTGTTCCTTTATTTTCCCTATATCTTTGCAGTTATCAAGGATGTATAGGACTGGCATTTGAAAATGAGCTGAGTGGTGATGTTGTCCCTTCTAGGCTAGTATGTTTAAGAGTTGTCAGAGCTGAGGCCAAGTAGCTCGATCGTGTCGACTATGCCAATTGTCAGGGTCCGAGGTATTGCTGACCTGACCCAAAAAGTTCGGCAGTATGAGGCCCAATTGGATGAGTGTACAAAAGGCAGACATGAGGAGAAACAGTAGGCACCAACTTTATTGTGTGGAACACACTTCTGAGAAGTGCAGTTCCATTGGGGAGTGCAGTCTATTGCATGGGACATGCAGTCTTGTGCACATTTCTCCTGCTTCCCTTCTTGTGCTCCCCTTCTGCTCTTTTTCCTTCTTTCTCCTTCTGATCTCCCCTTTTTTCTGCTCTCCAGGGGACCACATATATCCTCACATAGCAGAGTACAAAAGTGGCATTCAGCCACACATGCATGATACAATAAGCTGAAGTATGTTTATGTATTTTCTAAGTCTGGGGTCTTATTCCTAGCTGTGGGCTTGGATCACAGCCAGACCTTGGACCAGACAGACCTTGGGCTAGTCAGGCCTTGGATTAGCTAGGCCCTGGATAACAGCCAGACTTTGGATCACAGCCAGACCTTGGGCCAGTCAGGCCTGGCGCCCACAAACGTTAACAAGTGACTATCCATCAGACTCTTTCCCTGCAACATCTCTCACAGAAGTCCTGAGGTGGTGCAGCCACAAAAAGGAAAGAGCCAGGATCCTTGAATCACTGCTTAAGGTGGACTGCATCAGAGAATTGACAAACCCTTAGCAAATTTCATGGGAATAAAAAAATAAATGCTTATCTTTTAAGGCACTTAAATTTGGAGGTCTGCTAACAAATTCAGCTCATCTTAATGTAATCTAAAGAATACATGGTGAAAGCA
This sequence comes from Macroglossus sobrinus, assembly GCA_004027375.1. NCBI lineage: Eukaryota > Metazoa > Chordata > Mammalia > Chiroptera > Pteropodidae > Macroglossus > Macroglossus sobrinus. The sequence goes on along the minus strand of PVKZ01000985.1, from coordinate 311,752 downwards.
AAGAGATGAGAGGTGGAGTAGAAAAGGAAAATTTTATAACAAACTAGGGAATGAAAAAATAAGAAGAGTTTAGATAAACAGATGGAAGAAAAGGAAAAAAAATTCAACTAGGAGGGCAGTGGGAGAAAAGGCACAGAGACTGTAAAACACTTAATGTTTGCCATGGGCCATCAGGCTAGAACTACAGTTGAATATCATGTAGTCTCACATGAAGGTGCTTATATACTATTAAAAATCCAAAGAATAATTCCATAATCTTTTTTTGGTGCTGGTTTGCTCCATCCTCAAATTTCTACATTCAAAATTCTTACCTTAAAAGCAGTCTGTCTTGTTATAACATAAGGTCTTCTTGTTCTTAGAATAAAAAAAAAACACAGTTGCTCACTATCACCATAAAATATTGCTTCATTAACTTGAAGACTGTAATTAACTACATATCAGCCTTCTGGCTCCAGGCAAATATCCATAATTTCTTTAGTCTTTCCTTACAGTCTGCTTCTAACCCGTTAATCATTTTTCCTGCCCTCTTGCCATCTTCAGTAGAAGGGAAAAAAGCCCCTTAAATAGAAGCTAATAACCCATTGCATTCTATTAGGCATTTTACAGATGCCCTCATATTAGACCAAACCAGATACTGATGTGCATGGGCGCGCGCGCGCGCGCACACACACACACACACACACACACACATACATATACATCTCTGTGTGAGCATATGTGCATATTAACAGATTTATATGAACAAGAAGAAGAAAAGATTATTTCACAAAAGATTTACCATGTGATTATTTCAAATAACAAATTCCCCTTGATACCTTTAAAACTGAGATTTAATTTGTCCTCTTCTAAAAATGCTTATAATTGTTTATTTTATGAAAGTGCTGGCTGAAAATGGAAGTCTGTTTCTACAGAATTCCATGCCCTCTGAAAGCATTACTATAAAATATAATTATAGCAAAATAAACAAATAACATGGGAAAATAAAAAATAGGGGACCTAGACCTCAGTCTGCTAAGTATGGTGAGATTTTTCTGGAGGAAGGGAAAGACAGGTGATCTGGTAGTAAAGAAGGGGTTTTACTCTTTTCAAGGAGAGGAAGTTGAGTAACTGAGGTGGAGGCAGGTAGAAAGGGAGAAAGTTACTCTATACAAGCATCCGTCCCTCATGACATACAGCTAGATATAGTGCATTAGTCAGTACAAGCTAGTTTATGCTGCAGTAACAAACTCCTGGTCTGCAGGAATCTTGGCTCTATTTGGCACCTATATCCAAGGGTTTTCAGCACCCTGGTATAGGGAACTTGAAAAAGAAGTGAAAAATTTATTAGCACTCCAGTGACTCTGATCAGTGCATCAGGAGTGGGGCCAGGGATTAACATTTTAACAAAACTCTAGGTGTCTCCCTGGTTGGTACCACAGAAAACAGAAGAATAAGCAGGAGCTAGAATCAATAATGTAATTGGGCTTGTGGCTGCAGTACTTGTCTTGAAAATGAAAGAAGAGCCTCCACTGTACCTAGGAGGGAAAGGGTGATTCCAGCAGCAATGACTGCAAAGAAAGTAAGTCTTAGGAAGCAGGGAGAAGTAAAATCTTCTGGAAGTGGCATGCAGATGAGGCAGTGGCCCATCTACATACTGACTGTGAACTCCAGGAGGGTGGAAGATGAGATAGGTCTGAGTCATGATGATTTCCCAGCATCTGTGACAGTGCCCAGCACATGGTAAATGCTCATTAAGCGTTGTTGAACTGAAGTGGAAAACAACTCGGAGACCCTGAAGTTGCAGGTAAATGTGAAAACAGGATTGAATTGATAGAGGAAGAAACTTGCAGAGGATGCATATTTCAACCATTCTGTGAATAGAATGAGCTGTGGAAAAACTATTTTGCTTTTAGGTGCTTGTTTCTATCAGCAAGCTTAGAATGGCCCAAAGGACTAGATCATGTTTTGACTTTAGGAGAAAAATTGAAAAAAATGATTTTTGCCCATTGCCTAAATGAATGCTGGCATAGACCTGATGTCAAGTTCCCTCAACTATCCTGGGTCCTGGTCAGCTCTGTGTTCTACAGGATTTCTCACTCTCTAGGTAATAAACAACTTGGCTTTAGATTTGTCCTTTTTAATGGTTACTTGTACCAAAGAACTTGGACACTTAGACTCCAAACAATTGATGAAAAAGTGGATAGATCCATAGTCACCTAGTGGCCAGCATGTAATTCCGTTAAAGACTGAAACCAAAAATACTTTGAAATATGACTGTTTAAGCAAAAACATAGTACTCTTATCTGGTGAATTGCTCTATGTACATTCAAGAGTTGAGCATCCAGAACTACTGTGACTTTCTTTTTAAAGACAATTTTTGCTTTCGCAACTCTGACATTTATGAAAACAGAAGCCATTCATTTTAATAAATACATAATGTGTTGAAGGTAGTAAAGTTGAATGAAAAGGCAAGGCCATTCACTCTTAAACCACACATAACTATCAACCTTAGGCTCACATGATTACTCATTCCTCTTATTTGGGCTTGTTAAGTAATTACTGTGTAAATTATTAGGATAATGTAATACGTATGACTTTAAGGAATGACAAATTGTAGCTAACTTTCTTGTTGCCATAGTTACATTTCTAGGAACTCTAAACTGTTTCTCATATATAAATTATTGCTACTCTGCTATTTGTTTAGCTCTGATTGGCTAGACCATGATTGCATGCCAGTAAAATGACTCTAAGTCCAGTATTGAAAACTTTGCACTGATTTCTCCTTTAAGGTCAAGTATGGTGTCCAGCTGAGTAAAGGGTCTGAGTGGCCTCATTCAGAAGGAAAGAAGGCCCATAAAAGCAAACCAGGATTGGGCAGCCCATCTTTATCTAGCTACCTTCTTTTTTCTTGGCTATCAGGTTGAAATTTACTAAGCAGAAGCCAAGGGCTGATGTGGAAACTAGCCATCATTTGCACACATAAAAACTAAAGTAAGACTATCTCTGCAACATGGGATTAAATCTTAATAAAAAGAGTGAGTATAAGTTTTTGTTTTCCATAAAATATTAAAGGATATGTTAGTCACATCTGTGCCTAGAAGGGTAGACCAGGCAGAAGACAAGGGAATGTACTAGATTGAAGTTTTCTGACTATCTGAACAGCAAGACTAATTTTTCTCACCACACTTGTTGTTCATCCCATCTTTTCAAGGATGAGAAAAGATATATTAGACATTATGGATCAAATACATAGAAAACAAAAGAGTGAGGAAATTGATTTGAAACAGCCGAACTTAAGGGTGAAAAGTACTGGAAACAGCATAGTTCAAGGAAAAATACATTAAGGAATACAAAGAGACATTATATTTTGATAGTAGGTATAAAATTTAAGAACATTAAAATAATTTTAAAAGATAGGGGTTAAAAATAGAAAAAATTACCACAAGACATTTAGTGTGAAATAAAACATAATTCCTTAAGCATCTATGTATTTTAATGATTAAACATTTGAATAATAAAATAATTAAGATTAGATTCATTAATATCTACACCCATTTATCTACTTCTATCAAATCTCTATGTATCAATAACCCTTTTTAATCTACAGACAATTCACTTCTTTATTAAGCATCTATAAAAGAATTGGCTATATACCAAGCCTCAGGGAAAACTAATAAATTTCAAAACACAGAAATTGTAGGGTTCATATTTCTGATCACAAAACAAATAATAATAACAATGATTATAAGTGCTTAAAATATCCACTTACTAGAAAGTTAAAACAAAAACTGTGATAAGTTTTTGAGTTAAAGAGGAAATCACAACCATAATTATAGTCCATTTAAAAAATAATGACAATAAAACAATGCTTATCAACTCTGATGGAATGCAGTTATAGAAGTGAGAGATAAATGTGTACTTCTATGTACTTACATTGTTAAACAAGAAAAATATATAAATAAACAAACTCGTGCTTCAACTCAGGAAATGTTCAAACGTTCAACTCAAGGAATCAAAAATATCCTTTCTGGGCAAGGAGGCCTGGGGAGAGGAGAGAAGAAAAGGAGTGGAGAACTAAGCTAGAATTTAACTTTTTTTTTTTCTGTAATTTTTTTGTATTTGCAAAGATGGGGAAGGGGGTAGCGTGGTGAATCTCAGACTATTTGTATAAAACCCCTATCCTTTATGTTTGCCCAATAAAACTCCTGCTTTCCTTTTACTTCTTTATTCAGTGAGAACTTTCTATTTTTTCATCTCCCTTCCCACACACATTCACATATGACATGCCAAGCAAAGGTGTGATTATTTAGAGAGGACTTCCCATCTGACTATGTGTCCACTCACATTCTTGAACAACCTGTAATTACAGTTAATAACAGACACCAATTCAAGGCATAATATATTCAAACAAAGAGGCACATCTAGCTGATGAGCATTTCTAAGATGACAAATGAATTTGAGAAAAATAATACTTGTAAAGTACAGTGCCTAACTGGCACATTCCAAATACTCAATAAATATTAACTATTAGATCATGTTTTTTTTTTCATTACATACATTGCGTATATAAAAAAACTATAAAGCTACTACAATTGACAATAGAGTTCAGTAAGGTGACTGAATAAAAGGCAAATAGACAAAAATAAATATATTTATTATCATCTATCAATGTGCTTAAAAATATAGTGAGAAAAACCTATCTAGGAAAGTTGCAAAAATGAAACAAAACAGAAAAAAGCAAAACTTAGTAACAAAAATAATAGAAATGTATAAGACCTATAGAAAGAGAAATATAAAACTATACTTGGAAAACTACTAATGAATAATGGAAAGAGATAATATATTCCTTAATTGGAAGACTGCATATTTTTAAAATGTAAGTTATTTTTAATTTAAAGTATATTTGAGCATAATCCAAGAAAAATATTAATGAGATATTTTGAGGAAGAACCTTTGGATCATGATTTTAAAGTACATCTATAAAAATAAAAGGATTATTCAACATTAGGAAATACAAATTAAAACCCAGTGGGATGTCACTGCATACCTATTAGAAGAGCTAAAATATGAAAAGATACTCAATGTAACTAATCATCAGAGAAATGCAAACTAAAACCACAATAAGATATCACCGCATAGCTGTCAGAAAGGTTAGGATCAATAAATAAAAAACAACAAGTGTTGGCAAGGATGTGGAGAAAAGGGAACACTAGTGCACTATTGGTGGATTGCAAATTAGCACAGCCACTATGAAAAACAATTTGCAGTTTCTTCAAAAAATTAAAAATAGAACTACCTTATGACCCAGGAATTCTACTCTGAATTTATCTGAAGAAATCTAAAACACTAATTTGAGAAGATATAAGCACCCTTGTTTACTGCAGTGCTATTTACAATAGTCAAGATATGGAAGCAACCTAAGTGCCCATCTATTGACAATTGGATAAAGATGTGGTACATATACACAATGGAATATTACTCAGCCATAAAAATGAAATCTTATCATTTGTGGCAACATAGATGGACCTAGGATATTATGTTAAGTTAAATAAGTTGGACTGACAAAAACAAATACCACATGATTTCACTTATATGTAGAATGTAAAGAATGAAATAAACAGAAATGAATGAATGAATGAATGAATGAGTTATAGCAAATGCTGGAGAGGATCCAGAGAAACTAAATCTCTCCTGAATTGCTGGTGGTTATGTAAAATGATATGGCTACTGTGGCTAATTTTTGGCAGTTTTAAAAAATAAAACTAAACATAGACCTACTATATGACTCAGCAATTACATATACCCTGGGACTTTTATCCACTTCATTGCATAACAAAAACTTATGTTCATGCAAAAACCTGAACATGAATATTCACAGCAGCTTTATTTGTAGCAGCCCCAAATGGGATATAATCCATATGTCTTTCAATGATTGAAAGATTAAACAATGGCAAGATGGAATACAACTCAGTAATAAAAAGAAATGAATTGTTGATACACACAAAAACCTGAATGGATCTTGATAGCTTTATGCTTAGTGAAAGAAGCCAGTCTTAAAAGGTTATATGCTGTATACTTCCACTTACACAATATTCTTCAAATGCCAAAACTATAGAGATAGAGAAAAGATTAATGATTGCCAGGGGACAGGGATACAAATATAAAGGGAGCGAGTGTCCAAATATAAAGGAAACACCATGAGGGAGTTCCTTTGTAGTGATTAGTATCTTGATTGTGGTGGTGTTTACACAAATCTATACATAAGATAAAATTGTACAGAACTGGGTGTCTGGTGCACACACAAAAATGGATGTGTGTAAAAGTGGTGCAAACTGAATAATGTTGGTAGTCTTGTTAACAGTATGATCGAAAGGTCAATTTTGTGGATTTCACATTGTACTAGTTATGTAAAATGTCACTGTTGGGAAAAGCTGAGTGAAGGGTACATGGGGCTCTGTCCCATATTTTGTAACTTCCTATGAGTCTACAATTATTTCAAATAAGTAGTTTTAAAACAATCAGGAAAAAGCTAAGAATTATGAATAAGAATGAGATTCATACAAATTACTAGATTTAAAATAAGAAGAGTGGTGTGACACAACTTGCCTTAGCATATACAAGGCTACATAATGAAAATATGTTGGTGTCATGAGCCAACAGACAGATCCATGAAACAGAACAGATAGTACTGAATCAGTTGGCACATATGATAAAGAGCTACATCCAGTGGTGAAGGGGCTCTTAACTCAACAACTCATGTTAAAGATTTGACAATCTCCTTTGAAACAAAACTATGTTAAGTCCTCACCTTGCACTATACTTTGAATTTAATTCCAGTTGTATTAAAGAGTCAGAGAAGAATGTAAGTTTACAACAAATTAAATAATTAATTGCTATACAGGAGAAATCTTTCTAATCATAAAAATCTGTGGGTCAAATAATAAATATCTAAAACTTCTGTTCATCTGAAACATCATAAATGACAATAACAACAAAGAAATACCATTATTTTATTTAAAAAGATCTCTTAGATCTTTAAGAAACAGAGCAATTCAATGGAGAAATGTAAAAAAGATATAAATAGACAATTGAGAAACAATATTAATATTGATCAACCTAATGAATAAGCAAAGGAATAAAAAATTTATATATGTATGTGTGTGTGTATACACACACACACACACACACATATACATACCTATATATACACACAGGTACATATAAACATATATGCATAAAGCTTGAAAAGGAAAACATTAGAATATTTAAAGTGGATGATTGCTCTGGGGCAGTTTACAATTTATTCTTTTAATTTTTTAGTATTTTGCTAATATTTTATAATGATGATGATCACTTTCACAATCAGAAAGTAAAGCAAGCCTTTAAATGCATAAGAAGTGACCAAGGAAGGTTGCAAGATGGAAGGGCCATATTTAGCACAAAGTTAGTTAAAATAAATTCAAATTACATTTATTTATCACTTACTGCTTGTCCATTTAACATACTGACCTGAAAATGAGGTATTTCTTTCATTTTATGTATGATTAAAAACAGCCCATCAAGATTGGGTGACTTGCTCAGAGACACCCAGCAGGTAGGTGACAGAGCAGGAACAGACTATCCCATGCTAATTGTATTGCTCTTCCTACTATGGCACCATTCTTTATTCATGTATTTCTTCAAGTAGATATAGTCAGGCTATAGCTGGTGCAACTCAACCCAGAGAACAGATGTGAAATTATTAGTTCAATTATAAAAAAAGATAGCTTGATGAAAATTTTACTACTAGAAATAAACAAAGTATTTAGAGTTCAGTTTCACAGACATACATGAACTTGGAAGCTACTGGCAGTATTGATTTCACTAAAGATATATAAAGGCAGCATCAATTAAAACTTTTATTGTATTGCTGTTTCAACCTATAAAACAAAGCCAAAGCTTTTAATATGCCTGGCCAGGAACATGGAAGTGTAGTGGATTCTGGCAAACCTAAAAAATTCTACTCTATCTTTGGACACTGGGAATATTGGAGCAGAGAGAAGTTAAAATGAAGGAGACAGTAAAGAGGGCATTTGCCATTTCATCTTGTGTCACATTCAATTCTCCTTTTATTATTTCTCTCTCCCTTCTTTTACCTCCACCCTGAACCCCAGTGCTTTCCTGTTGCATTTCTATCCTGAACCTGTCTCTTCTTGACCCCCAAGGAGGGAAAGACAGGCCCTTGTAAGGGTTTTGCTAATAGACTAAATGAAAGCACAGAAAGGAACCAACACAAACTTTTGTCAAGCCTTAACTTGTAGAGGAAAAAACTCAGTAGAACATCTTGATATCTGGGATCAAAAGACCTGGTACGGTGGTTTAAAAATATATCAGCAAATTCTATAACATGCTTTCTATCAAGGAAAGGAATTATGTGTTCTCTATTTAAAACTGGGCAGGACTTTGTGATTGCCTCTGTGAATAAAATGTTTCAGAAGTGATGCTACTTTATTTAAAAGGATGAGCTAGAAAAGGCCTGGGTCAAGCAGCTTCTCCTCTATTCCCTCATGATACTTGCTTTGAAGTTCTGAGCTGTTATATAAGAGACTGGGCTAGCTTCCATGCTAGAGAGATCATGCAAACAATATGAAAGAGAAACAGAGAGACAAGGAAAGACAGAGACAGAAACAGAGGGAGAGACAGAGGTAAGGAACCCTGTCTTTTCCAAGCTCTGAATCTTTCCAAGCTCAGGTGCCAGACATGTGAGTGAGGTAGACTTTAGATGGCCCAGCCTGGCCACACTTGAGAGAGACCTTAAGTGAGGACCACCAGGTTGGTCAATCTCTAGAACCATGAGTGATAATAATAAACTGATTGTCATGTTTTATGCAGCTAAGGTTTAGGGTTATTTGTTATGTGGCGAGAGATAACTGAAACATCTGAATTCTGCTACCTACAAGCACTGGATGATAACTGTATCATGCTGTTTCTTTGCTAACTCAGTTTCTTTATCTGTGAAATGCAAGTTCTGATTTTGTCTTCTATCAAATTTTTTTGAGTTGTATATGAGATAACGTGTGTAAAAAGGTAAACTGTCAGAACACCTACTAATGTTGACAGTTATCAAAGGTGGTACCTACATGTGGAGGAAACATATCCCCAGCAATGGCATTCCAGGAATTAGAACAGGTTGGACCATGATGCATATTCAAGAGGTTCACAGAAATAGAAGAAATAAATCCTAAAAATTGTGTGGAACCACAAAAGGTCCCAAAAGACCAAAGCAATCCTGAGAAAAAAGAACAAAGTCATTTTAATTATGCTTTCAGATTTCAAATACATTACAAAGCCACTGTTATAAAACTGTATATTATCAGCATAAAAGTAGACATATTAACCAATAGCACAGAATAGAGATCCCAGAATTAAATCCTGGTATATACAGTCAACTAATATTTAAAAAGGAAACCAATGGGGAAAGGGCAGTCTTTTTAACAAATAGTGCTGGGAAACTAGAGAAACACATGCAGAAAAATATAATTGAGCCCCTATCTCACACCACTCACAAAAATTAACTCGAACTGAACCAAAGACTTAAACATATGACCTGCTACCATAAAACTCCTGGAAAAAAATATAGAAAAGAAGCACTTTGATATCAGTCTTGGCAATGCTTTTTTTTTTTTTTAACATGGTGCCAAAGCACAAACACCAAAAGCAAAAATCAACAAACTCAAAAGCTTCTGCATAGCCAAAAAAAAAAAATTAACAAACTGAAAAGACAACCTATAGAAAGAAATTTTTTGTAAACCATATATTGAATAAGGAGTTAATTAATATTCAAAAGCATATAAAGAATCCAGTCAACTTAATAACAAAAAAATTTGAATTCAAAGGACAAAAGAACTAAATAGACATTTCTTCACAGGACATCGAAATGGCCAATATGAAAAAATGTTCAACATCACTAATCATCAGGGAACTACAAATCAAAACCATGAGCTATTCCTTCAAACCGGTATGAATGGATATCATCAAGTAGACAAGAGACAACAGGTGATAGAAAATCCTTATACACAGTTGGTGGGAATGTAAATTTGTCCACTCACTACAAAAAACAATATGATGGTTCCTTAAAAAAATAAAAATAGGTATATCATATGATCTAGCAATTTCACTTCGGGGCATATACCCAAAGGAAATTAAATGGGATTTTGATGAAATATATGTGCTTTCATGTTTATTACAGTATATTCACAATACCTATGATGTGGAAACAACCCAAGTGCCCATCAATGGAAGAATAGATAAAAATATGTGGTACATATACATAATAGAATAATATTCAGCCATAAGAAAGAAGATTATCCTTCTTTCACTTGTTACAACATTGATAGACCTTGGATACATTATACTAAGTGAGATAAGTCAGAGAAAGACAAATACCATATAATATCGCTTATATGTGGAATCTAAAACTATTAAACTTATAAAAAATAGAGAGTAAAATAGTCACCAAAGGGAGAGATAAGAGTGATGATGTTTAAAGGTCCAAATTTGTAATGAGTAGTTCATATAGAGATCTAATGCAAAGTATAATAAATATAAACAATAATATTACACTATTAAAAGAAAAGAAATGAAGATTTTTAAAAGAGAGGTTCTTTATGAATCCACATTGACCCTACCTCCTTGCCCTGCCAGCTCAGGGAAAAGATAGTCACTTCTCAGAAAGTATATTATTTCCATGATTCCTAATAGAGTCTAGAAAAATGTATCTGAAAATTTGTTTTCCCAAAATACTTATTCTTCACATGTATTTTGTTCATTAAATATCTTTCCTCCCTTTTTATTTCTTTACAATTTTTGAGGACCTATATTGAAGGCATTCTGATTGTTTTTATCTTGGATTGCAATTTGCTCAGGAATAATGGGGGTGTGCAACAAAGAGCTGGGACAGGTGACCACCTCTTTCAGCTGTGTCTGCAATACAAACTTCTACAGAACTTTTGTATGTCTTCCCCAGGGGCCTCCCTGCCTCACCTTTTGTATCTTCAGGTACAAGGGGGCTTCTAAGGAAGCTGGAAACTTGTGGGGCTTTTGTTGGGGATTTCACTGTGATCAGCAAGTATAGAGCTTTACTCTCCTTGCCCTGTAGCTGCCTTCTCTGTCTAGAGAGGGTGGTGAGGACCTAGCCCTGATGTGTCAATGGTAGCCCTTGGAGGGACAGACAGTGGCCCACCCATGCCCCGCTCCTTAGGATAGTCATGAAGATATCAGAGAAAAGACACAGACATTATCTGATGCCCTCCTGCAATGTGGTCTAAATTTCAAGTGTTTGGTGGATAGTATTTTCAAAATGAGTCCAGAGGTTATAGCTGCCTATGAAACCTCCTGTTGAAAGATTTTTTTTCCCTCTATTTTTCATTCTTTAGGTTTATTTCACTACATATGAGAAAGGGGTTGATGTTCTTTTGCCAACTTCTTTATTCCCCTTCCTCTCTCCTGTCCTCACTTCTTACCCCTTTTCTCTGCACCCTCAGCTTGTCTGCTTCCAACAAAGATCCGACTCCATCAGAAGTTTGGAGAGCATGTAATGAGCTTGCAGACCAACCTCTGTCCTGTCAACAGATGTGTTTTGCCTGATGACCGATAATGTCCACAAGTAGCATCTCCAAATCAAAGTGAAGTTTAATTCAGAATTTCTTTTTATGTTTTGTTTGTCAAAATCAGGATGATGTCATAATCAATAATTGTTTAAATAGTTTATAATGACTGAAAATCAACTAAGTTCCTGCCCTAAAAAGACAGGTGACTATTCCATTCTTTTTACTATTATTCATTTCCTCTCTCTCTCTCCCTCCCTCCCTCTCTCTATCATTCAACAATATCTTGAAGGACACAAATATACATGAACATCAACCGAAATATTTGAAACTAAACATACTCCAAGATTTTATAGAATTGTTATTCTTTGCTTATGCCTGTGCCTGTAATAATGTAGTTGCTCAAACAAATATGTTGAAACCTTTGAGGGATAGCAACAGTATTATGTCTTGTTAATATTGTGTTTCTGAGATCTAGCACAGTGCCTGGCACATATTTGAGTGACAAAATGTATCTGCAATCTATACTTCTGCAACAACCTGTGTTGCATATCATTGGCATTAAGGAAACTTGCTTGAGAAATAGAATGGCATGGCAGGTAGCAGTCAGATCTAGTAGTCACATGCATTGGGTTCAAACCCAAGTTTTACACTTATGTGATCTTAGCAAGTCATTTAACCCCTTTGAGCTTCAGTTGTCTCTAAGTAAAGAAGTAGAAAATAATAATGTCATCGTAGGGTGTTGTGAATATGAAAAGGGCTCATATACGTAAACAGTGAAAGAAGTGAGTTTGCCCCAAGGTGAGTATAAACCCTACACATAGGGGCAGTGCTCAGTGGCTGCACAGCCCAAACTGGCCCCCTCCACAATACCTACAGCCCTAGTCCTCCCTCTGGAGCTATACAAGTAAGTCTTAACTGCTCTTCCATGAAAACTTTCCTAGATGTCTGAACAAACCTAAAATGACCCAGAATTATGGTTTGAATTATGTCCCCCAGTACCTCAGAATGTGATCTTATTCAATAGTAGGATTGTTGCAGCTGTAATTACTTAAGATGAGGTCATTTTGGAGTCTGGCGGGCCCCTAATCCAAACACCAGTGACCTTATAAAGGAGGAGAAATGATGTGACGAGAGAGAATGCCATATGAAGATGGGAGTGATATAGGCACAAACAAAAGTAACATCAAGGGAAGGATTTTCTCCCAGTGCCTTTGGAGGGAGCATGACCCTGCTAACACTTTGATTTCAAATTTCTAGCCTCTGAAACTCCAAGATAATAAATTCCTGGTGTTTTAAGCCACACAGTTTGTGGTACTCCTTATGGTAGTCTCAGGAGATGAACATACCCAGTCTGCTCAACTCTTCCTCAGGCTTCTCACCCCTGGGCCCTTCAACTATTTTTAACTTTTTAGAAAATTAAAGGAGTATATACAGGACCTGAAGTATTTTTCATTTGACTTAATTTTGAAATCTCCACTTTATCCCAAACATCATTTTCTGGTTGCTGTGAAAATCATCACTGTTTCTCTACAGGCTGTTTCTCTGCCAAGACCTGGGGATGGGAAAGGGCTGCTGAATGGGACCCACAAGCTCCTGAGCCACTCTGTGGCCCCAGCTTGAGCAGGGGGCGTGGCCAGTCCAGTCCAGCAGCATTCCAGGGAGATCGGCCTCAGAGGGACAGTGGAACAACTTTCCAGGGCAAAGCTCTGTGCCTGTGGGTTCTGGGAAAGCTACAAGGGAGGATTGTGGCCTAAAGCATGTGTGATATTTCATCTTTGCCATATGCAGCATTTTATTTGTGGAGTGGCTCTTTATTTATTTCTGCAGCCAGTGAGCCCCCCTGAAGGAGAGAAGGTAGCAGCTTTGGCTTGGTTGAGTCTGTGGGGTCAGGGCTATGAGAACAGCTTTAGCACTTGCTAATTATGGGGCTTCAAAGTCAGATCTCGTCCACTTGGAAGGCTACTCCTCAGTCTAGGTCTGCTTCCTTACAGTGTTAGAAGGCAGAAATCAACAATTACCTTTCTATGGGGGGCTGTGGCATGGAGCAAAGTGGCCAAGAAATTATCTCCAAAGAGGTGGCAATGAAAGAGTGTGCTACTTGGTTTTCAGATGGTCTGATTCTCTGTGCATTCTCTGAACCTTCCAGCTCTTGTGCCAATCAAAGGGAGGCTCATCCAGGAAGGAAGTACAGAGAGAGGTCACAGTCCTCCGGGGGACAGGACTTGTTTCAGAGGAGCTGTATTGGCACTTCAGGATTGGTTCACCCACACAGCAAACCAAGAAGCTCCACTCTGTGTGTAAGTCTCCACAAGAAAAGGGGCTCCAGAGTTTGACCTATGACAAATATAGGTCATTCTGTCAGAATATCTCCAGGTGGAGTTCTGGAACTTTATATTTAGTAAACTCCCCAAGTGATACTTCTGCTCCAGCCCAACAGAGAGATGCAGTTACTTTTTTCCAAATGTGCTGAATATGGTGTTTCCTTCTCTTATTCCAGGAATAGAGAGGGAGGTGTATGCATTGAATGGTATTCTTTAGAGTCAGCTTTTTTGAGGCAGGTTGGGTCTGTAAAGAACTGAATGACAAGGTGCTTTAGGGAAGAAGAAAAAGGTCTTCCTGCAGGGCAACATAGAAACAGAGATGGGGAGATGGGAATGCAAAGCACCTGAGCCAGGTATGAAAGGGGACTTCCGACTGCAGAGAAACTGAATGTCAGGTCAGTGGCCAGTGACTAGCATCTCTTCAGATAGGCCATCCTGAGCATATCTGAGCCATCTTTGGCTGGCACATCCACAGGGTAGGCCATTCTGGATTGTTCTATCATTGATAGCCGAAGTCTCTTTAACTCTTCTTTTTTCATTCACAACCCATTCCCCTAAAATTTTCTGTGAGGTTAGCAGGTTTGCTGGGTGTTTATGTACATAAGGTGGGGTCTCATCTTATACGACACAAGCCCTTAACAGCTTCCTGGTTCTATGTAGCAAGAGCAAAGTGAAGTCTCTTCTGGTCTCACATGGAACAATTTTACCTTTTTTCCTAAATTCTGGGAGCTGGGTTGCATTCCTGTCCTTTTGGGAGTCCCAATTTTTACCCAAAGTGGGCTCATTAAAACAGTCTTTCCATTTAAAAAATTAGATTCTTCCTAAGAGACATTGTGGTAACTAAACATTTCTCCATAATTTTACATGTGAAAAAGATGATTTGCAATATATGTGTTTTGAGATGCAACTTCCAGACTGGCATGATTGACACGGGGGTGGGGAGGTAAAGGAAGGGCTGGCAGAAACACATTACATTTCAGGGTAATGGTCAGGGGTCTCGATGGGAAGAGAATTGGGAGGAATATCAGCCGGGGATTGCCATTTTACTTTTTTTTTTTAGCACTTTTTTGTTTTTTTGTTGTTGTTGTTTGTTTGTTTGTTTGTTTGTTTTAAATAAACACACAAGAAGTCCAATTCTAACTTGGCCGGAGACTTAAACACAGAGAGGAAGCTTACCTCACAGGGTGTGTGGGAGGCAACAAACTCCCCACATCTTAATCCCTGGAAGTTATGAATATGTTCATGTGGTAAAGGGGAATTAAGGGTGCAATGGAATTAAGTTTGCTAATCAGCTGAACTTGACATGGGAAGATTATTAGTTAAACACAGGACCGGAGTCCTACAGCTATTAGGAAGAGATGTCTGATATCCAAGGTTAAGGTATTTGTTATTCCATATTAGTTTCATATGGCTGCTGTAACAAATTACCACAAAGTTAGTGAATGAAAGCAACACAGAAGTATTATCTTTCTGGAGGTGAGAAGTCTGAAATGTGTCTCACTGGGTTAAAATCATGGTTTGGGTAGGGCTATGATCCTTGTGGGGCTCTAGGGGAGAATCTGTTTTCTTCCCTTTCCAGCTTCTAGAGGCCATTCCCATTCCATAGTTTATGGCCCCTTCCTCCCTCTTCCAAATGAGCAACAGCTAATCTAGTCTTACATTGCATCAAACCGACAGTGACTCTTCTGCCTTCCTCTTCCATATCTAAGGGCTCTTGTGATTACAGAGGGCCCATTTGGGTAATCCAGGATAATCTTCCCATTTTAAGGTCAGCTGATTAGCAAACTTAATTTCATCTACACCCTTAATTTCCCTTTGTCACATAAACATATTCATAACTTAGAAATTAGGATGTGGATAGCTTGGGTGTGGGGAGTTTGCTGCCTCCCACATGCCCTATGAAGTAAGCTTCCTTCCATTTCTCCAGACCTATATTGTTCAGTATGGTGATTACTGAATCTTAGAAATGGGACTAGTCCAAAAGATGGTGTTCTGTCAGTGCAAAATACATATTGGAATTTGAAGACTTAAGGTAAAATAGAAAGGTAACTATCTCGATATATTTTTAATACTTGGTTACATGTTAAAATGATAGTATTTTAGATATGTTGAGTTAATTAAATATGTTATTAAAATTTATTTCACTTTTTAAAAAACTTTTTGTTTTATGGCTACTAGAAAATTTTAAATTATGTATATTGTAGTTCACCTTTTATGTCTATGGGACAGCACATCTCCAAGAAATCAGTGAAATCTGGGGAATTTCAAGCACTGAGTGGATGGTATTTCAGGGAGTAAAGGCATTCTCAGCAGGTGCGCTGTGAAGAACAGATATGCTTTGTGTGGAGACAAAGGTCGAGCAGAGGAGGGAACTCAGGACTCAAGAGCCTGGCTGAGCAGAACTATGGCTTTCCAATTTCATTTGCTGTGTGTGTGTGTGTGTGTGTGTGTGTGTGATAGAACTGTTTTTGGTTTTACTCTTCCAGGAGACTCCAGGAGACTCCCAGGCCAACATCAGGGAAATGAGAACCTTCTCTGCTTGTTCCTCAGGCCCCTACAGAGGCTTTGCTTCTTCAAGGCCAAGAGAGTCCATTCTTCAAGCAGTCTGCTATGGAGAACATCAGGTCAGCCTTTTACCATGTAGCCTATGGCAACAAATACTTGGTCACAATGTGTTCCACTGGGGTCATCCTAGAAGTCACTTCTGCCTCTTTAAATGTGTCTCACCTTGATCACTGCCCAGCTCAACTTGTAATATTTCAATCTGTTTCAGTCCAGTGTTCCCTCCCATTCAACTTTAGTCACAGTGTTTTCAGTACTCATTGTGATCCTGAAGACGTGGGCCAGGTCTATTGCGTTTTCCTTCAAGCATATCATCCAGCCCTTGTCCATAAAATCTGCTTCTAATTTTCAGGGTCAATTTCCACCTGCTTCAGCTATATGAACCCCCCAGTTAAGGGGTATCTGCCAGACCCCAAGCCACACCTCAGTGGTTACTGACATGTCCACAGGGGACTTGGGGTGGCTAATGTAGCTAACTTGAACTTAGAGCTTACCCATAGATAAGACCCTTACCTATGGTTGGGGTGACAGGCCCAAGATTTTACACCTGACCCTCTTTATCACAAATCAGTGTGACATAAGGGCTTTATCACTCTACATGGCCCCCCTTCTAAGCGCTGTTCTAAAAACCTGGCTGGCTTCAGATCAACTGGCTAATTACTTGTGCTGTAATGATCAACCTGCCTAATTTATCACTTCTTTGAACATTTAATTAGCCAGCAGTGCAAGACAATTAGGTTCTGAATTAGGATAAATTAAACTGCTAGTTTAGCAGCTCTAAGGACATGGAAACTATAACCAATTACATCTAAAAAAGGATTTGACAGAACCGTCAAAGAGTAAGATCCTCACATGGGCTAACAGCCTAATGTACCAAATATTCTGCAGCATTTAGTGGAGCTGGTTGCTTTAGCTCAGATAATAGAGAGGGGAGGCATACACCTTTACACAGCCAAACATTGCTTGTAGGGTCTGTGAGAAACAGTCAAATAGTTAATTTTCGAAGATCAACTAGAACTAGAATGTTGCATAGTAGTATGCTCAGTGGTCATACATTGGATCATTTTTTTGCTGGTCCAATTATTATGGATGGTACCCTAACATAGGTAGGTATGTACAGTATACATCTATCCCAGAAAGAAAGCCAAAACACATCTATTTGAATTTAGTTACTCTTCAATATTCACACCACAATGTTGTCATAGAGTGTTATATTCTAATGAATAAAGCAATATAGCAGAAAACTCTAAACCAAGTTGCTTTCACTTCTTAATGGATTGTGATTTATTTCTTAATTGTTAATTTGGGATTTTAGCATTTTTTGAAATGCTTGTCCATAGCTGTTTGAAAGTTGTAGGCAGACATTGAGCTGAGCAGCAGTTAGAGAAGACTTGGGATAGCAGCATCCTGCCACACCAAATCTGAGGTTAAACTCTGCTTTGACTGTGAGCAGCCCTCCCAGTTTGAGATTGACTGATGCATGTGGGGCTTCCCCACTGGACAGGGTAGTGAGAACCAAAAAGAAGGGGGAAGAGGCAGGAGGGCAGGACCCTTATACCTTCCTTTTTGGAGTTTTCCAAAAATGGGGAAGGACCCAATAGGCTCAGAGAACAAATTGAGCCGTAAACCAGGGTTTTAACTTCTGTGATTCTGTTCTCTTTTCTATTTATGATTTAATAACATTTATAAAGCCTTGTGTGCATGGCTCAGGTTTGGCTGGCAGATGCACTGTGAGTTATTAACAAGGAGTTTGCATGTGTGAAGTTGGATTTCAGGAGTTCTTCATATCCCCACTTTCCAAGCATGGTGTCATCAGTGATAACATGCAAGAGATTGAAGAGAATTCTAACATAAGAATCACCAAGTTCCTATGTCTTGGTTTGCCATCTTTCTTCTCCACCTTTCTTATTGTACAAAACTCATATCTAGAACTCAGTCATGACTGTGACCACTGCAGGCATCGAAGACACATAGGTGCATTGCGATCAATGGAATGAAGAAAACATAGTGCACTGATGTACACACGACTGAAGGCAGTTTTCCATAGCTGTGAGCCAAGTGAGGGCTCAGTGAAGGTGTTGTCACACTTCCAAATGCCTGAGAAGAGAAGCAATGGATGAGACAACAGAAGAAAATGTTTTCAGCATGAATAAAGGGCAGTTTGATCACTTCGGAAAGAGAAGTGGTTGGCATGCTATGAATGTTTAGAAGAAAGTGACAAGAGCAAATACATCCAGTTAGGAAAAAAATTTTTTTACAAGTGAGAAACTGATTAAGCAGGAGGCAGTTTATAAGAGTCAGGACTGAGTGGTCCAGTTGACTGATTGTCTCTCAAAGGCAGCTCTCTATACATTTCCAACTTTTAAGTCTTGTTTATTTGGCTTAATTTATAGCAAGGAAATCAGCAAGACTTTCAAGAACAGATTTTCACATCCTTATTTCTAGAGCAAGAGTAATATTTTCTGTTCTGCCTCTCTCACCATTTATGTAGGAAGGCAAATCTCATCCCAGACATTAAGTCAGCTGCAGCAAAATGCTTTCCTAAATCCTATTGTAAAAGAGAATTGTGATTGTTTGAAATGTCTGAGAATTCAGGAGCAAATAGTAGATTTAGCCTTAGGAAATTTTTGCAAAGAACACAGGTTCAATACTTAAGCTCTGAAGCAAATACTATAAACCCTCCACATCATCTTTGGAAATGTTTGCAAGTATGCATTTCAATGACATATTTAGAGAAAATTAGTCTATTCTACATTGTTTCTCCAAATTGCATCATATCATCACTTCATTAAGAATGTTCCAATTAAAGGAAAGAAAGAAATTCCTGTAGGATCACTATCTGTACATATTAGTCTGAGGCTTTCAAATTAGAGACCAAATAGCAGGTTCCTGTTACCATGAGAACCAAACATTTCTCTAGCTGTTAAAATTATTAACTCAAAGAACATGCATCTTCTTAAACTCTGCCTGTTATTTATCTACTGTTCCATGGGCTTGACTGTGCCTAGAGCGAACTCTATTAATCACTGGTTGAAAAAAATGCAGGGACTGCTTGAGAGAGCAGCTGTGCCTTTCATCCTGTCGGGAATGGCAAGTAGTGGCAATTCATTTTCCCGTGTTGCTCTGACTCTCTTGGAGGATAGAGAAAGGGAAGAACTAAGAGGCTTTGGAGTGAAGACTTTCTGGAGGGCCTTGAGATGATACTAAGTGATGAGTGTGACCAGCTGTCAATGGCTTCCAAACCCTCTCTGCCACTGCAGACACAGAGACACTGATGGGTGACCAGAGGTCTCCATCTGCTTTCCAGATGTGGGCCAATTCCCCATCTAGTAATAGTGACCTAGAATGCATACATCACCTTATACTATACAGAATGTGTTCAAAGACTTTAGCTCTTTTAATCTTCCATGAAGTATGCATTACAAGCCCCACTTTGCAGGAAAAAACAAACAAACAAACTGAGGCTTACTGAAATTCTGTAACTTGTCCAAGAAACCAAACCAGCAGGTGGAAAATACTGGTTCTCAAAGTAAGATATTCTATTTTAAAATCCTTTGCTCTCCACACAGAAACCATCACACAGATGTTTATAGCAGCTTTATTCATAATTGCCCAAACTTGAAAGCAAACAAGTTTTCTTTCAGTAGATAAATGAATAAACAAACTGTGGTACATCCAGACAATGGAATATAATTCAGCACTAAAGTGAAATGAGCTATTAAGCCGTGAAAAGACATGGAGAAACTTTAAATGCATATTACTAAGTGAAAGATGCCAGTCTGAAAAGACTATATACTGTATGATTATAATTGTAGAACATTCTGGAAAAGGCCAAATAATGGAAGCAGTAAAAGAATCAGTAGTTGCTGGACATTAACTGGGAGGGAGGAATATACTGGCAGCGCACAAAGGGCTTTTAGGGCAGCAACCGGATTCTACATGATGTCATAAGGGTGAATGTGTGTCATTACACATTTGTCCAGTTCCATAGAATGCACAACACCAAGTGTGAACTGTAATGTAAACTGCAGACTCTGGGTGATAATAATGTGTCAATGTAGGTTCATCGATTGTAACAAATGCCCCACTCTGGTGAGAGATGTTGATGATGGGGGATGCTAGGCATGTGTGAAGGCAGGGTATACATGAGAAATCACTGTAGCTTCTTCTCAGTTTTACCGTGAACCAAAAACTGCTTTACAAAAATAGTCTTATAAAAATCCCATGCTATCCTCCTTGTTATCACCCTGAAGAAGCAAGGGATTAACATTTAAGAAGATAGAAGAAGCAGACATTGATCAGACACTGTGGTGGGAAAACCACACAGGAGAAAAAAGTGTCAGAGGTCAGCGGCAGCTGCAGGGGTGCAGAGCATCCTCACCAAAGTCCTTGTCTGGGCTGCCACCCCTGCTCAGTGTGGCTATGGTCATTTGTTTCTCAAGCCTCACAGAGCCCAGTTGTGTGCACTGCCTGGAGCTGATTCAGTCTTTTAAGTAACTTGCATATTAAACCACCTATGGTGAAGCACACACATCATGCATGTGCAGTGTGACGTGGTCTCACAAGCAAACACATCATGCTCCCAGATCAAAGCAGAATCCTACCAGCATCCTAGGGGTTGTTATTGTATCTTTTCCCAGTCACCACTTCTACTCTGATTTGTAATGCCATATGTTAGTTTTGCCCGTTTTTGAGCTTTTTAGAAATAGAGCCCCACAGAATGTCCTGTTAGCCTCATGCTCAGAAGCTCCATCCATCTTGAGTGTAGTTGTCCTTTCTTTTTATTACCTAGTATTCCCATGGATAAGTAAACCATGTGCACTTTTTTCTTCTACCCTTGTTGTTCATTTGGGTAGTTTCCAGTTTGAAACTGTAATGGATTGTGCTGGCACACACATTCTTCTGTGTGTTTTTAGGGAATATGTGCATATTTCTTTGGGGTATATACCTAGGAGTGGAATTGCTGGATTATGGAAATGCATATATTCGACTTCAGTAGTTTAGTAGTAAAGTACTTTTGAGCTTTGTTTTATATTTGTGTAATTAGTACACATTTGTAAGTATTTTAAGGATCATTATAAATACATCTGTGTTTTTGTGTGTGTGTGTCATGGGATATCAAAATGGGATTGTTCATGCCTAGTTTCAGCTGAAGCCCCCAAAGACCAAGAACAAAACCATGGATGGCCAGCACTTTGCATTCTCAAGTGAGGTTCTAGATCATTTGAGAATGGTCTAGAATTTCAAAGGAGGCTGATACAAATCCCATGCCTCTTTGCTCAATGCCCACAAGAGGTCACATGGGGTGGAAGTGGGAGAGTCCAGGACAAGCTTCAGTGGGTCCAGTCCCCATTTCCACAGGGAATGGGTGAGGAGTTTATGAAGAGAAACTTCATAGAGGCCACCAGTCATGAGGCTGTTTATGGATCTCCTGCAGGGCAGTTTCTCAGCTGCTTGAAAATGAAGAAAGTGGCCACATTGGAAGCTAACACACCTACTCTGACTGCAGGGCAAAGGTACTGGTTTCCCTGGAACAGTGGAAAACCTTGGGAAGCAGAACTTCCTCAGAGAGGGGTAATTTCAGCAGAAAGAAGCTGTGGGGAGTGGAAATTGGTTGTAAAAAGCCTTCTGTAGGGAGCCCGCTGTGTTAAAGGAGCAAAATTAAGCAAGGCACCAGGGAGAGCTGAAAGAGATCCATAAAAGATCCTTGAGCAAAAGGCAGCAGTAAATGTCTGCTAGGGGCTTTAGTGACCAACAGGTAGCACAAGGGCCCCAACTATTACTGCCCCTTCTTTCTCTTGGTGCTCAACTCCTCTTCTCAAGCAGAAGGAGCCAAAGGTAGCCTGCGGTTGGCAGAGAGAAGACAGTAGCAGTCGGCAAAGAAATAAAGAAGAATTCACCCTATCCCAGCCCTTTCACCTTCTCACCCTAAAACAAGTACACCTGGGGCACAGAATTCAAATTTACATGCAATTTAGAGTTTGGGCTTGACATCCATCTGGCCTATTAACTCTTGAAATGTGTTTACTCTTGGAACTAACAGCAGCCATAGGTTTTGTGAACTGTGCAATATGGGAAATTTTAGCTGTATATGAGCAGGACAGCTGAAATTACACTTGGAGCTGGGGAAGGGTATGTTGAGGCTGATGTGTCATGATGCATGGTGACATTAGAGGCCTTAGGATGAGAAAACAGTTATGGAGTCACCAGGGGGTACAGACAGACCATACCCTCAGGGTTGGGTGTAAAGTCTGGTTCTTCCTCAGATTCTCATTCTCCACTTAGGAGGGCATCATCTTTCACACCACCCAGAGAATGTATGCTCTCACTGATGGGGTTCTTATTACCCTGGGACCCCTAGGAAAGTACAAATGACCCAGGAAGTTCAGTGACAAGCACCCAAGAGCTGACTCTCTGGCAGTCAGGCATGTTCAGGGAGCCTACTGTGACTGTGTTTCTTGAGATGCACCCAAAAAGGACTTTCAATTTAGAACCCTGAACTTTAGAAAGATGAGTAAGAGCAGTAATTCCCAACACGTGGATGACAGACCATTGGGGTGAGAGTGAGGGGTAGGCTCTTCCTAGAGTTAAAATAAAAAGTCTGAATATTTGTATTTATCTTGAGAAAAAACACTGCCAGTAAATCTACCATTAAAAAATGGCCTTGTGGAAGGCATTCAACAAATGTCTAATAAGGCTCACATTCTTCAAATGCATACTGGCTTTCTCATAGTAATACTGCATAATTATGCATTTCTCAATTGCAAATATTATCATGCTAAGATTTGATGCTTTCTTATTTTTTGTTCCCTTTAAAGATATGTTCTTAAACCAGATGAGAGGAAAGAGATATACAGGATTGTGATGCCATTGCATTAACACTAAAATACCATTTAGCCAGCGTACAAGCTGCCAGATAAAACTGTTGAGGTGCTAGTGGGATGAATTGAAAATTGTCATTCCGTCAAACTTAGTGACAACATTATCTGCAGATCTTAGAAAAATCAGCTCAAAAAAATCCCTGGTTGGTAGTGATCCTTTCAGATAGATTGAAATCTTTCTAGGCTATTCCTCAGGGCTCATCAATCAAGGGCAGTTGTCATGGTGAACAGTTGAATAGATGGTTTCCATTTAATTATCTTTAGCCCTCAAGATATTGAAAACTCTTGGGCATAGCAGGCTCTGTCAGCCCGGTCTCCCTAGCAAAAATAACTGTTGCTCCTTCCTCACCCAAGCTTTACCTGAAGACATTCATTCATTCATTTGTTCAGTAAATAAATACTAAACCTATTACGTGCCAAGCAAGTGCTCTTGCGAAAGATGACTCTGAAAATATCAGGTGTTGTCTATAACTTCATATACTTCAAGCTGGACCCACAGACAACCATGAAGGTTGTGAGTCTCTCCTTTGTGTGTTCAGAGGAGGGCACTGGAGCCTAGGAAGGTACTATTGGGTATTCACCAAATGGACAGAAGCTGGGAGTTGGTCCCCAAATAGAAAATAGCTCAGGTAGGGTCTTGACTGAAGGAGGAGGTCAAGATCCAATTTCTTCCAGATAACTGGAGAAAAAAGGAAAGAGCAACAAAAGAAGGGAAATAAGCAAAGTGGAAAGGAACCTATCCACCAATGAGAGAAAGCCAGTAATAAAGAACTAACATGTAAAAAGAGGAAATCAGAAAAAGATTGTCAAGGAAGTAAGAAGAGTCCTGGGACATCTCCTTGGACAGCATTGTAATTTCTGTATCTGCCATTCATTTGATGTTAATTGTATGATATGAGTAAAACCATGTATGATCAGAGTGAAACCATGTCTTAAAGCAGCAGAGTTAGGAAGGGATGTCAAGATGGTGAACCAGGAAAATGCAAAGTTTGCCTCCTTCCGGAACCTTATTGTAATTACAACCAAATTATAAAACAATCTACTTGGAGAATCACTTGAAGGCTAGCAGAACATATCATGTACAACTGTAGATATAAAAAAAGAATGGAGGTGTGAAAGGGGCTGGCCCTGCACCTGTGTATGGCTCTTGAGAACCAGGAGCATAGTGCAGCTGCAGAGGGCTACCTGAAGGAGAGAGGGGCTCTAGTTTTACATAAGGGCTCCCCAGCTGAGGGTTCTCATGCTGGGAAGAGAAGTCCCCACAAAATCTGACTGTAAAAATCAGTGGGGATTCCAACTATCTGGGTAAGATGGAAGAAACATGAAAACCCAGACATCTCCCTTAAAGGGCTCATGCACAGACTCACTCATCCTAGGCACTGGTGGAGGGTCAGCAGCTTGAGAAACACAAGAAACATATTGGAAAAGACTAAGTTGTGTAGTGTGGAGCAAGGGCTGGAAGGACAGCCACCATTGTTTCTTTGTTGAGCCCCACTCTGGAGCAGTCTATAGATGGGTGCCATCTTGCCTGTGTTGAACTCTTCCCACGCATGGCCAATTCCAAAACTGTATTAACCTCATAAGATAGGCTCGCTCTATTTCTTATCTCTCTGAGACACTACCCCACCCAATCTACAAATTCCTCATGGAAAACTTGTTGCCTGGCAACCAGCCATGCCCTGTGCCCTTGGCAGAGAACACATTTGAAAGTAATCAACAGTCCTCAGTTCTCTTGGCCCATGCACATCCCACACATCTCAGGTGAAACTTACAATGGCTGGCACCCAATGTCAGCAGGAATTGTGGTGTTTCTTGAATAAATCTTGGGGTTTGTGTATCCAAGACAGGTAGTTGCTGGCCTCAGTGAGATCTGAGATTCTTGCGAGTGGCCACAGAGCAAAAACTGGCACCAAACCTGAATCTGAACTGGTCAAATGAAATCTATCTGCTTTAACCCAGTGACTCCCTGAGTCACTGCCCCACCCAACTTGTGTACCACACAAAGGCTTTTTCAGCTGTGGAGGCTTATGGATAGCCTGCAGGCAGTCTCAGGAATTGGGGTGCCCCATACCTTTTGCTAAGTTGCTCTAGGCCTGATATTGAGGACAGCTGGCCATGATTTGCAGCATGGTCTCTCCTGCTGCCTCCAGAGCCAGCACTGGCATGAATTGTTTTGTAGCTCCCCCTTGGTTGCCCCAAGTGATCAAAGGCAGTGTCTGAACTAGGCCTGCATGGGAGCCCCTCCCAAAGGGCTTCAGAACCAAAACAACTGAAGTCTGGTATCAGATCACAACAGAGCACCACTTGACTAGCCCCACAATAGGAACACCCAAAGGGTGGTCTCAACAGGTATACTAGTCCACTAGGGCAAATCCCACTCTGTGCAGTCAGCCCCTACACAGCAGTTCATACTCTGTGGGCATGGCCAGTCCTCACAGCCAGTCAGCCGGAGATTCAATCCATCTACTGGCATGCTAACAGCAATCAAAGATTAACTACGACAGGAGAACATAGACAACTCACACGAGAAACACTCTTGGACTCCTGGCACAGGTAATCAGGAAGATCACACCACTGGGCCACACAGGGGACCTATTACATAAAGCCATCTGGCCAAGGCTGGGAGATGTAACAAACTTACCTAATACATAGAAATGAGGCAACTAAAATGAGAAAACAAATATACTGCAAATAAAACAACAGGGAAAAACTCCAGAAAAAAAAAATGGAGGCAAGCAAACTACCAGAGATAGATAACTATTGGTTATAAGGATGCTCAATGAACTTGAGGAGAGAATAGATTAGCTCAGTGAGGTCTTCAACAGAGAGTTAGTAAGCATAAAAGACATAAAAAACTATAAAAAAGAACCAGTCAGAAATGAATAATACAATAAGTGAAATGAAGCATGCATTAGTGAGAATCAACAGTAGATTAGATGAAGCAGAGGACTGAATGAGTCATTTGGTAGAGAAGGCAGCAGAAAACACTGAATTGAAACAGCAATAGAAAAAAGACTTTTAAAAAAATGAAGAAAGTATAAGAAACTTCTGAGACAACAAGCATACCAACATTTGCATCATAAGGGCACCAGAAGGAGGCGGCGGAGTGGGAGAGATAGATAGAGAGAGAGAGAGAGAGAGAGAGAGAGAGAGAGAGAGAGAGAGAGAGCGAGAGAGAATCTATTTGAAGAAATAATGACAGAAAACTTTTCTAACCTGGCAAAGACAATAGAAATATAAGTCTACGAAGTGCATAGAATCCCAAACAAGAACACAAACAGGCCCACACTAAGACACATCATAATTAAAATGCCAAGTTTAAAGACAAAGAGAGAATCCTAAAAGTAGTAAGAGAAAGGCAGTTAGTTGCTTACAAGGTATTCCCATTAGACTGTCAGTTGATTTCTCAATAGAAACTTTGCAGGCCAGAAGGGATTGGCACAAAATATCCAAAGTAATGAAAAGAAAGAACCTATAAGATTAATATACCCAGCAAGGCTATCAATTAAAATTGAAGGTGAGATAAAAAGATTCCCAAGCAGAAAATAGCTAAAGGAATTAATCACCAACAAGCCATATTACAAGAAACATTAAAGCGACTTCTTTAAACAAAAGAAGGGAGGAAAACAAACAAACAAACAGAAACAAAAATATAAATATGAATAATAAAATGACAATAAATATGTACCTATCAATAATCACTTTAAATGTAAATGGATTAAATGCTCCAAATCAAAACACAGAGTAGCTAAGTGAATAAGAAAACCAGACCCATACATATGCTGTCTACAAAGACCCACTTCAGATCACATGACACACACAAACTAAAAGTAAAGGAATAGGAAAAAAAATACATGCAAATGGAAATGAAAATAAAGCTGAGGCAGCAATACTTACATAAGACAAAATAGACCTTTAAAAAAGGCTATAGTAAAAAACAAAGAAGGACATTACATAAAGATAAAAAGATCAATGCAAGAGGAGGATATAACACTCATGAACATATATGCATACAACATAAGAGCACCTCCATATACAAAGCAAATATTGACTGACATAAAGAGAGAGACTGTAATACACTCATAGTAGAGGAATTTAACAACCCAGTGATCAATGGACAGATCTTTTAGAGAGAAAATCAACAAAACTACAGTAGCCTTAAATGAAACACTAGACAAGATGGATTTAATTGGCATTTTCAGAGCATTTCACACCAAAGCAGCAGATAATACATTCTTCTCAAATGCACATGGAACATTTTTCATATAGACCACATGTTAGGAAACAAAACAAGTCTTAATAAATTTAAGAAGATTGAAATAATATTAAGCGTCTTCTCCAACCACAATGGTATGAAACTAGAAATCAATTACAAAAAAAAATTGAAAAATACATGAATACGTAGAGGTTAAATAATATGCTACTAAACAATGGGTGAACAATGAGAACAAGGAATAGATCAAAAGGTACCTAGAGAAAAATGAAAGTGAAAACGTAATGACTCAAAATCTGTAGGACAAAGCAAAAGCAGTCCGAAGTGAGAAATTCATAGCAATTCAGGCCTACATCAAGAAATAAGAAGAATCTCAAATAAACAATCTAACCTTACACTTAAGAGCACTAGGAAAAAAAAAACAGCACACAAAACCTAAAATTGTAGAAGGAAGGAAATAACAAAGATTAGAATGAAAATAAATGGAATAGAGTTTAGAAAAACAATACAAAAGATCAATTAAATCAATAACTTGTTCTTTGAAAGGGTAAAACAATATTGATAAACCTTTAACCAGACTCACCAAGAAAAAAGAGAGAGGACCCAAATAAATAAAATCAAAAACGAATGAAGAGAAGTAATAATGGACTCCACAGAAAGAAATATGATAAGAAAATACTATGAATAACTTCATGCCAACAAATTAGACAATGTGGAAGCAAGGATACATTCATAGAAACGTACAATTTCCCAGGACTGAGTCAAGAAGACTCTGAATTAACCAATTACCACCAATAAAATGAATTAGAAATTTATAAACTTCAAATAAACAAAAGTCTTGGACTGAGTGGCTTCATATGTGAATTTGACCTAACATAATAGAAGAATTAATACATATTATTCTCAAGCTATTTTTTAAATTCAAGAGGAGGAAAGTCTCCCAAACTCATTTTGCAAGGCCACCATTACTCTTATTCAAAAATCAGAAGAAAATATTATGAAAAAAAGAAAAAACTTATAGGTCGATATCCTTGATGATCATAGATGCAAAAATCCTCAACAAAATATTAGCAAACCAAATTTAGCAAAAATACATTAAAAATATCATATACCATGATCAAGTTGGATTTATTCTTGGGATGTAAGGTTGATTCAATATCTGCAAATCAATAATGGGATACAGCATATTTACAAATTAAAAGATAAAAATCGTATATCTATATCAATAGATGCAGAAAACTTGTTTGACAAAATCCAGCATCTATTTATAATAAAAACTCTCAGCAAAGCGGGAATAGAGAGAACATACCTCAACATAATAAAGGCCATATCAGACAAACCTATAGCTAAGATAATACTCAATGGAAAAAAACTAAAAGCATTTTCTTTAAGATCAAGGATAAGACAAGAATGTTCACTTTTACCACTTTTATTCAACATAGTATTGGAAGTCCTAGCTACAACAGTCAGATGAGAAAGGGAAATAAAAGGTATTCAAACTGGAAAAGAAATAAAACTCTTGTTGTTTGCAGATGACTACATAGAGAAAACCCTAAAGATTCCACCCAAATCTATTAGAACTGATAAATGAATTCAGTAAAGTAACAGGATACAAAACTAATATTCACATATCACTTGCATTTTTTATATACCAATAACAAATATCAGAAAGAGAATTAAGAAAACAATCCCATTTACAATTGCAGGAAAAACAATAAAATACTTAGGAATAAATTTAACCAAGAAAGTAAAAGATCTGTTCTCAGAAAATTATAAGTCATTTAAGAAAGAAACTGAAGAAGATACAAATAAATGGAAGCATATACCATCCTCATAGATAGAATCAACATCATTAAAATGTCCATACTTCCGAAAGCAATCTATAGATTTAATGCAATCCTTATCAAAATACCAATGACATTTTTATAGAACAAGAACAGGTAATTTAAAAATATATAGGAAGCCACAGAAGACTCTGAATACCACAGCAATCTTGAGAAAAAAGAACAAAGTTGGAGGTATCACACTACCTGATATCAAACTATTCTATAAAACTATAGAAATCAAAACAGCACAGTAATGGCCTAAAAACAGACACATCAGTCAATGGAACAGAATAGAGAGGCCAGAAATAAATCAATGCCTATATGGTCATTTAATCTATGACAAAAGAGCAAAGGAGGCAGGAATATATAATGGAGTGAAGACAATCTATTCAATACATGGTGTTGGGAAAACTGGACAGATGCATGCAAAAGAAGAAGAAGAAGAAGAAGAAGAAGAAGAAGAAGAAGAAACTAGACAATCTTCTTACACCACATATAAGAATAAACTCAAAATGGATTAAAAACTTAAATGTAAGACCCAAAATTATAAAACTTCTAGAAGACAACATAGGATGTAAACTCTGACATTGCTCTTAGTAATATATATATTTTTTGGATATATGTCTTCAGGTAAGAGAAACAAAAGAAATAAACAAATGTGTCTATATCAAACTAAAAAGTTTTTGCACAGCGAAGGAAACCATCAACAAAACAAAAAGACAACCTACTGAATAAGAGAAGATATTTGCTTATTATACATCTAATAAGGACTATCCAAAATTTATAAAGAACTCATACAACTCAACATGCACACCTACACAAAACACAATTCAATTTAAAAAAATGGGCAGAAGACCTGAATAGGTATTTCTCCAAAGAGTATATAATGATGGCTAATAGTTATATGAAAAGATGCTCAATGTCACTAATCATTAGAGAAATGCAAATTAAAACCACAATGAGGTATTACCTCACACTTGTCAGAAAGTCTACCATCAATAAATCAAAAAACAAATGTTGGCATGGATATGAGTAAAGGAACCCTTTTACACTGTTGTTGGGATACAGCCACTATGAAAAACAATATGGAGGTTCCACAAAAAATTAAAACCAGAACTACCTTGTGACCCAGAAATTGCACTTCTGGGTATTTATCCAAAGAAAACCAAAACACTAATTTACAAAGACGTATGCACTCCTGTGTTCACTGTAATGTTATTTATAATAGGCAAGTTATGAATACAACATAAGTATCCATAAATAATGATTAAATAAAAAAAGGTGTGGTACATATATACAATGGAATATTACTCAGCCCTAAAAAATAAGATCTTTAAGATCTTACCATTTGCAATGACAAGGATGGATCTAGAGGGTATTATGTTGAATGAAATAAGTCAGAAAGACAAAAAACATATGATTTCACTTATACACAGAATCTAAGGTGAAAAAATGAACAAACAAAATGAGAACAGACTAACAGCCAGAGGAAAAAACTGGTGATTGTCAGTGGCAAGGGTTTTTGGGGTCCAGGGTGAAAATGGTAAAGTGATGAAGAAGTACTAATTAGTAAATGTAAAATAGTCACAGTGATGCAAAGTACAGCATAGGAAATATAGTCAATAATATTGTAATGATAATGTATAGTGTCAGAAAATTACTAGAGTAATTGGGGGATCAATCACTTTATAAATTATATAAATGTGTACCCATTGTATTGTATACCTGAAACTGAAGAAGAAGAAGCAGAAGAAGCAGAAGCAGAAGAAGTGGAAGAAGCAACAGAAGCAGTAGGGCGGGCGGAGGAGAAGGATGAAGAGGAGAAGGAGGAGGAGGAGGAGGAAAAAGAAAGAGGAGGAGGAGGAGGAAGAGGAAGAAGAAGAGGAGAAGAAGGTGGAGGAGGTGGAGGAGGTGGAGAAGGAGGAGGCTATGGTGGAGATGAAGGCGGAGGAGGAGGTGGAAGTGGAAGCAGAAGCAGCAGCAACAGCAGAAGCAGAAGAAGAAGAAAAGGAAGAAGAAGGAGAAGGGGAGGGAAAAGGAGAAGGACAGGAAGAAGGAGAAAAGTAAGGCAGAGAGTACCCAGACTGTAATATGGCCATCCATCCATCCATTATTTATTCATTTTTTTCATTTTGCAAATGGTTTCTCAATGTCTACTGTGCCTGTCTTGTGGGGATGATACACATGAAGTAAATAATTACTCAACTGCTTATTTAGTCATAAGGGTAAATCTTGTAATAAAATTCATTATAAGTATCATGGAAGGCTTCTCTGGGCCAATGACACCCAGCTGAGACCTGGAGAGGAAGGAGAAACTAATAAGAAGAGGCAAGATGTGCAGCAAATTTTCCAGGCAGAGGGAAAAGCATAGATGAAGACTTTATAGAGAAAGACTGCACAATGAACAAAGGTGAATGTTGGCAACATCACAGAAGGCCATTGGGATTTGATCCAATGAGATTTGAAGGAGTAGAGAGGTATAGAAGTGGCTGCATTTTAAAATGATCACTCTACTGCTGCTGAGAAGAGAAGGCAGTGGAGGAGGGCAAGAGTGGAGAAAAGGCAAGCTGTTAGAAAACAAATAGAGCAGCCCAGAAAAGAATTTTTGGAGGGCTGGCCTGGAATAGGGGAGCAATGGTCATCCTCACTCTGGTGTCAGAGCTTGCAGCTCTTCCACCACCACTGCCACATGGTAATATGCACTTTTACTACACATACTAATGTATATTTAGTGGAGGGAGAGGGACTGGCTCCAAACCACAATGGACCCACTTGCACATCTCACATCACACATAAGGCCAAACAGAGTTTCATTAAGGATTTAGGGTTTGCCATTGAATGAATGGACAGTGTCTGAATAGATGACTTATTTTGCAATCATTTCAAATCCAGGACCAGACCAAGGAAGCTCAGGACCCCTGTAGCATCTGGAAGGAAGTAGAACAGGGAAAGAAGAATCACTTAGAGACTGGACCTACTATGGGGTTGGGCAATATCTACTGCTGATGGCTTTGCCTCTGACCAAGGCCTACTTTCTAAGTTGATAAGAAAGAAGAAACAGCAAAATAAGCCTTTTAATGTTCTTCCCTCTGGAGTGGTGAGGACTCTCTCACCTGTCATCAGGAGGAAACCATTTAGACTATGAGAAAAGAAAAAGTAGAATAAGAAGAAAGACTAGATTTGTTCTTTTTTTTTGTTTATTTTCATCTTTTGTCTCCGGACTGTCAAAAGAAGGGGCCTTGAAAACAACTGAGTCAGGCTGCCTAATCTTACATTTAATATATTATTTCCCAGCTGAAGGGCATCTGAGACAAGGAGATGATCTCTTGATTAGCATTTCTCTGGCTGCACATCAGTCTAGTTGGAAATGGAACTGAACATGTCCTCTTTCCCTCCCAGGCTTGGTCCCAGGGTTCCCAGGACCTGTTTCATGAGTGCCTTGAGAAGCAGGTTGTTGGTTGCTTGTGTGGTTTGTATTTTTCTAAGCTTGATTTTGCTCAGTTTGCATGTTGCCAAAGCAGTTTTGGTTCTGCCAATGCCATATGAAGACTGCTCACATAATGTCACTAATGGCCAGTGTTGATGGCACTGGTCCTGATACTGTTTGCAGCCCCAGCACATAACCGCTGATACCCTCATTGCCCCCTGACGTGCTGCTGCTGTCCCTGCTGCATCCACTGACATCAACACTATATCTCTGTTGCTTGATGGGCTTATAATCTGTTCATCCTGGTACTCAGTTACAGAAACTAAGGCATAGTTGGGGTTAAATGCTTCACTGTCCTTGGAAATATTTCATCTAAAAACAGTGACAGTTTTTAAGCCAAACTTGGGCACCTCTGATCTCTTTGTATTTTCCTCTGTAGCAGTTCAAAACTTCAGAGAAACAGAAGAAAAAAAGTTGGACAAGGACAAGATTTTTAGGGGGAAATTCCTCTGAAGAATAAAGAAAAGAAGGAGCAGGAGCTGGCTGGAGAGCCTTCAGATCAATCACCATGCAGGTCTTACAATGATGTAAGGAGAGAGGAAAGGGAACTAGGTAGAAAGAGCACTGGACTGTAGCACAGCTCTGAGAGTCTTGGCTAGCAGTCTCTGATTTAGTTATCTATTACTGTGTTACAAATTATTCCAAAACTTAAGGCTTTAAAACAATAACAAACTTTTCTAATCTCATGGTTTCTATGGGTCAGAAATTCTGGAGCAGCTTAGCTGGTAGTTCTAGCTTACAGCTTTTCATGAGGTTGCAGTCAAGATGTTGACTATGGTAATTTAAAGATGTGATTTGGGTGGGAGGCTGTACTTTTAAGGTGGCTTGCTCACATGGTGGCTACTGGCAGGAGGCCTTTATTTATTCACCACTAAGACATCTACAAAGAACTGTTTACCCCAGAGTGAATGACCCAAGAGAATACAAGATAGAAGCTTTGAACTTTTATCTGTCTTTTACCTAGCTTCCAAAGCTACACTTTCAGTCTGTGAAGTCCTACTGGTCAGCCATTGTCAGAGGGGTCTGTGTTTATTGGGGGATCATTGAGCTATTTTAGTGACTGACTACCACACTCCCTAAAGATAATCTGTTAGAGGGCCTAGAGTGGGTAGAAACAGCTTGCTCTAGTATCCTTGCTGTGCCCAGCCATTGAGTGGGAGCAGCTGGCAGGGAAAAGTTATTTCTGTGTGAATGCTGTGGGGAGTCTATGAAAGACCCATGGAAGATCAGAAAGGTGCAGTACCTGGGCCAACTACAATCCACACAGTAAGTTCTCTTGAAGGGATATCCGAGCTGTGCACCTCCACGGCTGCCACATCCTCCATCTTTTTATGTAAAGGGACCCTGAGAATATCTGTTTTACCAGCCCCTCATTGTTCCAAGCCTCCCTGAATACTAGGATAAGCATGTCTTCAAGTCAAGCTGGTAGTATTGCCACATTAAAATGAGAAAATGGAAGCACAGAGAGAGAGAGGTAATATATCTGAGGTCTCACACAGAATGACAGAAGCAGGACTAGAATGAAGGTTTTTAAATTCGAAGCCCAGTGCTCTTTGCTTTGTGCCATGAAATCTCCATAAATTCAGCCATCTGTGTGAGGGACGAGCTTGCAAGGACACTGCAGGCTGCTAAATACGCCATTATCTATGATGCACATTCCTATTTTTACTGTTGTGGCTGCTACAGCAACAGATTTGACTTCCTAATTATGTTTTGCTTGGGCTAATGTAAAAATTAATTTTCATTCCCTGAACAGCCATCAGCTACTGGTAAGAGGAGATAACTGGGAAGAGTGAATGGTAAATTCATCTGATATCAGACATAATCTGCAAAGTGAAGCCAGAGTTGTCATCTGTTACACACGCATACTGTGTTATACTCTGTGTCAGATGCCTTTTTTCCAGCTGTGTAAGATAGATTTTACTATTCTCATTCTAAAATTGAGACAATGGAGGTCACAGAGGTTAAGCAACTTGCTCAGAATTACATGTGGGATAAGTGGCAAGGCAGAACTTAAGCTGTATCTGCCCAAATCCAAGTTTAGCTCTCTTTTTTCCTATTTGGTACTGCTTCCATTTTGAATATTCTCTTAGACTCAGAGTGGCAATTAGAAGATCAGAACAAGAGGGGGCATAAAGGAAAGACACACAACTGTTCAGAAAGCTTTCACTGACAGTCATGTTTGTTGAGCTTACTGCTGTTCAGAGTTTAGTTCTTAGCTTGGTTTTGCTGTCTAATTGTTTCAGGCCACAGAGAACTACATGATCTCAGGGGAACTGATTCATATTGATTAAACTCACAAAAGACTGATGTATAAGTCTGAATGACAATTTATTTCCTTACAAGAGAATGATAAAAATTTCCATTTCCATCCTCCAGGGCATCCTCTTCCCAGAAACATGATAGGTTAGATTACTAAGCAGACAGCTTCTTGGTTAAGTATAAAATCAGAGCCAAAATAACTGAGAAGCAGCTCTGACTAACCTTACATATAACTCATGGATGACTCTATTTTGGTCTTTCCTGTTATGAGATGAGATTGCTTCAGTGTCTTTCTTCTTTAAACACAGCTGAGTAAGTCCTGTCTCATCTTGCTATATAGTAAGCCCTCAGACAGTTGACAGTTGGCTTTTTAGATTGTAATGCTAGTGCCTAACATTAAGTTTTTGATTGCCACGGCATCCACTTCAAAGACATCCATCTCAAATAAACCCATTGCCAGCCATATGACTAGATAAGGAGCCGGGCTCTCCCACCCCTGAAGTTTCCTTTGTTTTAGAGATCTCTGGTTGACTTAGAGAACTGATTATTTGACTGTTTTTTCCTTCCTGTGGCTTTAATTCTTCTTCTTTTTTAAAATTTCATTCTTCTTTATTTTAAATTTTTCAATGAAGGGTGAACCCACAAAACTCCAGGACCCTACCCTCAGGTTCAGTAAAAACAGAATCCCAAGCCCATGCTCTCTGTCTCCCTCTGCCCACAACCTTGCTTTGTGGTCGGCTCTGAGTATGCCATGTACACTCTAGGGCCTGTGAGTAATAAATCTTGTTTCTTCAAAGTTCCCTGAGAGCATCTTGCAATCATAAAAACCACAAGGGCTGGTCCAGCCACAACACTGGTTCCTAAAGGGGAAATATTTGTCAGGGTACATGGGTCTAGGTGAGTATCCACAGCCATTTCTAGCCAATTGCATCATGTGTGCTGAGACTGGCACAAAACATTTGCTCATTGTTCTTATTTTCCTAGACTTTTCTTGGTAGCTTCCCTCTATAGAAATATTTTTTTCTTTAAATGTTTTATTATAAATTATTAGACTACTACTTTCTCTGTTATGTAACATTTCATTTCAGCCCTCTCTCTTACTCTTTTGGCTTAGAGAGTCTCTGTTCCCTAGCATGGCTTCACAAATTATTAACATTAAGCATTACATGTGGTTTTCTTTACAATGGTACAAGATGTGTCAATCTAGTGCCTAAAACCTTAACCCCCTTTTAGAGTTATAGACATTGCCTGAATCCTGCCCCCAGCTAAAGAGATGCAATCGGTTTTAGATTACAGCTGATTGAGCCAGGTGTGGGTCCTTAAACTAAGAGTAGAAATCTGTAGACTCATCAGGCATAAGAGAAAGAAGTAGACCAAATAGATTCTTTCTCTAAAGAATCTGATGTGAGAAATAGAAATAAAACAGAATTATTAGCAGGGAGATCTTGACAATGAGAGGTCATAAGGTAGAAGGATGCCCCTTGTATTAGTCTCCTTGGGTTGCTGTAACAAAGTACCACAGATTGGAGGTGGGAAGGGGGTTAAACAGAAACTTATGGTTTCACAGTTCTGGAGCCTGAAAGTCTGAAATTAAGGTATTAACATGGTTGATTCCTTATAAGGGCTTTGAAGACAATTTGTTCTGGGCCTCTCTTTTAGTTTCTGGTAACCTCAGGCATTCTTTGCCTTGTAGACAGAGTCTTCTCTTTTTTACA
The DNA here is from genome assembly GCA_004027375.1 of Macroglossus sobrinus. NCBI lineage: Eukaryota > Metazoa > Chordata > Mammalia > Chiroptera > Pteropodidae > Macroglossus > Macroglossus sobrinus. The sequence continues at coordinate 274,918 of PVKZ01000985.1, read as the reverse complement.
CCATCTTCTATGTATGTTTTTCTCTGTATCCAAATTTCTTTTTTTTTTTTGAAGGACATTAGTTATATTAAATTACAGACCATCCTAATGCCCTCATTTTAACTTGAGTACCTCCATAAAGACTCTATTTCCAAATAATGTTACATTCTAAGGTCCTGGTGGTCAGGACTCTAACACATCTTCTTGAGGGAACACAATACAACCTATACAATCTCTCTTGGAGCCAAACCTACAAATCAAGGCCATGAGGGAGCCAAGTAAAATTACTGTAGGGCAATGAACTTCAGCTAGAGCCCCGCTGGCCTCAGGATTGGGCTTGCCTTTAGACCCTTCCTCAGGCCTCCCACGGCAGCCTCAATGTTGTGGCCATAGAAAGGTTTATATGAGAGGCCTCCACAGGACAACCAGTGGGGACAACAAGATGCAACTGCAAGAGAGAGGCCCCACAGAGAGCTGTTGCTATGCTCTCACAATTACATCCCCTTTTTTCTTACACATCCCTTGCAATTAAAGAATCCACGTATGACAATGATCTGCCTCTGGGATTACTGTGCAGTGGCTCCTTAAGAAAGGCAAGTCACACATGTCCTGAGCAGGGAGTTATATTTCTCTCACAATCTACCTGCTGCCACGAGCTGGCTGTGTGACCTTGGGCTTTTATCCCCTTATCTGTGAAACAAGGGCTCTTCCTAGCTATAAAATTCTATGAGTTTTATCATAATTGATCAATTAAGCCCAAATAGTTCCTCCAACAGACAGCCTAACAGATTCACTCCAGAAAATGCACTAAGTGGGTAAATTATGTGCTTGTAGGAGTTTATTATCTCTATGGGAAGCAGACCAGAATTTCTTCCCAAATATGAGAATTACTTTAAGCTTGTTATTTTTAAAAGGTAGACAAAACTCGTGATCATCCCTTTATTAATTAGTAGATGTGAAAAGATTCTGACTAGTTCTGAGTCTTAGATAAATACACAAGAATAATAATAACCTTCGTAGAAAGGTATTGAACAGTAGACAGTTACTGATGGCAAACGTCATTTGTTCCAAGAAATCTGCACAACTGGGTCTTTTGATTCTGTGTGTATGCTGCCAGAATAGGCAATTACTGTTCTTTTCTATTTCCAGTCTCAAAATACCTTAGAATTTTTTCCATTGTTGTCCAGCTGTCAGGGGGAACAAGCCAGCAGCAATGTGGAAAAGGCTCATATTAGACCTCTTCAAAGAAATAAAAGCTCCAGGCACATAGCAGGTGGGCATAAGGGAGCAGGTGGAGGCTGTTCACATCTGAAGCCTGCCAAGGAATACCAGGTTCCTGCTGTGCCTTGTGGCCTGGGATCCACCAGCCTTCCACTTGGGGCCCTTACAGTCTAATGCAGGGACACCCAGGTAGTCAAATAATTTCAGTAGAACATGGGTTTATGTGATGTCCACGACTAACGACAGCATGACTGAGTATAGTACAGCACCTCTATAGAAGTGAATATCATACAGCCATTAAACATCTTGTTTTGGAGGAATATTTATTATGACAGAGGCAAGACATAAAATTCTACACAGTATAAACTTACTTTATATATATTATGTGATATATATAAAATATACCATATAATCTATATGACATTATATATACATATATTTAAATATAGACATATAATATATATACAGTTTACGTATGTACTATATGTTTTATATATAAAATATATACTATATATAATATATTTTATAGATTTGACTACTTTAGATACATCATTACCTCATGCAGCATTTGTCTTTCTCTGTGACTGACTTATTTCACTTAGGATAATATCTGCAAGGTTAAGCCATGTTCTCTCATATGACAAAATTTTCTTCATTTTTAAAGGCTGAATAATATCCCATTATACATACATACCACATTTTCTTTATCCATTCCTCTGTTAATAAACATTTAGTTTGCTTTCAATCTTTGCTTTTGTGAATAATGCTACAATGAACTTGGGGCTACAAATATCTCTTTGAGAAATTGATCTCAATTCTTTTGGATAAATACCCAGAAGAGAAATTTCTAGATCATGTGGTAATTCTATTTTGATTTTCTGAGGAATCTCCATATTGTTTTCCATAGCAGACACAATTGACATTCTTACCTCCAGTGCACGAGGGGTCTAATTTTTTCACATCCTCAACAATACTTGTAATTTTTATTTGTTGTTTTTTATAATAGCAATCCTAATAGATGTGAGGTGATAACTCATTGTGGTTTTGATTTGCATTTCCCTGATGATTAGTGATGTTGAGCATCTTTTCATACACTTGTTGGCCATTTATATGTCTTCTTTGGAGAGTGTCTATTTAAGTCCTTTGTAACATTAAAAAATTTTTTTGCTATTGATTTGTAAAAGTTCTTTATGTGTTTTGTATATTAAGTGCTTATTGCATGCCATTTATAAATATTTTTTTACATTTCCATAGGTTGCCTTTTCATTTTATTGTTTCTTTATTGTGCAGAAGCATTTTAGTTTGATGCAATCCCATTTGTCTACTTTCGCTTCTGTTGCCTGTGCTTTTGGTGTCATACAAGAAGTCATTGCTCAGAACAATGTCTTGAAGCTTTGCCCCTATATTTTCTTATAGAAGTTTTACAGTTTCATATTTAAATCAAATTGGATCTTCTCTTATTTTTTCCATGTCTTTTAACTCCTCATATTTTTCACTTCTTTTTCTTTGAGCTGATTTCTTGGTAATGTTTTCAGGTCTATCTTCCAGCACACTAATTATCTCTTTATCTATGTCAAGCTGCTGCTCAATTTGTCTATTTTTTTTCAATTCTAATATTCTTAAATTTTAATAGTTTTTTGAAAACTTTTTTGAATCTTTTTTTACATTTTCTCAATCCACCATCATTTTTGATCCATTTTATTCATCTAAATGTATTAAGCACATTTCATTTCTATGTTAGTAATTACCCTATATTCTTTGTTGATCTTATCCTACAGTCATTGTTTCTGTAGATTCTTGCTCATAGTAATTGTTTCTTTCAGACTGTGCTTTCTTATATCAGGTCCCAGGGAAATTCACCTGTTTGAGTCTACTTTAATATAAAATTGAGTTAAAATTTTCCAGGATACATACATGGTATAAATTTTCCCCTAAATCTTTATTTCAGATTTTCAGTTACAAATTTTCAGAAGACTTTTTTTTTTCATTTTTTATTCATTGACCCAAAGCTAAAAAAAGAAACCAGTAATTTTTCTAACATTTCCCTCTTTAGAACAGGAATTTTAGTTTATTCACTGAGGATTTTGTATTTTATGGGCCCTACCTCTAGAAGGGGATTTCTGACTTATCCTTCCATTTTGAGGAGACTGGGATAAAAACTCCTCAAAAGGAAGAAATTGTTGTAGTTGTCATAAAATTTGTACATGAATTTTGTTAAATACATAAATAATCTTCCAATATATAATATTACAATAAAGTGTTAATTTTTTTGTTAAAGATAATTTGAAGTGTACTTCTCTTATTTGTACCCCAAAATAATCTTTACTAAATCTAAGTTTTTAGAATTTTTTGTGAACATTAAATCAGATAAAGTTGGGAAAAAATATCCAGCTTATATAAGATATATTTAAAAATAATTTTACTAGTTTTATATTATGGCAATGATACTATCACCTTGATTAATTGGAGTACAAGGATAAAATAGCTTCTGATTATTAAGTTGATAATTGCATTAGGGTCAAACAGCAGATATTTTATTTCAAGTTCAAGTGCAGAAAATATTTCAATATATGAGAATTTAATAAACTGAGCATATTAATCATCACTGTCAATAAACATTTGTCAAGCACTTGGTGTATTTTGAACTTTGTGCTAAGACAACAAAGATTATATATTTATTTCCCTTTGAATTTTAAATAATTATTTTGAAGAACATGGAAATATAGATAATCCCCTTTTGGAGCTCAAAATGTATTAATGTCACCTAATGTATACACAAATAAGTAAAACATCAGCTAAACTATATGATCTATAGATACCCTGGAACTCCCAGAGTCTTTGATTCTGATCGAGGATGTTTCTGGATATAAAAATGCTGATCTGAATATCAGGTGACATTCTTTTTTGATAAAGCATATTAGCCTATTTTATAAGTATGTATATAATTCCCAAAGATATACTAAAAGTGGGTGCTGGTGGAAAAAAAAACTCATTGAGAGGATAACATAAAGTTATTTTATTTAGCTTAGAATGTGTCATATTTATTTATTTTTATTACAGTTTTTTCTTTCCAGTGCATACAAATTAGGGTAAGAAGTCAAGCTGGTATTTTCCTAGTATCTGCTATCCCTGTATTAGTTTTCTTGATTTAATTTATTACTGTCTAATATTATATATATATATATATATATATATATATATATATAATTTTAAAATTTACATTAAAATACAATATATACTTATTTGTTCATTATCTGTCATCCTCTGTTGGTATGTTAGTTTCACAGGGCAAGGCTTTCTGTCTTGATAAAAATAGCAATGTCATATCCTCAGTGCCTAGAACAGTGCCTGACACACACCAAACATTTAATGAATATTTGTTGAAGAAAGAGAGAGGAAGCAGACATGGGGTTAATACTCCTGGGAAAGAGACAGTGATCATGGCGTTTAGAGTATACTATAACAATGGTTCTCAAACTTTAAATTGGCATCAGAATCACCTGTAGGTTAATTAAAATACTGACTACAGGAGCCCATTCTCAGCATTTCTCATCTAGTAGGGAATGAGTGAGGCCTAACAATTTACATTCTAACAAGTTCCCAAGTGATGCTGATACCATGGGTCCACTTTGAGAACAATTGTTCTTTAAAAAAAATAACTTTTTTTTAATACCCAAGTCTCCACCCTCAGCCTCACAGTCCCAGCACCACATGCAGAGTAAGCTTATCTAGAACTAATAATCCTTTGAGATTTGAAACAAAAATCAGTATTAACACTTCAGTTAAATTAACCATATGTTATTCTTATACGATGAAGGGGCGTAAGGGAGAGAAAAGATTTTAGGACATTTTTGGAAATGGGTAAATTGATGTAAATCAAAAAACTAATCCAAAATCATGCTCATAATTTTTCATGTCAAACAGCATGAATTTTCACTACACAAAATTGGTGCTAAAAATGCTAAATCCACCTTCAGAACATTTATTTCTGGTCCAAATTGGGAAAATAGAACTAAATCCTAAATAGCAAATGATGCTTAAGAGATCTAAGAACCAACAGAGTGTCTCTTTTAAAAATTTTTAATTTTTTTGAAGTCATGATCTACTACTGTGCAGCTCAGAAAATTTTTTTAGAAACAATAAACGTATTTGTGATAATGGGTGAGAAACCCATTAAGAATTTTATTAGATAAGGATGACAAAATTAACTTCCCTTGTTTTCATTTTGGAATCACTGAACATTTGTGTTTCCATAATAAAAATAGCAATGAAAAGAAAATTGGACACAGAGCATTACCCTTTCTCTCTGCAGGGTGGAGGAGGATGATTTCTTCTCCCTTGAAGGATGAGGGAGGCCTACCATGGGTTTAATTAAGGAGGGCATGGTACACAGAAAAAGAGCAAGGCTTAAGGTAATAGCTTGCTGCTTAATTCCCTGTGTTGCATAGTAGTTACATGCTCGGGCTTGGACTCACATGGACTACATGATTTTGAATACTGTCTCTGCCACTTTCTCATGGTACTGAGCAAGAAACTTAATATTTGCATCAAAGGAGATGAGCCATTCTTTAGAATATGACACATGGTAAGAAGAGTACCAAATGTTAGCTGATGCTAACCACCCTTGGCACATAATGGCATGAGTTCAATCACATTGTGGGAATATGACCCATACATTCGAAAAGATTTTGTTTGTGAGTTTACTTATCCATTCAGTCTCACCCAGAATTCTGTGCCATGCACTCTGCATTTATCTTATCTTGTGACACAGCATACACAAGACCCAGACACCTGCCACAGCCTTTGTCGTTGCCTACTGGGCAGAAACTATAGTATGAAAGGATGCTGGGAGTAATGTGTTTGATGGAAAAACAAACAGAAAAAAAAACAGTTTAAAGAGGAGAAATATTTAAAAAAAAAAGATGACAACCAGAAAAAAAGAGCTAAAACATTTTTTTCTTTAGTAAAACTAAGACTATTCCAAGGATTATAATTTATAGATCAATTCCAGATGAATTTAAGTGGAGACTGGATGATAGGGGCCTCTGATCACCTCTATGTTTATTATTGTTGACATGCAAGTGAACTCTTATTTGTTAATTTTGTTAATTGACAATTTTGTTGTTGTTGTTAATTTTGTTTGGATAATGGCAAGGAAGAGCATTCTGCACATGGTTTCCTGGGAGGACGCTGTTGAAAGTGAAGAATTGGAGGCTCTAAGTACACCAGGCTTTTAGCCTGGCCCCAGAAACAAAGATCAACACTCTAGAGAGATGTACGGTGCAGTCAGTTTCCAGAGTACCACCCAAAAGTACTTGGGCTTTAAGTACAAGCAATGGTGCTGCAGGTGCAAGTTTTCACAATACAACATGACTTGGGGTGAGGACCACAGCCATGACTTTTCTCCCCTGATGCAGATCACAAAGAAAGAATGCCTGCCCCAGTGGAGGAGATTTCTGCTTCTAGCTGAGAAGCAGCAGGAGGATCTCTTGCAAACAGTAGGGGTTTTTATCTTTATCCTTATTATTTTTGCAATGATTCACTAAGAACACATTTATTTTAGTGCTGTATGGCTTTTTAGTCAATTTCTAGAATATTCTTTCATAGTTGTTCCCAGAAGAGAGCAAAGCAATTTTACCTTGTGAGACTAAAATGTATGCTACTCTATACTTTCGGTATCAGTAAGTCAAGAACGTGTATTAGGCAACTATTTAACTCCAGCAAACTTAGAGGGATATGCAAAAGGAAAAAAAAGAGAGGAAAAAAAAGAAAACTAAAATTAATGGTCAGCTCTTAGGCTCCAAGACCTTTCAGAGTGGTCTTCCAATTTTTAGACAATTCCCCTTGGAGCAGTTTTTAAGATTCTTTTTTTTTAAAAAATCTGCATTCTCTGAAATTTTATTAGTAATGATTTGAGGTAAAAGCAGAGAAGGATGTTTGTACTGTTAATAAACGTAAATAAATTTATTTTAAAATGTTATTACTTTTTATATTATTCTTTTATATTTTCATTATGAAAATTATATATAGTACTTCAGTAATTTTTTATTTAGATTGACCTATAATTGACATATCAGTTTCATAGTACTTTGATATTTGTATATATTTTGAAATTATCACTACCATAGCCCAATCAGCTTATGTCACCATACATAGTTACAGAATTTTTTTTCTTGTGATGACAACTTTCAAGATCCACTCTCCTAGCTACTTTCAGATATGTAATACAGTATTATTAACTATAGTCACCATTGTCCATTACATCTTCATGACTTATTCTAAATTTTACAACTGGAAATTTGAAACTTTTAGCCCCTTCACCCATTTCATCCACCCAACCTCCAGCAACCACCAAACAGTTCTCTAAATCCATGAGCTCAGTTTTTTTTGTTTTTTTATTCTTTCTTATTTAAATTCCACATATAAGTGAAATCATACAGTATTTATCCTTCTCTGCCTGACTTATTTCACTTAGCATAATGCCCTCAAAGTCTATCCATGTTGTTTCAAATGGCAAGGTTTTATTTTTTTATGATTGAATAATATTCTATTGTGTATATACATACCACATTTTCTGTATTCATTTATTCATGATAGACATTTAGTTTGTTTCAATATTTTGATTATTGTAAATAATGTTGCAATAAATGTGGGGTGCATAAATCTTTTTGAATTAGTGTTTTTGTCTTTTTAAGATAAGTAGAAGTGGAATTGCTAGGTCATATGGTAGTCTATTTTTAATTTTTTGAGGAACCTCTATATTGTTTTCATAGGGGATATACCAATTTACATTCCCGCCAGCATTGTACCAAAGTTTCTTTTTCTCCACATCTTCAGCTATACTTGTTATTTATTGTCTTTGTTATGATAGCCATTTATTGTAGTTTTGATTTGCATTTCCTGATGATTAATGATGTTGAGCACCTGTTGGCCATCTGTATGTCTTCTTTGGAAAAATGTCTATTTTGGTCCTCCATCAATTTTTTTCACTAAACTTTTTAAAAAATATATTAAGTATGTAAGTATAGTTGGTATACAAACTTATGTTGGTTATATTAATTTCAGGTGTACAATATAGTGGTTTGATATTTTTATACCTTAGAATGTGATCACCTCACTAATTCTAGTAATCATCTTTCACGAGAGTAATGTTATTTTTAAACTTCTTGTTGGTAGAAGTCAGCATTTCTCTTTCTAGTTAAATTATTTGGACCAACCCCAATTTCCTGTGCTGTCTTTGGGAACTGGTTTAAAGCTATTTGTTTACAAACATTTTTACCTTGTCTTTCTGAACTTTTTTCTTTTTTTAAATTAAATTTATCAGAGTGATGTTGCTAATAAAATTATGTAAGTTTCAAGGTTATAATTAAATAATACATCATAATATATTACATTGTATATTCACCACCCAAAGTCATATTTCCTTTTGTCATCATACATTTGACATCCTTTTCCCTTATTTACCTCTCCACCTACCTTTTCTCTCTGGTAACCACTAAACTTTTGTCTGTATCTTGAATTCTTATTTGTTTGTCTTGTTCATTTGTTACTTTCAGTTTTATATCCTACATATGAGTGATAGCATACAGTTCTCAACTTTTTCTGTCTGACTTATTTCGCTTAGTATAATAACCTCTGCCAATTTTTAAATCAGATTATTATTATTTTTGTTTGTTTTTGCTATTGAGTTTTATGAGTTCTTTATATTTTTTCAATGTTAACTTTTTATTGGATATATAATTTGCAAATATTTTCTCCTCTTTAGTAGGTTATCTTTTCATTTTGTTGATGGTTTTCTTTGCTGTGCAAGATGTTTAGTTTGATGTCCCACTTGCTCATTTTTGCTTTTGTTGCCTTTCTTTTGGTGTAGATCTAATATCAAGGAGCTTATCTTCTGTATTTTCTTCTATAAATTTTTTGGTTTCAGATCTTACATTCAAGTCTTTAATATGTTTTAATTTTTGTGTATTGACTGGTCCAGTTTCATTCTTTTGAATGTGGCTGTCCAGTTTTCCCAACATTATTTATTGAAGAGATTGTCATTTCCCCATTGTATATTCTAAGTTTCTTTGTAATAAATTAATTGATAAAGATTCTCTTTTAAATAAAAACTCCAATTGGAATATAATAATAACTAAAATCTTAAGAATTTACTGTGAGTCAGTCACTATTCTGAGTGCTTTGTTTGCATTTATTTACCTAATCAGCAGTCCAGTCAGTGGCATATAGTTATTATTTTCATTTTATAGATAAAAACACTAAGAATTAGCATGACCAAGTAACTTGTCCAGAGTCTCAAGTTACTAAGAAGTAGATACATGATTTGAATCAGGATGTTGGTATTGAATGAACTACCCAGGAATTTTGGCCATATGTATGGTGCTATGTGTGTATTATGACTGTCCCTCCTCAAACACATTAGGTCGGTTCTCCATTACATCTGATTTATCTTGTTCAAAATTCTTAGCTAGTTATTTAAATCAAAGTTTAAAAGTGGTTTCCTGGCCAAATCCATCTGATTCCCTCTCCCAAGAATAACCTAGAGAACCCAAAAGAATCCATGATAAGAAAATGTTAAGATAGGAGTAACCACTAAAACCCATGAAGAGCGGAGAGCTATTGACAGAGAGCTATTGAGCTGAGATTATCTGTGTGTAGTGTGCCTGGAAGAGAACAAATTTTGGAGTCCACACTCACTTCTCTTCACCCACAAACCTGGGCAGTCATCCTCATGGATAACATCATGCAACACAGACATCCGAGTAGGTGACGAGAATTAGGAAACAATTGGAGAAAGAATATCCTCAGCTACTTACCTTTCCATCCTTTCCTCTTCCAGACCTCAAGGTTGTGGTTTACATTCTGAGGATAACCTCCTCCACCTGTTTCTTTTCCATGGAAACTGAGGGAAGGATTGACCTGAGAAGGTTTTTGGGAGTGTGCAAAGCAAGTACTATGAGTTTCTGGGATTTGAAATTATTCTAGGAATTATCCTCCCCCTTTCTTGGCTCTTTAAACTCATCTAAACTAATAGTCTGGCCTCTGTTTTTCCACATTTGCATTGCCCCTTGAGAGTGGTCATATCTCTAGGGAAAAATGAACTCACAGGCTAAAATAATGAGATACATGAGAAGCATCACTACATCAAAAGAAAAATAACAGACTGGAGTACAAATTCCATTAGCATCAGAGTTATTAGAGAATATATACTAAGCATTCAGAGTAAGCATAACAGATATACAGAAAGAGGTAAGGGGAAAAAAATAACAACATAAAACAAAAGTACTGACCACACACACATACAAATGCACACAACTAAGTGGAAATACTAGATCTGAAAGTATAATTATTGAAATAAAGATTGCAATCACTAGGCTAAAGTAGAACTGCCATAACTGAAGGACTAATTAAAAAATTGATGAATTCTTCCCCATGGAAAAGGACAAAGATAAAGAAATAGAATGCATAAAAAAGAAAAGTTAAGGATTATAGAAAACACAGGCAATAAAAACACAGAAGAGCATATATGGCATAATTTCAATTATGTAATATTATAAACAGTCCAGAGTAATTTAGGGTGTTGAAAATTAGGATAATGGTTACTTTGGGGGAAGAGGATGGAGTTGTTGACAATGAGTTTCTACAGTGCTGATGATATAGGATACAACAAAAAAAGTGCCTAAATATTTGCTAGGAAAAAGAGAAAGGCTAAAGAATTGATGTAGTAGGTGTTCAAACCATGAAATTAGGGGGAAGCCTCCTTTGCCCCAGCAAATTAGAAGAAGCCAGAAAGCAAGAGCATAAAATAAGAATGAAAATTAATGAAATAGAAAACATCAACAAACCCAAAATTGGGATTATTCAAACAAACTAATAATATTGACAAAACTCTCTAAGATTAAGCAAGGATAAAAAAAGAATAAAAAAATAAAAAGGACACAAACAATATTAAGAATAAAATAAGTATTATTATAAATATAATCAGTGATTAAAAATAAGATAATACAGAGGAGCAACTTTATACTAGCTTGGAAATTATGTGAAATGTATAACTTTCTAGAGAAATTTAACCTACCAAAACCAATGGAAGAAGAAATTTAAAAGTCTGAATATGCATATAATTATTAAAGAAATTAAATCATTATTTAAACTGTTCCAACTGAGATAATGCCAACAGTTTTCCAAAATGGTTTTCTTTTTTCTTTTTAGTTCCACCATCAACATATAAGAGACTCAGTCTTATGTAGATCAATATTTCTCTAATTCATTTATTTCCAAAGTTTATTTTTGTGTACTCCCCCATTCCACTTACTATGAACCAGGCATTTCGTATTTTCTCATTTTAATGTGAAATAATATTCTGCAAGGGAAACACTATTTTGAACTTACTTTTATTTTTCTCCAAGTATTTACATAGCATTATATAAATGCTTTGATATTCATTAATATGTTTAATCTTAATTTACAGTACTATAGTGAAAATTATCTTTTTCTATAGATTGTAAAACTAAAGCTCAAAGTATTAAATGACTTGGAAGAGAGTTTTAGGGTAGTATTATGGGCAGAAGAGAGTAAATTTTTATTTAAAAAAACACCCCAGACGTCACTGATATTCCCCTCTCTTATAATACATGTGTCATTTGAGTTTTCTGGGAAGCAGATGCTGAGACAGACATAGAAGTGCAAGAGAAATATTGGGGGGTAATGACAGTGAGACACAAAGGAAGAGGAAGCACAGGATTAGAAAGAGAAAACCTGACTACAGTGCAGATCCAGCAGCCATGAAAGAGGAGAGGAAGCAAGATAGACAGACTAGAATCCCAATGGGGAGCTCCAAAGCAAAAGCTGTCCATAGAGGGGTCCCCATTGTACAGCAATAGCTAGGCAATTGCATAGCCCATGTGCAGTGGCCGGGCAATGCTTTAGAAGTGCTTGTCTCAGCTCAAAGTGATTTCATTGATTGGAATTTTGCTATGTGAATTTATTTTCATTTATTATTTATTTAGTTTATTGTATCTATTTATCTATCATCATCTATCTAGCATCTATCACCTATCTACCTATCATCTATCATCTATCTATCTATCATCTATCTATCTATCTATCTATCTATCTATCTATCTATCTATCTATCTATCTATCTATCATCTATCTAATCTAATCTAATCTATCAGTATGGACATTTACTGTATTTTGAGGGTTAGAATAGATAATTATTATTTATTTTGTTGCTAAATTGTCTCAGATTTGGTTATTAGGGGCTCCTTCACATTGTCTTCTGTGCTTTTTTGGCATGCTCTTGCACTACATTAAAAACAAAAAAAGGCTCTTTTTTACTTTCTGGCATCACAAGGGTTTCCAGAATCATCTTGCTATTTTTTCTGGCCTAGTCCTGAAATCCACCACATTTCTAAAAAGCTCTGGTTCCTTATCTTGGACAATAGTATGCAGAAAAAAAAAATCTGGGTAGAGGGTATGGAAAAAGTGCTTTGTAAAATGTTGTGGGAAAATAAAGAGGAAAATGTCAGATTAAGGCAGTGAATCTCAACAGACACCCAGTCGGAGTTTTTTGGTACTGTGGCTGAATTCTTAAACCAAATGTAATCAAGTGAATAAATGTTTAATCCAGGCAGAATGAGCAGGGTGGCAGCGGGTACTGAAATGCTTCCCAGGACATCAGACTTTCAGTTTGAAAACAAGGAAAATCCCAAGGAAACCAAGATGACTTGTTCGCCTTAATGTGGGACAGGGCTGGTGTCATGATTAATTCTATGTCAGCTTGACTGGCCATGGGTGCCCAGATTAAAAATTATTTCTTGGTGTGTCTATGAAGGTGTTTCTGGATGAGATTAGTATTTGTATCAATGAACTCAACTAAGTTAATTGCCCTCTTTAATGTGAGTGAGCATCATCTAATCCACTGAAGACCTGAATAGAAAAAAGGAGAAAGAAGGAATTCATCTCTACCACCGCCATTTTCTTTCTGCCTTAGTGCTTGAGCTAGGACATCTTATTCTATCTTCTCTTTAGCTTGAACCTAGAAGGGATTTGTACCTTCCACTCCCCTGGTTCTCAGGTCTTTGGACATAGACTGGATTACACCACTGGCTTACATGGGTCTCTGATTCCTCATAACAAAACCATATATATACACCAACTGTATTACTAACTACCTATAGATGGATAGTCGGGGTTCTATATAACTTTCCTATTGGTTCTGCTTTTCTGGAGGTTCTCTGGAGAATGCAGACTAAAACAGTTAGTCAGGGAGGAAGGGGATCAACATAGGCTATATTCATCAGAGAAAGCATCCAGTAAAAGGGAGGGAGGCAGGTCTTTGAAGCATTAGAGACCCTAAAAGAAACTCTTCTCCTTATGCATCTCAAACCTTGTCATTCACTGTGAGTTGCTTTAGCAGCATGGGTCTCATTCACAGCTCCTGATTTTCTGTTCTCTCCTCACTGAGCTTTAAATTATAGCTTTGGACTTTAAACACTGCTCAGATAAGCTGTGATTGGAAGCATGGTCTTTTACCAATGGAGCATGTTTTTCTGCCAGTGACGGCCTGTTGGAACAGGAGGTGGGAAGTCCAGATGCACAATTACTACTGGGCTTCCAACAGCATCCCATTTGAGATTTACAGAAGCACAACTAAATCAACAAAGGTTTTGTTTCAAGCATCACTGACTACAGCTGCTGAGGTTTCTTGGCTGTGCCTCTGATGTATTTCTCACAAGAGCTGAGTGGTGTGGTTGAAAGACTGGGATGTGAAAGATTTAGAGATGAATGAGTGCTAGGCTTAAGCAGAAGCTCAAATATCTTGTTAAGTTCTCTGTCTTTATGTACAAACTATGTTGTCCCCATAGTACAGATTCAGAAACTGAGGCTTCAGGATGATTGTCATATGCAAGCTGCAACATTATATATGCTGGAGAAGAGATAGAAGAACGCTCGCTTCCTAATTGATATCACACATACTTTTTTGAAATCCATAATGCACATAGCAAGAATTTCTTCTTTAAAAATGTTTGCATGACTTGACCACGATTTCTCTATCTTATTTGAGCATTGAGTTTTTTCTTCACAAGACTCCTGTTATGAGACCACAGAATGTTGAGTCCAAAAACGTTGTCATAAATGGGAAATTTGTGGAAAAAAAAAATAGTGAGACTCACTGACATTAATGTAGGTACACAAACACCACAACTCCTAATGAGAAACTATTATAGTTAATAAATCTAAATAAATTATACTGTTTAAGGATATTTGGTTGACTGAGCTATAGTTCACTTTAGAAGACAAATACCTCCTTCTTCAAGTTTTGCCACCTCCAGCAGTATTTGTTTAGCCAGGGGGTGAGGACAGCTATAAGAGGTGTTTCATTAAGAGATTTAGACACTCTAGGCATAAAGTGCTGCTACTTAGGGTGCAGGTGGCAGAGTGTGAGGTAGAGTCAGTAGAAAAATAAGTCTTTCTGCCTTAACTCAGAATTCAGCACACTTCAAGTATTTGTGGTTTAGGAAGCATTAAGAGATAGCACTCCTGACATCCACCTTGACATTCTCAGACAGAGAACTCCTGCATATCAGTGATAAAAAGACAGTAACTGCAATAGAACAGTGGAGAGAGCCTGGAAGACATTTATAGGAAAAGAAACTACCAAAATTTTAAGCATAAGAAAAGCTCAAAATTATTGTTAATCAGAAATCAGACAAATGTCTATCAAACAACATGGAGCTACCCCTTCCTGTCTACTAAACTAGTAAAAATTAGAGAACAGGGTAGTGCCAGCCTTGGCAGGGATGTGGAGCCATGGGGGCACATATTTTGTCCCCCATAGAAGGGAAGAAGAGTGAATTAGGACTTCTATACTAGAGTACATATGTGTCTACATGTGCCTACATGTGACCCAGCAATTCCTTGCTTGATGTTTATCCCAGGGAAAATATCTTGGAGTCCATAATGTCTAAGTAAGTTTGTTGTATTATATGTTATGTTCAGGAAGTTGGAGGCAACCTGGGCATTCATCACTGGAAGAAGGGGGATAGGCAGGAGTGATATCCAGTTTATAGGCACAGTATAGCCATACTACTTGTTGGAATAGTGAAATAGTGTTAAGCTGGTTAATAACTGGTTGCATCTCCTAACTCACTCAACGCCTCTTCATCTCTTCATGAGACCTATTCAATCTTTACATAATGCAAGCAATTAAAGATTAAAGACTGGCATATCAGGAGCCTCTAGGACCCAGTTCTAGCACTGAGGCAGCTTAGAGATTGGGTCATGCCTGTGTTGTACAAAGGTTAAATATTTTGGACATTAACTCTATGGAGAGGTCAGATGAGGTGGATTTGCACAATGGAATACTAGGCTATAGTTAGAAGCAATGGATGTAGAGATCATCTTATATCTTAAAAAATAAAAATAGCTCTTATGAAAAATAAATTGTTCTGTATTGATGTTACTTATGTAAATTAAAATTACATTCACATACAAAAACTAAAATATACATCATATAAGAACACATATGCATTACCAAAATGATTACTTAGGAAGAGAAAAAGAATAGAAGTGAGTCATGGTGATTAAAGGGAATGAATGAATAGATGAATAAATAAAAGCAAAAGATGGGCCACACACAGGTTAATGATGAGGTTTTATCATGAAGTGGAGTATGATCAACTGACTCACCTTCATATGGAGTACAAAATAAAAAAGTATTAGCTAAAACACAGCACAAATGCCAGACATTACTGAAAGCACTTTGCATATATTAACTCATTTCATTCTGACAACAACCTCAAGCCTGGCCAGGCCATATTTGCCTTTTGGATCCAATTCTGGACATTTGCTTCTCTTCGCTGTATCCTAGCAATGTTGAAGTTGTTCCAGTGGTTTCTCAAGCAGCCAAAATTGACTAAACTCAGGAAACTAGAGCAGCAGCAGAACAAGATGGGATAGATATCCTGCTTATAGATGTGAGGTGGTTGGTAAGCTGTGTAAATACATCCATTAAAGACTGTATTACTTTCCAATTGTTGTTATAGTTCTATGGGTCAGAAGTCTAACATGGGTCTCACTGTTAAAATCAAGGTGTCAACAGGGACATATTCTTTTGTGAAGGCTCTGGGGGAGAATCTGTTTTCTTGCCTTTTCCATTCTCTAAAGACAACCAGTATGCCTCACCTCATGGTTCTCTTCTTTTGTTTTCAAAGCCAGCAATGTTGCCTCTCTCCGACTATTCTTCCACAGTCATATCTCCTTCTCTGATGCTCACCACAGCTGGAAAGGTTTCTTTTAAGGGCTCAGATTGAGCCCATCTGAATAATTCAGAATAATGTCCCCATCTTAAGGTCCTTAACCTGAATATATCTGCAAAAGTGCCTTTTCCATGTAAAAGGTTTTGAGAATTAGGACACGGACATCTTTAGGGGACCATTATTCTGCTTACCAAAAGAACTAACAGAAATTCTTTGGGATGGAATGGCACTGAAAGGGGGAGATAGAATTCCTTATAGGGGAGGAAGGAGAATTTACTGATGATATTGGTGTTGGTTGATGATATTTACTGATGATATTGGTTCAAATATTGATGTTGATAAAGTTTGCCAACATTTCAATAGCATTTAAAATAGAGTCTTTTGCAAAACATAAAAAAAATGAAAAAAGAATAAAATAAAAGTTGAGAAAAGCAATTTTCAGATTCTAGATTAACTGTGGGATGGGGTGAGTGGAGGTGGTGGGTGGTGGTTTGGGAAGATAGGAGGGTGGGAGAGTTGGGGTAAAGGGAGTAAAGAACAGATAACTAACCCTCTGCTTTTATTACAACCTCCCAAAAAGACAGAAAACCATAAAGTTTTTGCTTTAAGGCAAATGTGCCTGATCCCAACACCTGACTAAGATGATCAAATATATTATACAATATTCTCACTTATAAATGTAGAACTATATGATTAAAAGCATTCTAAATAAACAGAATTTAATGATAAACTAAAATAATGAATGTTTACCATGAGGAGTTTACTCCTGGCACAAAAGTGATCAATATTAAGAAAATATTAATATATTATTATAGTTTATATTACCATCTTAGAACAATGAGTGTATGAATCAACCAATAAATAGATATAAAAGAGCTTTATTAATTCAATTTATTATTATTTAAAAAGTACAAATATGGGAATGGGAGAATACTTCTTTAATATTATCAAGTACATTCCAAGCCAATAGTTGACATTATGCTCAAAGGAGAAAAAAGAAAAGGTTCTCTTTTTCAAAGTACCCAAGAAAAATGCCTCATCTACCTTTTTATTTAATTCATTTTTGAAAGCTATGAGAAGTAGTTTCTGCAGCATGGCCATCAAGGAGGTTGTAGCTTGGTCTTTAACCTGAAAGGACTCTGTGTAACCTGGAGCCGATCATGCTTCTCACTGCTGTTAGCTGGCCAGTCAGACATGAGTGACAGGGGAACTAAAAAGTGGAGGCCCAGCCCAGAGACTGCCCAAAGAACATCCCATTGGTAGTTAAAGAATAATTTCTGCTTTGGGAGGGCCATACCTATAGCTGATTTAATCTATCCGCTGACGCTTGTGCAGAAAGTACTACCCTAAGCTGCCCACAACCTCAGCCCCATTATACTGTCATTATAATACCATGTTTATGCCCAGAAGTTCATGAATCAAATTATAACAGATTGAATTCTGGGTAAGTACATGCACACTAGGAAAAGAGTTATAGAGCAGCTAAGTGTCAATCAAAATGACCTCATGTGCCAAACACTTAGGAACGCCTTTGTAACCATCCATTAGGTCCTAATATAATATAGATCTTCCTACTTCCACATTGTTACAACTCTCTTTGCTGAAAATCTACTCTCCTTGGAGCATATTCTGTCTTTTATCTTTCACCTCCCCATTCCACAGGGCTACAGCTTTCCTTAGCATGGCCCATTCTCCTTCTAAAATGTACTTTAATAAATCTTATTTTTTCTAAATCTTGCTTGCCTGTAATTTTTTGCTGCATCAGCAGGGAATAAACCAAAGAAAAATGCTAATTTCACTTCTGTGTTGTTACCCTACCCACCCCATGCTGCCAAGGTGATGCTGGAGTTCAAATCGCCCCCAAATGGTAACACTGCTGCCAGGTGCTGTTCAGAATACACTGCAGCAAAAAACAGAGAGCTAAATTTTTATTCTTTGGCGTCATTTAGTCTAAACCACTCATTTTGCAAGTAAAAACACCAAATATAAGACAGGAGAGGCAAGTTCCTTAAGAGGAAACACCTACTGGCAGAAGTAGTATAAACAACTCCCATTTGTTGAGCACCTACCACTTACTTCTCAAATAGCTCTATGGAAAAAGTGCTGGCCAGGAGGCTGAGGCTGGAGACATACAACCTACCTGAAATCATAACATGAAGGGAAGCAGAGATAGAGAGACACGATGCCCAGGAAAAGCTTATATTTTTTATCTTTATGACATTTAATAAAATAATTTAATAATTTTTGCATCCCTTAAAATAGTTATTTTAACGTTTATTTAATGAGGGTAGTCTACTAGGGCAAAGAAACCTGCTAAGCAGAAGCCCCGAGAGAGACCACATTTCTGATTTAGTCTGACAGGCTGGCACACCCTTGGATCTTGTGTCTTAATCTGATTCTGAGATAGGATTTTAGACTGAGACCCAAATTTGTTGGTTCCTTTGGCTGAGTTCTGAGTTCACCATGGCACTTAATTTTCTGGTTCATAGGCAAGAGAACTTTCCTTGGGATCCACTCTGATACCAAAAGTGAACATTGCACTGCTTTTCCCCTCCTAGGTCATTTTAAGAGTATTTTTTACCCACCTGTTTTGTGTCTAATAATGAACAAGAGACCAGATAGGCAAGATCTACACTGACCTAGAGGAAGAGCCTGAGCTAAAACACTCAACTGTGTATGCCAGCTTCACTTCATCATTTGTCTCTTTGGAAATTCTAGCCAGGTGATGCTAGCCTTGAACGTTCATGTTCATGAGTACTGCCCTTTTTGACAGTTAGCATGAAGTTCTTTAAAAACTCTTTTCTATTCTGGCTCTTGTGTCTGATGTCCTACTGGCAGGTGTCTGCCAACTTCCTCCTCATGAGGTCTGGTCTGGCTGCTTCAGTCTGATTTGCTTTGTTTCCTTCCTTACAAGGAAGGATTTCTTCTGCAAACTCCAAGAAGTCATTGCCTCTACCCTGCAGCCGTCTGCTCTCCTCTACTGGAATGCTGCCACCACTCTGCTGGAGACATTTCCTGAAACACAACAAGAAGTGTCACCTTTTTCATGGGTTCATCTCTCTGGCCAAGTCCATGATTTATTCAGTCCACCTATCAGTTTCAAGGTCAGTTCCCAGAAGCACTTGCACAAACCCTAGAAGAGGTGTTGGTGACACTTGGAAATACTGCGAGTTGAACATCTTCATTATGATTATTCTTTGTTCTTAATTTACAGAAATAACAATAATGCACTATTTCTAAATATTTGTTTGACACCTTCCCCAGGGGTCCTGGGGCATGGACCAAGACCCTCAGGCTCACTACCTCTACTTACCAGCTGGTGTCTTCAAAGTTGTTCTAAACTTCCTGGGCTTTACTAGCTTCCAAGAAAAGATGGGAATCAAGAATCCACAGTTGGCTGAAGCCTTCCATTACCATTCTTTGTCATCTATGCCTAGCCACACCCAGTTCACTCAGCTGCAGTACTTTTGGCTCAAGCAAACAGGGTCTGCTGCTCATTGGCCCCATACACAGTGTCTATTTCCACCTTGCTACAACTGGAATCCCTTACCCACATATCTGTGCCTCCCTATATTGTGTATGTGCTTCAGAGTACTTCCAAAGTAACAAATGTCTCACTATGTGCCGTGTAACTGTGTCAGTTAGGGAATTCAATTTTTATGTCTGCCTAGGCTTATTCTTTCTGCCAGGGCCCTGGAATCTCTATCATCCCAGGTACTTACACACACACACACACACACACACACACACACACACACATGTACGTATGTATGTATGTGTGTACCTATAAATGCATATGTACATTTATGTGTATATATTACATATCTATCTG
This sequence comes from Macroglossus sobrinus, assembly GCA_004027375.1. Lineage (NCBI taxonomy): Eukaryota > Metazoa > Chordata > Mammalia > Chiroptera > Pteropodidae > Macroglossus > Macroglossus sobrinus. The sequence continues at coordinate 254,626 of PVKZ01000985.1, read as the reverse complement.
TCTGTCTATATCACTTGCTCTTTACAGCAAACCTTTGTGTAATTTATCTCTTAGTGTTCCCAACAATGCTCTGTGGTACAATTATCCTTACCTTTAAGGAAGACTAAGAAGACTCAGAGAGAGTAAGCTATCCCCCTTTTCTAGAAGCCTGCTATACCTCTAGGACCACATCTGTAAATATCTTCTCCTGAGTGCCTAACACAATGCCTACTTGTTAAATAAATGAATACACATGTTAAATAAATGAGTGAATGCTACTGTCTAATTATCTTTTAAGTCTCTTGCCTTGTTTCTTTTGGGCCCACACATGCAATGTCAAGGTTGAATTTCTTGGCATTCCATTTGAGAAATAGCAATGTGACTGGAAGAAAAAAATGTCACTCTGACTCCGGTTAACCAGTGTTCCTAATTAAGCCACGACATACAGTGCTTACAGCTAAATACAGTGTGGCTTCAGCTATAACTCAGCTAATAGTTCATGGTCTCTGTTATCTCCTTTTCTGGCATTTCTCTGATGAGTGTATAAATCCCCATGGAATCGTGGCCCCCATCTCTGTAATGAGGCCATTAAAAACCAGGGAAAATTATATCAGCATATAAGATTGGCTTTCCTGTATACCTACTTTATACATATCTTTCCTCCCTCTTCCCTGTAGTGAAGTAAATACCATTTGACTGACCAAAGAGTTGAATTTCATGTGAGTTGGCTGGGCCACATGACTGAGTTATTCTTCAAGCAGAAAAGGAGTATTAAAAGCAATTTCTGTCTTCCCTGATCTGATGGGTAACAGAACTGGAAATATTTTTTTTCCTCTAGTAAAGAATGGGATAGAGTGGGAGAGTTTGGCTTTCACTGTCACTAACCCAGAAACTAGTCTTATCATGCCCCTACTATGTGGTAGACCATGGGCCAGGTATTAAGGTTACAGCAATGACAAAGGAGCTTAGAGAAAATTCCATTCTCATGTGGAAAGTACCAAGAAGGATAACTGAGTAAGAGGAAAGTGTACCCTGGGGGACTAGAGACTTGTCTTTGGCACTCAGCATAATTTCTGGCTCTTTATATGCCCTCTTTAGTATTTCAGATGCCAAAAGCTTGGGGACCTGTTTCCTCCAATCCCTTGCCAACCAAAGCATTCTGGTTTACATTCTATTCTAAGAGGATCACATACAAAATTTTGAAGGAAGAAAAGAACTGGAAGCAATTTCACAGAGACAGGTAGAACCAAAGATTTGGGAAAACATGCAATTTTGCATGGCAACATCTGTTGGTGGTACCTAAGGTAGCTGTAACCTCCTTCTCCAAACTTCCCTACATTCACTCTTGCAGTTCTTCCAACGATTATGTAAGCCTTAATGCCCTCTATTAAGGCCCTTACTATTTGGAATACCTAGAGTTCCTTCTGTTTTGTCAATGGAATTTTGACTTACATGGTGTTATAAAGATTTTTGGATATCCTCTCCCATAAAATGACCAAGTTTTACAACTTCCTGGAGCCAAACATAAAGATTATAACCATCAGGTGGGGTTAACCCTGTGCATTTTTAAATAAAGAGCAAAAAGTGAAGATCTTAATTCAGATCTGTATGACATTGATGGCAAAACAATGTTTTAACAATTACTAAACACACACTTGCTAGGGTGAAGTACATATACTTTCCTCTCCATATGATATAAAATGACCACAAAGAATGAACCACAAAGAAAGAACCACAGAGCTCCAGTTTATCATCTGTGAGAACTTCAATAAGACTTAACTGGTGGTATGGCTAATGCTCTAATTTTTGTTCAGAGCCTCTGGTTCTGGGAGATCTCAAGTCCCACACTGTGCATCAGCTTCAGAACCTTTCTTATACATCTCAGAAAGTCTTAGCAATTGTTTCAGCCCAGCTTGCAATCAGTAATAATTGAAGTTTGTGCTTTGCAATGTGTGAAAGAGAGCTCAGGTGCACAATGGATTAATCAAATCCTTGATTCACAACACATGCATCTGTGGTCCATGCATAATCCTTGTGTTAATTATTTATTTGTCATTTAATGTGTTTTTTAAATTTAATTATTTAATGTGTCTTGATAATGCAAGAAGCATCCACAAACCCATCACTCTTACATTCTATGGAAGGCTTCTCTACTTCAGTATGTTCTGCAAAATGCTGCCAGAATTTTACATCTTAGCAAAAATAGCTATGTGATTTTTCAGGTATCTCTTTAACCTCATCACTAGATCTATATCTTGGACAGAGTCTGCATTTTATTCCTGTCTGTGAAAATAAGGAAAAGACATTTCAAACTCCTTTTGGCAGAAAGAATAATCCTCCTAGTAGTCCAAGCTATAAATGGATCAGTCTTAGGTAAAAATATAAGTGTTCTGACATTTTTGCTCTTTACCATTAAAGCATTCCTTTGGCAATCCTGTTTTGGATTAATAGCAGAAATAAACCTCTTGAAGAAACATTTCATTTTTAATGGTAGATACTCAAAAATAAAAAATGAATATATAAGTGAATAATGTTTAAATGGTCTTTCAAGAGGGTACATTTGTTAAACTTTGATCAAAGAAAATTACATATCAAAGAGCCTGGCAAAATATAAATTAAAAAAATGCCAACATTTACAACTTAATTGCAAAATTTCGACCCTTTAAAAGCACGAATTTAAACTGATCATTAAATATAGAAAGCTACATTTAAATATGCCAGTTTTCCTACCACTAAATTGAACAAAAAGTATATTATGTAAAAAACAAAACAAATCTGGAAATTCTAAAATAAGTGGAAACAAAAGAAAATTAAAAAACGAATCTATTGAAATTCAAATTAAAAAGGTTTTCTGAAATGATTGTCATATAACAAAATGCTATTCTCTAACTTGAATGTGAACCGAAATGCTCTTTCAACATTTATTTAATTGCTTCTAAATGAGTTAACTATATTCCACTACAGAGAGCCAGTTAGTGTGAGAAGTCTCATACTTTCACTTTAATTCAACATAGATAGATAGATAGATAGATAGATAGATAGATAGATAGATAGATAGATAGATAGATAAAAAAATAATAGTTGGATAGATGAATAAATTCTCTGCTGGGTGATAAGTAGCTGGAAAGGAGTCTTAGAATTTTTTTTTAAAACATTCTACTCTGTGAGCTTTTCTCCAAATCAAGACCTGCCTAAATTCCTACGGAGATAGATATAACTAACCACTTTCAACCATGTCTATGGTAGAACAGAAATTTCTCTCATGGTGGTTTTAACCTAATGTGGACCTCAAAGGAAATCACTCATTTGCAATTAGTACCACAAATCAAGCACTTCAATGGTGAAGTGATCTTTGTCCTCAGGCTACACATCTATGCCCTCTCTAGCCACAGCACACATTCAGAGATAATTACATTCCTTATAGATATAATATAATATTTCTATTATAAGTAATTACATCTTTGGAGTACTTCCCACCCAACCTTCTAACAATGAAAGAATAATTGCAATTATAACTACCCTTTATTGAACACAGTGTCCATTTATTATCTCTCATTTTCATACCTTTAACATAAGTTCTGTTATTTGAAATTTACAGTTAAAGAAACAGAGCATTGGGGATTATGTGACTTGCCTACAGCAACACAGTGACTGAATGATGGAGCCAGGAATTAAACACAAATCTTTTTCTAAAGCCTGCATATATTTTTGTGCTATGCTAGAGCATGAACTACATTATCCTCCTGGAGACTCTAACTCTTCCAAGATTGAAACATGCATGATTTCAGAAGGTAGCCTGACTTTTAGTTGCCAGAGTGAAATTAGAATATTTCCTGGCACTTTCACTCACTGGTGCTGCCCTTGGAAGCTAGTGATAAAAACATACTCTATTTTTCCTCCACATGACAAAACTTCAAATATTTAAAGACCCATCCATAGCACTCAAGGTCTTCTCTTCTTCAGGCTGATATCTCTATGAACCCACAAGTTGCGGCCACGTTTGCCTCCACAAAGAATCTCATATGACAGCCTATGTAGCCCATAGGGTTTAATCAACCTTTCCTCCCACAGTGTGACTTTCTGTAGGTGTTGAGACTGGTCTAAGAAAGTTAAATCTCTCTGTGATCAATAGTGGGACGGCAATGGGAGAACCTCTTTTTTTTCTAACAGTGAATCTTACTGAAATGATTTTTTTTTTTTTGCTATGAAAGATAGGCTACTCTCTGACCCAAGTCCTAGGAGGGGACTCCTAAATCAGTAAAGTAGAATCTAAGTCAATCCTGAACATGTCTTTCAGCATTATGTTTCTCTGTCAAGATTTGCAACACCTCAATAATTATACTTATCAGTCACCTACTATTTGATAAACACTATTACAGGCACTGAAAGTAGAACACTGAGTTTAACAAAATCCCTACCCTGATAGAGCTTTCATAAAAAAAAAAATAAAAAGGAAAAGGAAATCAGAAAAGGGTTAATGGGGAGAGTGTAAAATTCAATATGGGTGGTCAGAGAAGGTTTCAATGAAGCGGCATTGGATCAAAGACCTACAGGTGATGAACAAGAAAACTGTTGGACTATGTACAGAGTCCAAGAGAGAGTACTCAAGCCTGAGAGATGGAGTGAGAGGAAGCTCATGAGGCTGGAGATTGTATCAACAAGGAAGTGTATGACCCAGATGAGGTCGGAGAGGTGTGGTGCCAGATGGTGTAGAGTAGCCATTCTCAAAATGTGGTGAGAAATCCTGGGGGTTTCTAGACACTTTCAGGAGAGCCAAGAAATAGAAACAAGTTTTATAATAATACTTAGATGTTATTCACCTTTTTTACTACTATTCTCTTACTATTATACAATGGAGCTTTCAAGAGATTATATAATGTGGATAGTGCAATAAAGCAAATGCAGAAGTAGATATGAGAACCCAGTTTTTAAAATTTATTTATTTTAATTAGTTTCAAGTATATAGTACATTGGTTAGACATCTATATAGTTCATTAAACGATCCTGCCATTTGCTCTCTCCCTTCCCTGACCCTCTACCAAGCCAACATATTAATGCTAACTGCATGCCCTATGCCGTGCTCCCCATCCCTGTGACCATCCATCAGCTACTAATTTGTACTTCTTTAACCCTTCACCCCCTTCTCCCAGCCCCCCAACATTCCCTCCCCTCTGTCCATTACCTATATTTGTAAACCTATTTTTGAATTAGTTTGTTATTTTTATTCCTTAGATTCTGCATAGAAGTGAAATCATTTAGTGTTTATCTTCTCTGACTGACTTAAATACCTTTAAGATCTATCAAGGCAATATCTTTTTTCAACCCTTACCTTTTAGTCTGTATGTGTCTTTTATCTGGAGTGAGTCTCTTATAGGCAACATATAGAAGTCTTGTTTTCTTTTCCATTCATCCACTCTATCAGTTAGTTACAGCACTTAATTCTTTTCCATTTGAGGTACTTATTGATAGGAATATAGTTGTTAATATTCTTTCTTCCTGTTTTTGATACATGTTTTTTTTCTTCTTAAAGAAGTTCCTCCAACATTTCCTGTAATATTGGCTTGGTGGTGATAAATTCCTTTAGTTTATTCTTGTATGGGAAGCTCTTTATCTGTATTTCAACTCTAAATGATAGCTTTGCTGGATAAAGAATCCTTGGTTGTAGATCCTGGATTATCATCACGTCAAATATTTTCTTCCAATCCCTTCTGTTTTGCATAATTTCTTATGAGAAATCATCTATCAGTCTTATGGGTGTTCCCTGGTAAGTAACTATCTGCTTTTCTCTTGCTGCTTTTAATATTCTTTCTCTGTATTTAAACTTTGGCATTTTAATTATGATGTGGACCTCTTTGGATCCATGTTTTGGGGATTCTCTGAGCTTCCTGAGGGTTATGTCCATTTTCTTCACCAGATTAGAGAAGTTTTCCATCATAATTTTTTCAAACAGCTGTTTAAGATCTTATTTTCCTTCAGGTATGCCAATCAGACAGACATTTGGACCTTTAATAGTGTCCCATATGTTCCTTAAATTATTTTTATAGTCTTGGCATCTTATCTCTTGCCGTTCTAATTGTATGTCCTTGACTTTTCTCTAGATAGGGCATTTGATCCTTTTCTTTATTCACTTTATTTATTCCATTTAATATACTTCTCATCTCAGATAATGTGTTCTTCATTTCAGACTGGTTCCCTTTTATAATTTCCATTTCTATTTTATGGTTTGTATCTCTTTGTTGAAGTACTTACTGAACTTATCAACAATTCCCAAAAGTTTATTAAGCATCTTTATAACCAGTATTTTGAGCTCTGCATCTGTTAGATTACTTGACTCCATTATATCTGGATCTCTGTTTTGTTCTCTCATATGGTTTTTGCTTCTTTGTCTTTCCATTTTAGCTTCCTTTCCATGTCTGTTTCTCTGTACTAAGCAATGCCCCTAAATCTCCCAGTCTTATTAGTGTGGATTTGTAAAGTAGGTGTCCAGTGGCACAGTTCTGAGAAGGGTTCAGCTGCAGGCCAAATTTAACCCCAGCCTATGGACCTCCAGAGCCACCTGTTAAGATTTAACAAGCCATCCACAAATGCTATGCTTATAGTTGCCTCAAAAGGCCACACCAGAAGCCAAGACCAGCTGCTTACAGTGTGAGTTTAGGTGCTGCTCAGCAAAGAGCACTTGTCTCACTGAGGTTATACCTGGATGTGGCTTCAGTGGGGCCGTGAGTTGAGGGGGCCAGAGTTTTAGGGAATCCTCTGGGAAGAGTGACCTCTGTTATACAGTTTGATGATGTCATGGCTATGGCAGCTCTATGTTCGCACACTGTAAGGGGGAGGGCTCAACAGGGAACAATGGATACCACCAGGACTTCTGTACAGAGAGAGTCTTGCCTCGAACTTCACCCCAACAATGTCTCCCTGTAAGTCTCTGGTACCTCCTGCATGCAGCTGAATCAGCACTGGTGCTCAGAGCGAGTAGGTCTGTCACCATGAAAATCCACTTCTGGACATGGCCCCTTTAAGAAATGTCTTCCACTGCTATAGCCTGGGTCTCACTCAGCCGCTTGAGACCCAGCAGCCCTGTGTCATTGCCCCATCCTACCTTCTGCTGTTTGCAGGGTGATTTCTTGGATTTCTCCCTAGTTGTGTGGTTTGTTCATCTAGATCCCAAGAGACTTTTTCCCTGCTGTTGCTCCTTGTTTCCATCACAACTTTAATTTGGTTGCCAGAGTAGTGAACAGAGCCTCTAACATCTACACCATTTTTCCCCCTTTTTGAGAACCCAGTTGTTTTTTACTAAGCCAGACAGTAAAGAGTTTTACAAGAATGTACCATAAGCCAGACAGTAAAGAGTTTTGTAAGAATGTACCATAATACCACTCTTACCATTAATTTTTGGGGGTTAGTTTGGAAAACAGTTATTTTTTATAAAATTGTTATTTATTATACTATATGGTAAGTTTATTATTGTTATTTTTCAATGAGTTTTACATATTCTTTAAAGTTCTCAATTTTATTTTCTAATATGGTATATGTTTATAGATATAACCCATATAAACAATAGTTCTTTATAGTTCTCAATAATTTTTTATAAGTTTAAAGGGGTCCTGAGCCCAAATGGTCGAGACTTACCAGTGAAGAGCATTATATCTATTTTTATGATTTTTATCTTTTGACACTGGGCAGTTTTGAGCAGAGAAATGATAAGGCCTGACTTATAGATCTGCTGGGTTATTCTGACTGATGATTGAGAATAGGTTCAAGTGGGCAATGAGAGAGAAAGGGCAGAAGCATGAAGGCCAGTTAGATGGCACTTGCAATGGTCATGGAAGAGATGACAGTGGCTCAAACCAGGTGGAAAAGGGGCTATGGTGAGAAATAGTCTTGATTCTAGATTTACTGTGAATAATGACCAGCAGGTTTTATTGACAGGATGAATGTGGAATATAAAAGTAAAATGATATAAAAGTACAATCAAAGAATCTCCTTAAGTTTTGTTTGTTTGCTGTTTTTTAATGGAGAAACTGGAAGAATGGAGTCAATAACAGATTACTTACAGGAATATTTTTCACATAATCCAGGACAAAATACTTTACTTTTAGCATCTCCACATGTTACCTTTAAAGGAATATATGAGGTTCAGGAAAGTGAGAAGTGGTTGTTTCTTATAGAAAGAATGGCACCCAGGCCTGTGAGAAAGGTTTACTGTACAGCAGTTTTAACTTGGTTTTGCCATCACAGAGGACAATAAAAGAAAGTCCTGAAGACAACTCCAGGATTTTCCTGTGCTCTCAGACCTTGTCCTCACTTGTGGGGGCTGAGACAGGGATAGCATTTCACAGTTCTGGAGTATGCTGGAGCAAGACTAGGAGTGCTGTGTGCTTCCCTGAACTCAGAGGACATCCCAGGCTCCCTTGCTCCCCAGGAATCTCTTTCCTACAGACATGGTGCTTGGCCACTTCATCTCAGGCTGGTGTGGCTATATGTGACTATGTAGCACCATTGCATCATTGGAAAGGAAATGCATGCAGCCTCAGCAGAATCACATCTGCAGGAGCCTGGTCACCACACAAGAATGAGGGTTAATAGAATGATGTCACCAGCCATGCCTCCCAGCCTGTTTCTCATTCTCTACTGGTCCTTTAATGAGCAAAGGTGAGAGTGAGTGCTAGAGAGCTATATGCTTTGAGTAGAAGTGTGTTTCTGTTCTCTTTCCTTCACTTATTGATGCTAGAGCACAAGCTGCTTGCTGTAGAACCCTATCTTCGCCCCTCCCCGACCTTTTGTGGCTTGAGATAAAAGTGGCTAGTGACCATAGTACAAATAGAGAAATAACACACAAACTTTATTTTACTTTTCATCAGAAATACAAATTTGATAGGTACACTGCCTTAAGGCAATTCCTCCAATTCCCACTTCTACTCTTGCTCTCCTTCTTGTCCCCTCCCACTCCTTTTCCTTCCTCCTCCTCCTCCTCCTCCTCCTCCTCTTCCTCTTCTTCTTCTTCTTCTTCTTCTTCTTCTTCTTCTTCTTCTTCTTCTTCTTCTTCTTCTATTATTATTTTTTCTACTAAATGATTCAACTGACATCCAAGGCAACAAAACACCTTTGCTCATTCATTATCATTAATTTGCTCACTGAATTGGGTATGGAACATGTATCAATCAGTTAATCTTCTCCAGAAGAGCAGAATATATATATTTAATATATATATATTTAATATATACTACTATACATATATAGTATGAATATATAGTATATATATATATATATCCATGATACATATGAACATATATCTATAATACCCTATACATCCATATACATTCATATCAATATATATTTATGTATATAAGCTAGTGTTGAATCATTGGACCAAGTAACTGGGAACCATAGACTAGCCAGTTGACACATAAAGTTAACAATAAGAGAGCAGTTAAATGTCTAAGCCCTGGGAAAGGAGGTCCTGTTTTATTTCCAACAAAACAATAGCTGAAGGAAGTGAGAAGCAGCTCTTAAAGAAGGGTTCTGAGTTCAGTGGTCCAGGACAGAAGTGGAAAGAGTCCACCCCATAATATTCAACCTGGAAAGATGATCAGCATTGTGAAAAACAGAGACATGAGAAGTCTATAAGGCCTTTTCCCTCCACAGGTGCAAAAATCATTTCACTGACTTGAGTCACAATGCAATCTGAGTCCATTGCAATTTGTAGGCAGTCCACTGGGAAAACATTTTGCAAAGTTGCTAGATTGTATCAATTCTGAGGATGCATGAAGAAAAAGAGTTCCAGCCACTCCTATCTTATGGCTTTGAGACATTTTATCAGCCAGTCTCTAAAAAAGTGAGGTAAGCTTCCATAGCCGTTTTCCTAACAAACCCTCTCACTCTGTTTCTAACCTGTTACCATTCTCAGCTTGTATTTATACTTCTCCTGTCTTCCCATTTTTCCCAATTCAACTTTAATTGCTATTTAGTGTTTTACATCCCCAGTTCTACTCAAACAGCTATGTAAATAATTCGGTCAGATTTACACTGGATGTACCTTTTCCCCTTCTCTCCTTTTTCTTCTTTCTATGTCTATAAAATCAGGGTGTATTAACTGCAGTTAATCCCCCAGAAACAACTTCCTAACTCCAACCCATGGATCTATGTACTATTTTCACGTACCAACCTCCCCATTTTGGAGTATTCAGGAAGTTGAATTTTGTGCTTTGGGTGATATTATAGTACATGGTCAATAAATGCTTGATATTATAATTATAGTTTTCTCGGTATTGATATAGGTCTGGAAATCAGATTGAAACCAGAAATTTAAAAAGTTAGTTCCAAAAATCAGCACATGGGAGGGTGGTGTAGCCAATGACCCTGGAGGCATGATCAGTTAAGACAGCCAAATCCTAAGTTCTAAGCATTTGCAAACACAGTTGGGAAAGTAAAGACAAAGATGTAGATGTCCAAGCAGAGGTAGGTTCATAACCTGAGTATGCGCCACAACTCAGGAACAGAGAAACCCAAGCAAGCTAGCAGAACAGGAAAGTGCAAGTGATGTTAAGACACTGACCAAAACGTCTTCCTTGGTCTGTATTGCTTTCTAGAGGCTCTCCATGTCAGTTCTTATTTCTTGATGTCCTAAAAAGAATATCTGGTACCTGAAAGGCAAAAATGATTTATTAAAAAGGCACAAGATGGAGAAATTTATTAGACTTTTAGTCAAGACAAAGCTAATTTTCAAGGCTTCCAAGTGGCCAGCCACTTTCACAGACATTTTACTTACAGAAAAATGAATGGCAAATTTCTTCCTCAAATAGGCCTTTCTGTTTACTTCAGAGTTCTGAAAATATCACCTCAACCTGCCATAAAATATCACTGACCATTACCTATTAATTCTGATAATGGTGTTCCTTTCTCTTGAAACATGTGAGCACTTCAATTTGAAGTTTGCAAATGGTTCTCTCTGATAATGAGCTTGACCAAAGCTGACCTTAGTTGATTTTGGAGCAGGGAAAGCAATATATAATTTAACCTTAAGGCTAAGTGGAGTCCTTGCTTTCAACTAGAGGTGAGTCAGAAGAACACATTTTTTTATTATTTTATTTATTTTAATTTTTTAGATGGTAGTGATGGAGAGAAGAACAAATTTTAATCTCAGTTCCAATATGATTCAGTCATAGTGAAGATAGCAATTTAATTAAATTCTCTGAAGATCAGTTTACTCACTCTCAAAGGATGCTGTTTAACTCACGTAAGCTGGAATTATTTTTCCCTTGAGTTTTAGCTTTTAAGTTAGGTTTGCAACCCCTTCCCACAAATTGTGAATAGGTCATTGTCACTACTAAAGATGTCTGAAGATTCTGGGTGGATGTCCATTTTCTGGTCACCTTGGCTCCAAGTTTTGGTGTTTTTTTTTTAGTGATATTTTGTGATGTTGCTTCCCATCATACAGACAGGGGATACCACCTGCCTTCCTTGATTTCCTTCAAGCACTCCCCACTTACAAAAGACTTTTGTATTTGTAGCCAACTTTAGTGGGTATTCAAGTACAATTTAAAATAGGATGTTTCACTTCCTGTTCTCTAAGTTAATTGGATCTTCCCTAAGCTAGATCTTTTTTCTCTTTTCTCTTTCTTTCTTCCTAGTTGTCCCCCCTAATTTCTACTTATTCTGTTACTGAACATTTTATGTTTCTTTTGTGGCATAGTCTTCTTCCCATCTCAGCAGGGTCTTGCCTTCTATATTGAGTGGCTCATAAAGGTAGTTTCCTAAACAGAGATTACTCCTCTTCCAGTCTATAGATATCATTTGATTTCATTCCCACTATTTTGTGAACTCATGGCAATAATAAACATGAATGCATATAAGAAACTACTATGATTCACAGAGACTTCTGAGCATTTACAATACACAAGAAATTGTGCTAAGAACTTTCATATCCATCAATTCAGTATTGCTTTCAAATCTCCCAAAGCTCAGGTCTACATCTTAAACTGAGTTCACTCCAGCAATCCATGATGTTGCCTTGCTCAGAGGTCAGGAAAGGTGGATTCATCCACAAGGTGAGTCAAGATGAACCCACCTTGAAAGAATGTATGCATAGGGAATAGAATGAGAGGCTGCAATTTTGGTTCAAGGACAATGAGCCTGTGCTGGAGAGGGAAGTTGAAGATTCTGAGTATAGAAAGTTTTCTGCTTTTGGAGTCCAGCCCAACCCCCATGGAAGGCACAATGCAAAGGAGTTGCAGGAAAAGAACTGTATCGATAGCTGTGGCTTTTGTAGTTTTTGTGGGAAGATTGTGGTGGACACTGTAGAAGTGACTCTGGTGGACAGCAGTGGCAGTGTCTTCAGCAAACTGATAGAAGAATTATTTGGAAAAAATATCTCAGCAGGAGATACTGCCATAAACAAGTGTGGGAAGAACCTATGGCAATATGTGTCAAAGCATTTTGTGGGCAGCTCGAGGGGCATGGATTTCTTACAGATGACATGGGAGTTGAGCCAGAACAATATCTTTACATAAATTTTTTAAAAAATTTACCTCAGAAGAGTTTTATGTTTATAGAAACATTGAAGAGATAATACGGAATATTCCCTTATACCTCATCTTCTTTCCCCCTTTTATTAACACTTTACAATAATGTGATACATTTGTCATAATTATAACAAACCAATATTTATACATTATTAACTAAAGTCCATGCTTTATTCAGATTTTAATAATTTTTACCTAATGTTCTTCTTCTATTTTAATATGGCACTATTGAGGAGTCCTGGTAAGATATATTAAAGGATGCCCCTCTATTGGAATTTCTCTGATATTCTTATGATTAGACTGGGATTACGATTTTTTTAGAGGAAGAGCACAGAGGTAAAGTGACATTTTCTTTACCTTATATCAAGGGAATATACTATCAACATGATTTATGATTATTGAAGTTGACCTTGATCACCTGGCTAAAGTAGTGTTAGTCAGGTTTCTCTACAATAAACTTAATTTTCTTTTTCTTCCTTTTCTGCTGAGCTCTTTGGAGAGAAATAACTGCATATAGCCCACATTTAAGGAGTGGGGAGTTATGCTTTACCTTCTTGGAGATGGAGTAGCTACAAGAATTATTTGGAATTCCTCTGCATAGAAGATCTGTCTATTCTTCCCTACTTACTTGTTTATTCAATTATTTATATTAGCTTAGGCTCATAAATATTTATTTTATAGTTTGGGTTATAATTGAATACTATTTTATTTATTTTGTTGCTCAAATTGTTTCAGTATCAGCCATTGGGAGTCCTTTCAGTTGGATCCTGTGTTCTTTTGACACATCTGCATCATTGTGTGTGTGTGTGTGTGTGTGTGTGTGTGTGTGTGTGTGTGTGTGTGTTTTCCTGTTGGCTTGGCTTGTTTTGTTTTTTGTTTTTATTTTTTTATGGAGGAGATTTCTTTACTTTCTGGCACTACAGTATGCTCCAGACTCATCTTGCACATTTCTTCCACCAGTCCTAAAATCAGCCACTTCTCTGAGGAGCCTCGTTCTTTTAGAAAACCATATGAAAAAAAAAAAAAAAACAAGATTTGGATGCTAGGTATGCTCATTGCTACTGTGATGTGGTTGTTTCTTGACCCTCTTCCTGGCCTTTGTGATGACAGAGCAAGGAAATACACGTGTGTATACTAACTTGTGTATCTATACATATTGTTACATATTCCTATATGTAACCATCTTTACCTATGTTAATGTAAACATGAGTTCTTATTGTTATCTCCAAATCTCCACCTCTTATTCTTTATCACATTGATCATTCTAGCCCTCTCCCCCTGAAGATATGTAAACTTCTTCAACAGTGAGAAATCTTACTCCTATCACTTTTCATCCATTTACTTCACTGTTCAAGTATAAATATGTAGCAGTATCAGAATTGCTAATTCATAACTCTGTGGTATACACAGTTATAAGCTAGTATACAGTGCTTATGTAGTTTCTTTTGCCTTTGATTTTACAATTTTACCCATTTCCAAAGTTATTTAGGTCAGCATATTTTCCCTCAACCCTCTTTAGAGAAGTTATTTTACACATTTGTAATACATTTGAATTGCTTTGTTACATTCTGAATTCCATCTGGGATCCTCTGATACTAAATTATTTTTATAAATGTGCATACTTTAAGGTTTATACTTTGTACCATAAAGTTCTATGGATTTTGGCAAATGCCTAGTGTTTTGCATCTGCCATCACAGCATCATACTGAATGGTTTTACAACTCTAAAAAAAATCCTCTAAGCTTCTCTGATACAAACCTCCTCTCTCCCCTGGAATCCCTGCCCCTGGCAACGATTTATCTGTTTATCATCGCTACAGTTTTATCTTTTCTAGAATGTCATGCAGTAGGAATCATACATTATGGAACTTTAATAGACTAGTTTTTTCACTTAGCTATATGCAATTAATATTAATCCATACTATTTGTGTCTTGATAGCTCACTTTTTTTGATCACTGAAAAATGTTGTGTTGTATACTATATCAGTTTGTTTATTCATTCATCTATTGAAGGACATAAATATATATCTTGTACAATTTTGTTAGATTTATACCTAAGTATTTCACTTTGGGGGAGCTATTATAAATAGGACTTTTAAAAAATAAATTTCAAATTCCTATTGTTCATGCAGAAAATTGGGAACATAATTGGCTTCTGTATGTTGGCTTTGTAACCTGCAACATTCACTTATGAGTTCCAGGAGGTTTTGTGGATTCTTTTGTATTTCTATATAGATAAATTATATCTCTTTTCTTGTCTTATTGCACTAGCCAGCAATTATACTGCTAGAAATTATATTTCTTTTTCTTGTCTTATTGCACTAGGTAGGACTTCCAGTATGATGCTAAATAGGAGTGGTGAGAAAGCACATTTTTGTCTTATTTCCAATCTTAAGGGGAAAGTGATCAGTTTATCACCATTAAGTATAATATCAGCCATAGAATCTTTGTAGATGTTCTTTATCAAATTAAAGTTCACTTTATTCCTAGTTTGATGAAAATTTTGTATTATAAATTGGTATTAAATTTTGTCAATAAAATCGAAAAGCTTTTGTGCAGCAATTGATATGACTATATGATTTTCTTTCTCTAGCTTGTTGATGTAATGTATTATATTGATTGATTTTCAGATATTCAATCAATCTTGCATATGTGGAATACATTTCACTTGATTATGGGCTATAATTGTCTTTGTACATTGTTCAATTTGCTACTATTTTGTGAGAAATTTTTACATCTGTGTTCATTAGAGAGCTTGGCTATAGTTTTCCTTTCTCATAGTGTCCTTATCTTGTTATTATTTAGATAATGCTGGTCTATAGAATGACTTAAGAAGTGTTTCTTCTATTTTTACTTGTGAAGAGATTATGAAGCCTTGGATTTATTTATTCTTTAAATAAATATTTGCTAGAATTTACTGGTGAAGCCATCTGGACTTGGTGATTTCTTTTTTTTTTTTTTGAAGGTTATTAATTATTGACTTGATTTATTTAATAGATATTGTTTTATTAACATTACCTGTTTCTTCTTGTGTGGGTTTTGGTAGCTTGTGTCTCATGCAGTTGGTCCATTTTATCTATGTCGTCAAATTTATGACACAGAATTATTCATAGCTTTCCTTTATTATCCTTTAACATCTATAGGACCACTAGTGATAACCCTTCTTTATTTCTGATGTTGCTAATTTGTATCTTCTCTCTTTTTTCTTGGTTAACCTGATTGGAGGTTTATAAATTTTATTGATTTTTAAAAGAATCATGTTGTCACAAATGGCAGTGTTTCATTTTTTTTATGGCTGTGTAATATTCCATTGTATATATGTACCACATCTTCTTATTCAATCATCTATCAAAAGGCATCTTGGTTGATTTCATATCTTGGTCACCATGAATAATGCTGCTATGAACATCAGGGTGCACATATCTTTGTGCATAAATGTTTTCAAATTTTGGGGGTAGATATCCAGAAGTGAGATTGCTGGGTCATAGGGTAATTCTATTTTTAGTTTTTCTGAGGAACCTCCAGACTGTTTTCCATAGTGGCTGTACAAATTTACATCCCTACCAGCAGTATATGAGGATTCCCTTTTCCCCACAACGTTTCCAATACTTGTTATTATATGTCCTGTTGATGATAGCTCTTCTAGCAGGTGTGAGGTAGAATTTGATGTTGATTTGCATTTCCCTAAAAGTTAGTGAAGTTGAACTTTTTAAATTTTTTAATTGTTTGAAATTTATTTTAAAATTATAGTTGACGTACAATATTATATTGGTTTCAAGTGCATGACATTTTGGTTAGACATTTATGTACCTTATGAAGTAATCACTACAGTAAGTCTAGTACCCTTCTAGCACCATACTTGGTTCTAACATTATTTACTATATTTTCTATGCCATATTTTACATTTTCATGGCTAATTTAATAACTGGTAATTTGTATTTCTTAATTCCCTTCACCTTTTTTGCCTGTCTCCCCATCCACCTCCCATGATGCTCAACATCACTAATCATCAGGGAAATGCAAATTAAAACCACAATGAGATATAACCTCACACCTGTCAGAATGTCTATTTTTTTAAAAAAAGAATAAAAGTTGACAAGGATGTGGAAAAAAAGAACGGTTAGTGGGAATGCAAACTTGTGCAGCCACTATGGAAGAGAGTATAGAGAAAAATCAGTTTTTGATTTCATTGATTTTCTCTATTATTTTCCTGTTTCAAATTTCATTGATTTCTGCTCTGATTTTCTTTATTTACTTTCTTCTGCTTGGTCTAGGCTTAAAGTATTCTTCTTTCTGTAGTTTATTAAGGTAAATGTTTAGGTTACTTTCTTTCTTAATTTCTAATGCATGCATTTAATACTATTAATTTTCCTTTAAGCACCATTGCTTTTTCTGCATCCAATAAATTTAATAGTTTTTAAAATTTTAATTTTGTCAAAATATTTTAAAATTTGCCTTGAGACTTCTTCTATGACTTCTGTGTTATTTATAAGTGAGTTGTTAATTATTGAATATTTGGAGATTTTTCATCTATCCTTTCTCTTATTGAATTTTAGTTCAATTCCATTGTGGTCTAAGAATATACTTTATAAGTTTTATTTATTAAAAAATGTTAAAGTGTGTTTTATGGTGCAGAATATCGTTTGTCTTAGGGAAGTTTTAAGTTATCCTCAAAAGCATATATATTTTGCTCCTGTAGGGTAAAATATTCTATAAATGTCAATTAGATCAATTGATGGTTCAGGGCTACTATATCCATATTGACTTTTCTGCTCACTTGTTCCATCAGTTACTGAAAAGATGTATTGAAGTTTCCAACTATAATAATAGATTTTTGTATTTCTCCTTGAAGTTGTCTCAGTCTTTGCCTTACTTATATTGATGCTTTATTGTTAAGTGCATACACATTTAGAATTATGTTTTTTTGAAGAATTATAATTATGTAATTATAATTTATCTGTATATTTTTCCTTGTTCCGAAGTCTGCTTTGTCTAAAGTTAATAGACTTCTGGGTCAAGAGTGTGGACATTTAAAATTTCAATAGATATCACACAATTTCCCCCTTTTGATTAGTGCTAACATGGTCTATTTTTCTTTATGACTTTACTTTTAACCTATTCATGTCTTTGTGTTTTAAATTCATTTCTTTTAAACTAAATATAGTTGTCTCTCTCTTCTCTCTCTCTCTCTCTCTCTCTCTCTCTCTCTCTCTCTCTCTCTCTCTCTCTCTCTCTCTCTCCTCTCTCTCTCTTTTTTACTGAGTGGTGTTTTGACCATAGCTTTACGTCTAGGCTTGGTATAATTTGGCATAGATAAATTAACTATCAAAATTCTGTAAGATAATATTTTTAATCCCATTTTGTAGGTGAAGAAATTAAGGCTTAGAACATTTAACTAGGTCAGAAAAAAGAATACAAACCTAGGTATTTCATCTTTAACTATGAAGGCACACAGCATAGTAGTTAATAGTACCTGTCTTTGCCACTTGTCATGTTTGAGACCATGGACAAATTATTTAACCTTTTTTAAGTGTCAGTTTGCTCAGTTGTAAAATTAAAATGATGATAACAGGCCTATCTTAATTAAATGCACTGAAAGTCATAAAACATCTATAACAATATGTTGCACTAGATATTAAAAAGAGAAAAAAAACCCTAAGGTTTTCCTATTTTACAATTTGCTTTTGAATCTATCTTCATCTAAGACTAAAGAATATCAATAGAATTGAATTTCTAAGTTTATTAAATATATTACATGAAATATTGCCTGTGAAGCACATGCTAAAGAGATAAGCATCAGTAAATATTATCTATAGTTATAAAAATATGTACTAAGGTAGGTATTTTTTAATATTTTACTCCTACAAATATTCTTGAAATGACTATACCTAGACACATATTATTATGTAATATTTGCATACTGAAATCAGGGAGGTGAGACTTCTGGGTCAAGGGTGTGGACATTTAAAATTTCAATAGATATCACACAATTTCCCCCCCAAAATTGTACCACTTTAAACCTTCACAGACAATGTTGGAGAATACCTGTTTTCTTCAAACTTCCACTAACATATTATCAAACCTTTTTATATTTGTCAATATAAAAGTTATATTTTTTAAATTTGCATTTATTTATTTATTTATTTATTAGTGAGATTAAGCATATTTATATGTTCTTTATTTTATTCATGTTGTTTATTCATTTTTCTTTTAGGTTTATTTGCTTAAGTATTATATTCTTGGTATGGTCTCTGGGCACCAGAAGATTAGTGGTTATCAAAACAGACAAGGTTTCTGCACTTGCCTACTGAGATTATTTACTGATTTTTATTCTTACTGATTCGTAAAGGCTCACTGCGTATTGAGGAAATTCATCCTTTGTCTACATCATGCTACATATTTTGGGTAGAAATGGCATTTTTAAAGCAGAGGGTGACACAGGATGTCTTTTCAGAGTACAGTATAGTGTTAATTCTCAGGAGAAGCATAGTTGGTTTTTCCAGATTGGAGGCAATGGTTACAATTGAGTGTTAATGATTTTCCTGACTGAGCAGTAAGAACTAGATGTTAGGTTCCTTAATACACTTTTTTTTACAGCTTTATTGAGATATAATAGAAAATTAGTTGCTTGTATTTACATTGTACAATTCAATAAATTTTTTCTGTTATAGTTGGAATACAATAATATACAGTTTCAGTTGTACAGCATAGTGATCAGAGATCCACATAACTCACAAAGTGATCACTTCACTAAACTAATTCCTTTTTTCCCCCTTACATATTTATAACATTATTAACCATCTTCCCCATGGTACACTCTACATCTCCACGTCTATTCTGCAACTACCCATTTGTACCTTTTAATCCCCTTGCATTTTTTTTTGCCATCCCCCCAACACCCTCCCATCTAACAGTCCTCAAAATATTCTCTGTATCTATGATTCATTTCTGCTTTTGTTGTTGTTGTTTATTTTGTTCTTTAGATTCCTCATGTATGTGAAATCATGAGATATTTGTCTTTCTCTATCCGACCCATTTCATTCAGTGCAATATCCTCTAGGTCCATATTTTTCCACCCCCTTCCCTTCAGTTTGTGCATGTCTTTTAATCTGAAGTGAGTCTTTTGTAGGCAGTATATATAAAGGTCTTTTTTTTTTTTTATTAATTCAGCCACTCTATCTTTTGGTTAGAGTGCTTAATTCTTTTCCATTTGTGATACTTTTTGATAGGAATGTAGTTATTACCATTCTTTATGCCTCTTTTTGATACATGTTTTTTTTCTCCTTAAAGAAATCTCTCCAACATTTTCTGTAATATTGGCTTGGTGTTGATAAATTCCTTTAACTTATTTTTGTCTAGGAAGCTCTTTATTTGTCTTTCGACTCTAAATGATAACTTTGCTGGATAAAGTATCCTTGGTTGTAGATCCTGGATTAATATCATGTCAAATATTTTGTGCCAAATCCTTCTGTCCTGCATAGTTTCTTTTGAGAAATCAGCTGCCAGTCTTATGGGTGCTCCCTTGTAGTTAACTAACTGCTTTTCTCTTGCTGCTTTTAATTTTCTTTCTTTGTATTTAACCTTTGGTATTTTAATTATGATGTGTCTTGGTATGGACCTCTTTGCGTTCCTCTTTCTTAAGACTCTTTGAGCTTCCTTGAGTTGTATTTCTATTTCCTTCACCAGGTGAGGGTAGTTTTCCATCATTATTTCTTCAAATAGCTCTTTATGCACCCATATGACAAGAATATTTTTATATTTAATTGTGTCCCATGGGCTCTTTAAATTATTATTATAGTCCTGGCTTCCTTTTCCTTGCTGTTCCAATTGAGTGTCCTTAGCTTCCTCATCCTCTATGTTGTGCTTAGATCCTCTTCTTTATCCACTCTGTTGATTCCCTCTAATATAGTCTTCATCTCAGATAATGTATTTTTTTTTATTTCTGACTGGTTCCCTTTTATAATTTTTATTTCCATTTTAATGTTTTGTATCTATTTGTCAAAGTTCTCACTGAGTTCATCTACACTTCTCCTAAGTTCATTGAGCATTTTTATAAACAGTATTTTGAATTCTGCATCTGTTAGATTGCTTGACTCCATTATTCCTGAATCTCTGTTTTGTTCTCTCATATGGTTTCTGCTTATTTGTTTTTCCATTTTGGCTGCCTTTCCATGTCTGTTTCTACATACTAATCAAAGCTCCTAAGTCTCTTGGTCTTATTAGCATGGCTTTTTGTAGTAGGTGTCCAGTGGCACAGTCCTGAGAGGGGTTTAGCTGCAGGTCAAGTTTAGCCTCAGCCTATGCCCCTCTGAGGCTACCTGTTAAGATTTGGCAAGCAATCCACAGATGTTGTGCTTATAGTTGCCTCAAGAGGCCATGTCAGAAATCAAGGCCAGATGTCACCAGTATGAGTCTTGGTACTACTCAGCAAAGAGCACCTGACTTATGGATAATACACCTGGACGTGGCTTGGGTGGAGCCATGAGGTAAGGGAGGCAGACTTTCAGGGAATCCTCTGGGCGGAGTGATCTTTATTATCCAGTTTGATAACTTCTCAGCTATGGCGGTGCTGTGTTGGCACACTGGGATGTGGGAGGACACAACAAACGAATAATAGATACCACCAGCACTTCTTTCCAGAAGAGAGCCTCCCTATGGCTGTCTCTTCAGCAACTCAGTGTCCCCCTGTAAGTCCCTGGTGCCCCCTGAACAGCTGTCCTGGTCCTGGTGTAAGAATGAGCAGGTCCATGATGTGAAAGTGTGGTTGCAGACACAATCCCTTTAAGAGGTGTCTGCAGCCACTGGCAGCCACTGCTGCAGCCTCTATCTCATTCAGGTGTTCAAGATATGGCAGCCTCAGCATCTTCACTCCCTCCCTGCCTTATACTGTTGCAGGTTGGTTAATTATTTCTCTCTCTAGCTGTAGTGCTTCTGTTTGTCTAGATATCCAGTGAATTACCTTTTTGTTTGCTCTGTATTTCTGTCATGACTTTGATTTGGTCAAAAGAGGAAGTAACAAAGCCTCTATCATCTATGCCATTTTTTTTTTATTAAGGCTGTATAGGGTCTTGTTTAAGAGAATGTACATTGGAACCCAAACTGGCTCTGTCCACTTAGCAGCTATGGGACCCAGAATAAGTCACTTAACTTCTTTGAGCTTCAGATTACTCACCTCTGGCCTCCTTTCTCACCAAACCTTTTCGCTTGACTCTTTAGAACTTCTGACTTCATCCCCTGCAGACAGCATTTTCTCCTTAACAGATTCTTGATAAGAATTACAGCTTAGTAGGGAACAGGAGAGGCAAGGTGATCCTAGAACTCTGAATAAATGCCCTGGTTTACATTAATTAAAGAAAAAAAGAAAGATTAAACACAATGTTATGGCTTGACAATGAAATCTCAGGCCCAAATTCAAAAATCAAAATAGAATTACCTTACGTGGCCTAATGATAGAGTCATTTGGGTAGTAGATTGGAAGTCAATAGTTTTCATCTGAGTATGGAGCTTTCTTATTCAGGGGGACAATTTGTACCTGATCTTTGCCAGTGACTTAGAACCAGACATTCATGGCACTGAGACCCAGTGCTAATGCAGTTACCACCATTCAAGTTAGAGGACCCAGGGATGATCACTGAGCCCACTGTACTAAAAGGCTCCTGGCAGTTATCTGGAAAGTCACATTTGAACTGGGGATATCCATACATACTTATGTGTCTTTTCTGTGAGATGTTTTTTCAAGGGACAACCATGTCCACTGTGAGAAGTCAAGTAAGAATCCAGAAGACCAGAGCACAGTATATGACTTAGGGAGAAAGGGGGTTAGAGAATCCCCCAAGTATACATACACACACATACTTTCCATTCCCCACAGACACACTCTCCTCAACACCTCTCTCAATACCTCTAAAACAGACTTCTTTAAACTGTAAATATCCTGAGTGGGTGATCCTTTAGCAGTTCATTTAATTGGGAAGCATCTTAAAAAGAATCATCATTTCCAAGCTGACCATTGTTGCCTCAAAGGGCTAAACCATGACTTTTGACTCTATTTCATGTGAATGGACATTTGGGAATATTTAATATGATACTGAAGCAAGCAATGTTTTTGTTTTTTTTCACACAATGCACTAAATAAGTACTCTTAGCACAGAATTACATTAAAAAATCTGTTCATTAAAAAATATTACAAAACACAAATAAGATATTACAACAGACTGATGAACCCCAAAAGTTCTCTACAAATGTGTGCTTCTCAGGTTTTCAACATATTTTTTAAATTCTAAACTTAATAACAGCTATTATTTATTTCAGTTATATTATGTGCAAAATTTATGTATTTTTCTTCTGCATGTATGTATATGTTATATATTATATATATGTATACACACTATGTATATATATAGGACATATGGGTTATATATGTAATAATTATTCTTTGCAAACGACCATTTATATATCATATATCATCATATCATGTAATTATATATGTATTATACATAATCATAATTATTTATAAAACACAAGACAGGCATTATTATACTCATTTTGTAAATGAAAAAATTGAGTTTCAGTAAGGATTGATAGCTTGCTGAATGTCATACAGCTAAAATATAACCCAGCTTCAATTAAAATGCAGATATTTCTTCCTTTTCACAATATTAATATGAATAACAATATAACTAATAATTCTACTATGTATCAGGCACTTTTCAAAGTGCAGCTTATATATATTAACGTATTTAACCTCTATGAGGTGTGTATGATCGCCATCCTATTTTATAGATGAGAAAACCGATACACTGAGTAGTTAATCAAATTGCTCAAAGTCAAATAGTTAATAAGTATAGAATTGGCATTTTGACCCAAGAAGTCAGACTCCAAACCCCAGTGTTTTTTCCACTATATCTAACTACTTCTCTAGTATGTACTAATTGTAAGTATAGTCTTTTTTCCAAAAATTTGGGAATTATAGAAAAGCAGAATACAGCATCTACAATCCTGACATGTAGAACCATTCACATATGCCATTTATTGTATTCCCCTCTGCAGTCTTTGTTAATGCACATTTTTATATTGGTGGAATCTGTTTTTAATGACTGCAGAAAAATTCAATTTTATTAACACTGAAGAATTTAGTTCTTCATCTCTCTCATGATGCTCATTTGATTTTTTCTCTATTTGTGTATGAGTTCATTCTTTAAAAATATTTCCTGAGGTAGAATTAATGATGAAAGAAAATCACATTTAACCTTTTCAAACATTGCCAAAGTGCTTTCTTAGAAGATTATTCATATTTACCGACCTATCAGCAATATATGTGATTGCCCATTTCAGCATACTCTTGTCAAAAAAATTCTAGTTATATTGGAAGGCATAATATGGTATGTTGTTAATGCTTAATAAGTTTACATGTTTTTCACATGTTTAATAATTATAATCTCTGTCTAGTGGATTTTTTCTTTGGCAATTTTCTTGAATAAATATTACCCCCTAAAGACTGAGGTGGAATCTCCTTGGCATACATATGGTCCTATTGACATGGTATGTTTCTAGCTTCCTTGCTGATCTTAAGTGCTCTTGGATGAAGACCATGCCTCTTTTTGATCCATATATCAGTTATATTTTTTTTAACACTTTCCCAGATTGGTCTTGTCATACTGTATCCTCTTAATTCTGGAGGAAGGAAAGGACAAGCCCTCTCAGAGTCACAGAGGCCAATTACCATCTCTTCTCTCCATCATTGCAGAAAATTTTTGTGTATTTTTATAGGACTCATTAAAGGGAAAAAAAGCATTTTTATGTCTATGAAAATGATAGCCAAGGACTAAACTCTGCTGGCATTTTCTTAGTGGAGTATTCAATGGGAATTCTCCAGAGAAGGGGCAGCATGGAACAATTAAAGCCACAATTTTAGAATCAAATAAACCTTGATTTGAGACCTAACTCAATCATTCATAGCTGAGGGAATGTGGAGAGAGAATGTTCAGAAGAATTAAACACAGGGCTGACACATGACGTGCTCAATTATTAGTATTAGTAGCAGTGTAGACTAATAGTGGGAGCCTATGAGCATAAATAGCCAAGAGAAGAAGAATTTGAGAGAAAGCAGGTCAAGGACACTTCCTTAGGAGACTTAATGTCTCAACTCTACAATATCTCAAAATACCAAAGCTTGAATTCTTAGCTTCCATCTGTCTACAAGTGGTACAATTGATAGAAACTTTAAATATTCTTTTGGCTCATTAGGCCACTCATCAAATGGGCTCCAGACCATCTTTTCAATCAGATGGCACAGTGGGAAGATGTCACACTTGGAGTTATTCCCATGCACAAAGACATTGCTGAAAGACCAGAACATTAGAAACATTGAATCATACTTTCTTATAAAATTTTCATGAGAATTTCCTTTTCTAAATTTGTCTCTCAACCCCTCAATGATTTATAAAGATGATTTAGTGCTTTGATGAGAAGATAAATGTCTGTAGTTTTATAAATGTCAAAGATATTGCTTAAAAATGAAAATTTCAGGCTGTCAACTTCATGGTCTTCAATGGATTATAGAACCTGTTTAGTTGATTCTTGCCATCCTATTATCTCTGGCAATCACCTACCCAACTTTCCACACACAAAAAAATTAGCTGAACCTTTCTTTGCATGCACTTTCATTAATTCAGTGACCATCTTGACAGTCATCCCTGATCAGTTTAGTCATACGAATTATTAGCACAATGATAAAGTTTAGCTTGCACCAACTTTATCCCTCTGCCACCTCTACCCCATTTTCACTGCCCTTATAATTTTGTGTAAATTAGCATGCTAATTTTTCCTACTCTTTCTCAAATTATATTTCTACTAAAGGTATTTTTTTACAATGCAAACATTAACATAGCACTGTCACAGTCAATGCCATTTTAAAGACTCCCAAATATCTATGACAGTGAGATACAATAGACAATCATGATGGAAATATTCTATATCTGACTGTTCAGTGTGGTGGCTGTTAGCCACATGTAGCTATTGAGCACATCCACAGTAGCTGGTGAGATTGAAAAGCTGAATTCATTTTTAAATTTTTAATTAATGGAAATTGAAATTGAAATAGTCATAAATGGCGAAGGTCATCCACATTAGATGCTATGGATCTATGGAATAAAATCTAAGTTGCTTGGCACACAACACAAGGGCCTCTACCATTTGTTCCTGACTATTTCTCCAGTCTCAGCCACCATTTTACCCTGCCTTACATTTTTAGCAATATCAAAGACTTTGTAGTTCTCCAAAGATGCTTTACCAGACAATGCTACTATGTCTGTGCACAAGCTTTTTCCTTGGCCTTGAATGTCTGCCTTTCTCAACTTGAACAACTATCATACACTTTAGGAGCTTTCAAGACAAAATTGATACATTCCTCCAAAACTTCTTTCTTGTATAATCCTGAAAATCAATAACTTTTTTAGTTATGTTATTTTTATTTCCCATATGTGTCTTTATTATTGCACTAATAACACAATTATAATTACTTACTAAACTGTCAGTTTCTTGAAGACAAATTTATGACTTGTTTGTTTCTCTGGAAACTGATACCTTATCTGGGATAGAATGTCACTTGATTAATGTTTGTTTAATTAGATGCTATTGAATTATTTGACATTATATAGATACAAAATTTTAATTACTTAACTGATTTTTTTTTCTAGTTTAGTGAGTATCCTTTGGACTCAGTTTTAAGTAAAACACTAAGAGATCTCATTTTCTTAGCAATAGAAAAAGAGCTGAGTATGAAGTGAGATTACTGAATAAAAAGTCAGCTGCAAATGCCTAATATCCAGTTTCACCTGTTCATTCGGTCTAGGAGTCTGAAAATCAAAAGCCATTAAAAATATAAAGCCTCTTTTTGAAAAAGACCTTATTCAGTTGTAAGATTGTTTCTCCTACAATCATTTGCCAAATTTTAGCTGTATTTAAAATATATGTAGTGCCATATTTTCAGAAAACATATATAAATTAGATCTGTCCTTTGCACAGTTTAAAATATTTTAGCTATTTCTATATTTAAAGGAAAGCAACTTTTAGTGAGTACATTCCCTTAACAGCTATTTAATTAGAAGACTCCATGTGGATATCTATGAATTCGGACCTGAAAACACTATGAATTACTTTCTCATTTTATCCTCGCTGCTCTTAAATCTAACACACAATATCCAGCAGTTCAGTTTTGTTGCACACACCTAGGCTTTATTTGCAGGGATTAAAGTAATATTGAGTACTGTAATTCAAATGGTCCAGGGGTCTCTGAAATGCATAAACTCGAAAGTCAGAAATAAGAACAAAGCTTCATATCTGTACAGCATGTCACAATCTATAAAGCAGATTTGACTCTATTATCTCATTTGATTGTCTCAAGAAGTAAGTAGGACAAAAACTGTTATTCTGCATTCATAAGAAAAAAAAGTAGAAACAGACTTTTATTGCTGATCTAACATGCCCAGGTTCTTACAGCTAGCACAACAGACCAAAACTCTTATTCAGTCTGACCAAAAGTCCAGAGCTATTTTCCCTACTCACTGTGCTGCTCAGATTATGGGTTGGCCATACTCCCCTGGGACTAGGAGCTTTTGGCCAATAGTAGAAGTCTTCCTAAAATTGCAGCCTCAAAGTGAAAGTGTGTTCTCACTATGTCATCCCGTTATTTTCTTTCTAGAATGTTGCTTCTAGTAAATGAGGGGGAAAATTGCCAGTGACAGCTTGATAACTACCCCCAGCCATGGTTGACAGAGGTTACCTTCAGCCACAAGTTGGGAAGTAGTCTCCATGGAAACCCAGAAGCAAAGCTATTTCTCAAATATGTCTCAACAGTAAGAGCTCAATTATAAACTTTGTCAAGAGTTCGGATGTACTGAAGGTTGAATGAGACTAGAGTCACATTTCTGGATACAAGGAAAGAGTTTCAAATAATAAAAAATATACCTGTAAAATTATCTTTTGGTTATTTATATATACCATATTGTACATTCTTTCAATCTCATTCAAAGCAGTGATATCTCTTCTTCATTGTCTCTTGAATTCAGCATTTTGGTAGTACCTTATAGATGAGAGTATGTTATGATTAGTATTCTAATAAAACTTTCTAATAAGAAAATCAATATCAACTGAGACCTACTTCATAATAAATATGACAGTTTGTCAAATATAATTCATTATAACGTTTTCTGGTATTTTGTATTAACGGATCCCAGTGGGTCTACTAAACATCTGATAAAGTAATGTGCTTTTTTGATAAGTACTCTTCATAAACAATAGAATAAGCAATAGGTACTCTCTATATTCTGCCAAGTAGCTTAAATGAAAAGGGAAACATCTGGTTATTCATTTATGCAGTCTGTTTTAAAATGCCAATAGCTTACCCTACAAACAGACTTCTCACTACAACTCTCTGTACCTTACACTCCTTGTGAAGGGACTGCTCTTGACTGTCCTTCAACTCAAAAATTCCACAAATTAGTATTTATTCCACACAGAATAAGTAGCAGATAATTGGATAAATGTTCCCACTTGAATTCAGATACTTTGGCACAATGTGAATACAGAATAAGATAGAGATAAGTAAGTATAAAAAAAAATACAATCAACTCTCAGTCATTTATGGAAGATTACCTACAACTTGTGTTCAGTACCAAGCAGGTAACCTCTCTTATTTCTACTTCTGGATTGCTCACATAAACTATGAGTTGTGAATCTGAACAGTTGATATAATTTTAGACAATTAGTTGTTAGTGTATTAGTTATTTATTGCTCTGTAACAAACTATCCCTAAGCTCAATGGCCTAAAACAAAAACAATTTATTATTTTTCACAATTTGGTGGGTCAACTGAACATTTCATCTGCTCCATGCACTGTTGTCTGAAGTCACATACAGTTGCATTCAGTTGGGAGCTTAACTGGGACTACAATGTCCCTGATGACTTCACTCACATGTATGGGAGTTCTAGTAGGGTAGCTGGAATGGCTGGTGCTTGGCATGTCCCTTCTCTACATAAAGGTAGCCAGGATCTTACATGGTAATTTAGGTGAATGAGAACAGAAGCCACTAAAACTCTTAAGGGTTAGGCCCAGAACTGTCACAATGTTACTTCCATTCCATTCTGTTGGTCAAAGCAAGGTAAAGTCCAACCAAGATTCAAGGGGAGAAGAGACAGTGTCCACTTCTTGACAGGAAACATTGTATATACATACAGAGATGGGGCATGAAAGAAGTTATCTGTGGCCATATTTGGAGGTAAGCTGCCACAGTCTGTCCTATAGCCACAACAAGTTCTGCAAATTTCATCTACCCACCCCAGAACTTCAGTCTCATCCAAACGTTCTCGGGCTCAGGCCCAAAAGCCAGAATTTAAACTAGGTTTGGATGTGGCTACTGTGAAGCTACTCAGGTGTGATTTCTTTTGATCTGAATACTTGAAAACCAAAACAATAACAACAACAACAACAAGCCAAGTTAATACAAATACACCTAACATGGTCATATAACAGAATAGTCACAATAGACACACCTGTTCAAAAAAGTGTCATGTGTTAAAAAGCACATGTCATCTGTTCCCCCAACTATGGGAAATGTTCCTTGATTAAGGCCCAGTTCTGCACTTGGAGAGTGGTTTCCTAATCCACAATTATCCTGACCTAAGCTCTGTCCTCAAGAGTCATTTTTGTTGTTGTTGTTTGTAAAAGAAAGAGCTCATGCTTATAGATCAGTAACTATCTCACTCTGCTTCCTGCCGATATGTGATGTTGGGCACCTGGAGTTTTTTCATCATTTTGAACTTTTTTATTTTAGTCCAAGCCAGGCATGTTTTGCTAGTACAATTATTTTAAAACTGTAAGTTTTCTTTGACTCTTATTGTGGCCCCAAAGCCATATCCACAAATCTCTCTGAGACATGCTTCTCTTTACTTTGGGCTTGTTGGACTGATGTGAAACAGCAATATTTATAGACACCCTCTTGTTATCTCAAACCTCTCAGAAGTTTCAAAAAGAGATCTTGCACTCTTGATTCAGGGGAAAGGTAACATGCTTCCTCCCTTTTTGGGAGGAGTGCTATGATGAACATGATGGGGGCACTATGGGTGTCTATCATCTAGAATGATATATCACATAGCTAAAGGGAATCTTACAGGTCATCTGATTATACTCATTTAGGTTCAAAATTAGCTGATTTCTAGAGACTACAAAACTAAGACTCAAAGAGAAAAAAAGATTTGACTGCAGTCATAAAGCAAGTTGTCAGCAAAGCAAGAAAAAGAAATTGCATCGCTTATGTTGAGGTTCAAAGTACTTTCTACTACATTTTCCCCCAAGTTTAGCTGGAAAGAAAAACTGCTTTAAAATACATTATTAGAAATATTAAAGATAAATTACTTTTGAAGTACCTCTTAAATTATATTCATACTATTCTTATCTTCCATTAATATGCACAATAGAATGGACCGTACTAGAAAGATATAAAATCAGAGAACAGCAATCAGCACAAAGTGGAAAACCAGCTCTGATTTATGTATTTCTAAAACTTCTAAAGGAAAAGAAAATGCCATTTGTTTGGGGCCTTTAAGGGTCTTTTACTTTCCATTTTCTTTTCATCTATTCAAGGAACAAACGTTTTTAAAACATCTTCTATATGTTAGATTGTTCTTTACATCGGAGATATGGCCTTTGAGGGACTTACTAGGTAGGAATGTGGTCAGTTGATAAATGGAAATATAAACATGTAGTGAACACAGACAAAGCAGCTCTACTTGGGGAAGCTGAACAACAGCTTTCCAAAAGAAGCAGCAGCAGAAACTCACCAGGGGTTGGTAATTGTGGGGAGACCTGAAAGATCAGAGAATGTCTGCAGTTGGATATCGTTAGACTGTAGCATGAATGATGGGCAGTGGTGGGAAGGGAGGCTCTGGGGAGGTCAGAGACATCATGCAGTACTTTGAGTTGGACAAGAAAGCTGTCAGTAGCTTCATAAGCAGGATGGGAAGGAAAAAATAGCAACAGTGTTCTGTGCCAACCTCAAATCAGAGGCTGTTCGCCCTGATTAGAATTTAGAGGTTCCAATTTATCGGTCAAGATAATGGTTATTCAACCAAGTTTCCTGTTGCCTTTCTGTTATTGTTGTTGTTGTTATTGTGGTTGTTCTTTCCTATGGTAACAAAATCTGGTGATTAGAGCCACAATTACTTGAGGGAGGCAGCACAGAGAAAAAATACATGGTCATAAAACAAGGTCGTGTTAGCAAAGACACATGGCTGCATAGGAAGTGAGCATTCTGAATGCATCTATATTTTCTTTTTGGGTCGTGCCTTGTACTCTAAAAAGCATTTTATATTTGCTTTTAAATCTTGTACCCGTGTTGCAGATTATCGCCAAGAAGCAGTTGGAATAGAAGTTGTAGAACATGCTTTAGGCAAAGTGAGTAAACATTATTTGAAAACATCATTTTTAGAACCTGCAGCATTTTACCAAAATTAACTTTAGAGAATGTTTAGTATAGTCTGCTGCAAGTTAAACAAACAAAAAAACCCCCTAACCTTCCTGTGCCCAGATAAACCTGGGCATGGTGACTGGTCAGATTTGTGTTAAACCTTCAAAGGTGGGCTACCTGTTGAACTTCAACTATGGCTCAAACACAAGGCTGAGGGCCAGATCAGTCATATTCTCAAAGAGGCAATCAACCTGCTTAGCAAAGAAAACAGAGGCAGTGAGAAGGCGTGATGCCATAAAATAAATCAGAATGAACATCCCATTTTTATCTTTGTGGCAGTCAGCCCATTTCTTTCTTTGCATGCTATTTTCATATGTTAGCAGCAGTTTGAGTTGAATACGACAAGAGGAAAAAATGGTTTAATGGAATGAGAGGGGAAGAGAAAGAGAAAAACGGTCACTGACTATTAATTCAGACCCAGCAAAAAACTCAGTTGTGTCTATTGTTAGCAAATAGGACTGAACATTGATTCACGGGCTTGCCATTGAAATGAATAAGACAGTGCCCTCCTCCATGCCGGGACTCTCTGGCTCTCTCTTTAACCTTGATACCATGGTCTCTGCAAGCCTTTATTGACGACAATATTTACCTGATTCTTCCCTAGTGGTCTGTCCAGTTGGGGCTCTGGAACCCTGAACTGGGGCTTAGAACTCTCCCTTGTAGAGAGGGGAGAGGCTCTTCCAAGCTCAGTGTTTCTCCTGTGCACATATCCCTGTCATCTCACAAGCTGGTGCAGCACTGAGGAAAGCATGATGCTGTATGATGGGCTGGGAGCCAAGCACTGAGATCGTGTTAGAAAATGGCCAGTTTCAATGGCAGGTTTTATCCATTAAAACCTATTACTACCTCCCTCCCAGAGCCCAGCTGGTTCCATTATAGAAAATTGGAGTGAAATGATGTCAGGTTTGAGCCATAAAAATGAATAGGAATCTTGCTTTTCATTATTTTAAATTGCAGATTGTTGCACTGATATGTATTTATTTTTGTCATTTCTCTCTGGCCCTGGTTGAGGGCCTGACCCTTGAATAATGAATAAACAGAAAGACACATGTTGGCACTTGAGCCTTGCCTGTGTCACCCTGGTTTTTCCTTCCATTTGTGACAAATTCAAAAAATGCAGCACTCTTAAATGGGTTTATAATCTGCACTCTTTTAAGCTGTCACTCAATCTCTGTCTCAGAAAATAGGCTATTGAAACTAAGGAGGAAATATTTCATAGAGACCTCAACATTGCAAACTTGTTTCCAGGCTTAGAGGCAGCCCTTTGTAGTTTTAGAATTAAAATAAGAACTTGAAGTAATCGTTGCTTATCGAGATAAAGGAGGTTCATTTGGAAATGCCAAGTACACTTTAGCAGCCTTAAAAATGATTACTTCTTTTGTTTGGGAATAATTGAGTTTTCTGGATGTTTCTTTCAGACCCTGGATTTTTATAGGATGAATCTTAAGAATGAGAAAGAAGGGCAAAGCAACAGTGAATATAATAATAATGACTGTGGGTTCGTTTTAAAGTATTTTATTGTTAAAAAGGTTTTATATCTTGTTCCTCTAGCACTGAAGTGGCTACTGAGATATAATGACCAAAATTATAAATCTTAGAATTACTAGAGATATGAGAAGCAGATGAAGTATTATAGAGATAAGAGAATTTATAGTCCAGGCACCCTTGATTTTCAGAAAAATATGCAACTCACAATGGCCATCAAGAGCCTTAGGATCATAGAGATAATATAGATGCAAAAACCAACAAGAAAATAATTGCATAAATTAAAGAAAAAGTTTTAAAGCTATTGCTTTCAGAGATGCAGAAAATACCTTGGCACATATTTTTTTCCCTGTTTATTAATTAAATTGTGACTAGTAGATTTCAGAGAAGTTGGCAGCATGAGGGGCAACCTGAAACCTGATGCCCTTAGTAACTCATTAAAACATTTTTTAAATCTAAACTCATGTTCTGACTTTATTGCTTTAAACAAGCTAATTATGCTCTCTGTGTCTTGTTTTTCCCCCATAAAAGTGGCATTGTAATGGTGCTAATATCACAAAAATACTGTGAAGATTAAGTGAAAAAAAGCCCGTATATTTTTCTTAGCCTAGTACACATAGGAAACATTAATAAAATATTACCCATCAAGATGAAATGGTGACTTACCTATTTATTAAGTCTTGATAGGAGTAGTTTTTTTGGACTAACGGTATTTCCAAAACCAGTTCATGATTTTCAACAGAAGGTGCCAATATCAAGATGCAGACTCTTGAGAAAGAAATAAGGACTAGCCCCTCTGTGTCTTGTTTTCTAGTCAGAACCCAGAAAGGACAAGTAAGAGAGAATCAGTCCATGGGTCCATCTTGTGGCTCTAGACATGAGTATTTCTCTTTATGTTTAACTGCACATATACTCATAGGTTCAGCAACCTGTACCTACACACAAACTGCTCCCCAGCCTCAGCTCAGCTAAAATTCCCAACACAGCTCAAAAAGAACTGTTTTTCAAACAAAGCTAGCACGACAAAGGATATAGATATTTCAGGGTAGAGAAATTTGGGGAAATAGTTGGCCAGAACTCAGTAGTGGGTCTTGGCAGAGTGATTCTTAATGGGTGTGTGAGACAGTTACAGATATTATGATTAGGTTCTAATCTTTAGAACTGTATGTTTTGCCTGGTTTGAAAAAAGAGTTTTTACATATGTGATTAGGTTAAGGATTCTGAGGTGGAAAGATTATCCTGGATTATCCTGTGGGCCCTAAGTGCCATCACAAGCACCCTTAAAAGGGAAAGACAGTGGGAGATTCAATACATACACAGAGGTAAAGGTCATGTAAAGATGGAGCATAGAGATTTAACAATGATAGTCTTGAAGACTAGAATAATGTGACCACAAGCCAAGGAATGCTAACAGCCACCTAAAGATGAAGAGGGCAAGGAATGGATGATCCTCTAGAGCCTCAGAAGGAAGGTGGCCCTGCTGACCATAATTTTGGATCAGTGATATTAATTTGAACTTTTGGCCTTCAGTATTATGAAAGAATCAATTTCAATTGTTTTAAGCCCCCAAATTTATACTTCATTACAGTAGCCACAAGAAACTAATATAGTGAGAAAAATAAAAGTTGATGATAAGAAAACAGGAAAATGTGATGACAATAGAAGAAAGATAATAATGATTTATCACATGTAAAATTAATGCTTCATCTCCTTATGAAATGAAACAGAGTTGTGAGTGTGGGATCTGTGGGGTTTTTAGAGTTTGCAGGCATGCTACTGAAACTGCTGTTAATCAGGAAAAGCCGTAGTCATGGAGTAAATCACTCCATAAGTGCAAGAAAGTCTGGCATCATAGTCTACAAGCCAAAAGGAAAAGACGAACATTGTAATATTATCTCAAGTATGGAATTAATGAGCAAGTCCAAGGACATAGTAGCATAGAGAGAATAGGTTCTTCTAGTTCCCTGTGTAACTGCTGAAATAATGCTAAAATTTGTGTTTTCCTAATGAGACAATAGAATTCTGTGCCAGTACCGTTTGCTGGATCTGTTTATGGTATATGACTGCCACCTGCTTTATTATAATAGGAAAACCCAGACTAAATGAAGTTGAATATTCATAAAGTTTTTCAACTAGGTTTTTTTTTGAGTCAACAATGAATACAAGGTGTCAGAGGATGCACAGAAGAACTAGGATTATTATTATGAAAATGTGCATGCACACACAAAAGAATACCATAATTGTCACATTTTTGCCCTAAAATAAAAATTTTACCTTCAAATCTAATATGGAAGGGAAAAATCTAGAACTTAAAACAGATTCAGAAATTAGGAATCAAAAGGACAAAAAAAAAGTTCAAATAAATAAGAAGAATCCCTTGTAACTATTTCAAATTTAAAGAATAAAAACATAATCCTATGAGCTTCAAAAAGAGCAACATTTATTTTCAGAAGAGTTTAAATCAAGTTAGTTTTAGATTTTCTTTCTGCCATAGTCAATATCTAAATGTCTAGTTGTTGAGAATATGTCAAGACCCAGAAAGGTGTTTTTTTATATCTGCAGAGCATCGGATGTATGTTTCCCAAAATGCTTAAATAGATATATATATATATATATATACTTTGAGAAGCGCAGAGATTATAATTTTTAAAAAACAGCAGATGGTCATTGAAATATACTTATCATATGGGTGATTAAAGACGTGAAGTGCTAATAAAATATAGATTGTTACAGATATAACATGAGTATTTCCAAATCCTCCTGTTTGCTTTCCTTTAATATCCAAATACAGTAGCCAGATTCCCAACCCACAGATCCAAAGGATATCCAGGATTCTTGTGGTCTTGTTTTTCGTGGGAACTTCTTTAGTTCCCAGTCCACTTCATTCATTTCTCAAGCAACCACAAACATGATATTAGAATGTAAACCCTCAGAGAGTAGGAATTCTGTCTGTCCCATATAGTACAATACCTTTAGCACTTGAAGATACTCAAGAAGGAATGGATAAGTGCTATTGTTTGAAATATTTTCCTGAAATTTTGACTGTAGAGGTGGCAGTTAATGGCATAAAGAAGAAATAACAGTGAATTTTATATATCACTGTTCAAAGAATTTCACAGCCATCAGTCATTGTGTAGTCTTATCTTCACAGCTATCTCCATCTTGAGACATCTATCTTCCTGGCCTGTGGCCAGTTGATCTTTGCTTTCAGACTTCCTCATAACCTTCCTTACTTGAGATCAAAGAGCCCTCTGGATTGATTACTAAAGCTTTTAATGAGAAAAAGTGGTGATCCACTTATGACTAAGCTTATCCTGCTTTCTACATAACTAACCATTTTAGCCTAGGCCTAATCTCCTATAACCTAAGGATTTTTTTAAATATACATTCCAAAGTAAAAAAAGTGTTTTCCTCCAAAAAGAATTTTTTTTTTAAATTGGAGACTGTTTAAGTTTAAAAAACAATGGCATTACTCTACACTAACACAGGACTCCAAATTTGAGGAAGGAAATAAACATTCAAATTCAAGAATTCAAAAGATTCTAACTATAATGAACCCAAAGAGACCTGCACTGAGATACATTATAATTAAACTGTCAAAAGTCAAAGACAAAGAGAAAATCTTGAAATTAGCAAGAGAAAAGCAACTTTAAATGTACAAGAGAACCCCTATAAGATTATCAGAGAATTTCTCAGCAGAAACATCACAAACCCAGAGGGAGTAGTCTAACATTCAAAGTGCTAAAATGAAACAATAATAAAGAAACTGCTAATCAAGAATACTATATCTGACAAAACATCCTACAAAACGGAAGTAAATATCTTCTCAGACAAACACAACTTAAGTGTTATTAGTTTAAAATGTATTATTATAATTATAAGTTGTTTTAGGCAATCACAAAGAAAATACCTATTGAAGATATAAGAAAAAATGAGAAAGAACTCAAACATGTCACTATAATAAAAGGAATGAAACATAAAGGAAGGCAGAAAGAGAGGAAATAAAGACCAAAATAACTAAAGGACACAAAAAACTATTAACAAAACAGCAATACTAAGTCCTTTTCTATCAGTAATAACTTAAATGTAAATGGATTAAACTCCCCAATCAAAAGATAGAGTGGCTAAATGAATAGAAAAACAATATCCAACTATATGCTGTCTATAAGAGACTTGCTTTAGATATAAGGACAAACATATGATGGAAGTGAAAGGACAAAAAAGGTATTCCACACAAATGGTAACCAAAAGAGAATAGGAGTG
Source organism: Macroglossus sobrinus (assembly GCA_004027375.1). Lineage (NCBI taxonomy): Eukaryota > Metazoa > Chordata > Mammalia > Chiroptera > Pteropodidae > Macroglossus > Macroglossus sobrinus. Next base: position 217,855 of record PVKZ01000985.1, on the reverse strand, counting down.
GCCCTATGTATATCAGACAAAATAGAATCTAAGTCAAAAACTGTCACAAGAGCCAAACATGACATTGTGTAAGGACAAAAGGGTGAATTCACCAGAAAGTAATAATAATAATAATAATAATAATAATAATAATACACACACACACACACACACACACACACACACACACACACACCTAACAACAGAGTACTCAAATATATGAAATAAATATTGACAGAACTGAAAGAGAGAAATAGATAGTAACAAAATAATTTTAATACCTCACTTTCAGTAATATATAGAATAACTAGATATAGATCAATAAAGAAGCATAGGACTTGAATCACACTATAGATAATTGTACCTGACATGTACAGAACACTCAGCCCAACAACAGTAGAATACACGTTTTTATCAAGTGTACTTGTATCCTTCTTCAGTATTGACTATGTGTTAGGCTGTAGAATAAGTCTTAATAATTTAAGGAGATTTGAAATTATACCAAACATCTTTTCTGGAATGACATTTAAAAAAAATTTTTTAAAGAAAAACTGGAAAATACACAAATATGTGTAAATGTAATAACTCTTGACCAATCAATGAGTCAGGGAAGAAATCATAAGGGAAATTAGAAAATGTCTCTAGTCAAATGAAAATGAAAACACAAATGTACCAAAACTTATTGGATACAGCAACAGCAATATTAACAGGAAAGTATATAGTGGTAAATATTTACATTAAAAAAATGAGAGAAGTCTCTGATAAAGAACCTAATTTAACTTCTCAAGGAATAATAATATTAACAAAAAAAGCTAATTTTATAAAAGAAAGGAAGTAATAAAGATTACAACAGAAATAAATGAAATACAGAATAAACAACAGAAAAATGAACAAAACTAAGATTTTTTTGTTTTTGCTAAAATAAACAAAATTGACAAATCTTTATTTAGCTAAACTAAAAAAAAAAAAGACTTCAGTAACAAAATCAGACATGAAAGAGATATTACAACCGATGCAACAGAAATAAAAAACAGGATTATAAGAGACTACTATGAAAAAATTATAAGCCAACAAATTGGATAACCTAGAAGAAATGAATATATGTATAGAAACATAAAACCTACCAAACCTAACTCATAAAATTTCTTTTCAATTGATCAGACCTATAATAAGTAAGAAGATTGAATGAATAATCATTACCTCTTCCAAAAAACAAACAAACAAACAAACAAACAAACAAACAAACAAAAAACTCCCAGGACCAGATGGCCTTTACTGAAGAATTCTACTAAACATTAAAAAAGAATTAACACATTGGGGTGGCTCCATAGTGTAGTGGTTATCGCATCTTCTTTACACACAGAAAGTCCTGGGTTTGTGCTCCAAATGGAGTCATGGACTATATCCCTGATGCGCTAAGCCCCCCTAGTGCACTGGCAGTGCTAGGCCCTGGTTGCACCAGGCCTCGGTTGCGCCAGGCCCCGAGTGCTTACCGCGAGTTCATGGTAGGAGATCCAGTTCTTAAAAAGAAAAAAAGAGGAAGACAGCAACATCTGTGAGTCAGGGGTGGAAGTGGAGGTAGGTGGAGGGAATTAAAGAGGAAAAAAAATTAAAAAAAAGAATTAACACAAATTATTCTTAAACACATCAAAAAATTCAAGAGATGGGAACAGTTCTAAACTCATTTTATAAAGTTAACATCACCATGATACAAAGCCAGACAAAAACACTAGAAGAAAATAAAACTATGGATAATAAAACTACAGACTAGTAATCAAATAAATTAAAGTAAGAAAGTGAAAGTAAAAACCTATTTCCCAAATGGATATCAATGCAAAAATCATCATCAAAACACTAGCAAAATGAATTCAGCAGCATAGCAAAATAATTATACACCATGATTCATGGGCTTTATTCTAGGAATACAAGAATGGTTCAACTTATGGAAATTAATCAATATAACATGCCACATTAAAGAATAGAGAACAAAAATTACATATATGGTCACCTCAAATGATGTCAAAAATCATTTGACAAATTCCAACACTCTTTCATGATAAAAATACTTGACAAAGTTAGAAAATTACCTCAACATAAAAAAGGCCATATATGAAAGCCCACAGTTAACATCATACAGGCTGGCAAAAATCTGTAAACCTTTTTTTTATGATCCAATACAAGGCAAGGATATCTATTCCACATAGCGTGATAAGTCCTAGCCAGAGCAATTAGGCAAGAAAAAGAAGTAAAAGACATCCAAATTGGAAGAAAGAAGTGAAATTATCTGTTTGCAAATGACATGATCTTTTATGTGGAAATTCCTAAAGATTCCAAACGCACAAAAAAGTTGTTAGAACTCATAAATGAATACAGCAAGTTGTGGTATATAAAATCAACTAATAAAATAATCAGTTGTGTTTCTTCACACTAACAACAAACAGCCTAAAATAAAAATTAAGAAAATAATTTCATTTGTAATAGCATCAAAAAATGCTTAGAGATACATTTAACAAAGGTGGCAAAAAAAATCTATAATGAAAACTACTAAACATTACTGAAAGAAATTAAAGAAGACACAAATAAATGGAATAATGTTTTCTGTTCATGGATTGGGAAATTTAATATTGTTAAAATATTCACACTATCCAAATGATCTATATTTAATGCAAGTCCTATCAAAATTTAATGGTATTTTTTCATAAATAGAATAAAGCATCCTAAAAGTCATATGAAATCTCAAAAAAAGCTGAATAGCCAAAACTATCTTTATATATAAAAAAAAAAGCTTTTGGAGACGTTGAGGTGATGTCTTAGGTGAAATACGTGAGACAAAGAGAAACAACTGGCAGTTACACTTGGCCATAGGTAGTTAGACTTACAGAGCTTTTAGAATGAGAAATTGTCCTGAAAAAAATAGATTAAAGGTCATAAAAATATGAAAATATGTGCCCCAATGAAGATAAAAGATTTTTTTTCTTGTCCCCATCAGTCATGCAATATTGAAGGACTTGTAGTGAAGACAGTATGACCTTGAGAATATATTACAGAACATCTAAAAACGAATTCAAAGAATCCTGGTTCTTATGGTTCTTAGTGTGAGATGTCAGCCTGCCTTCATGTTAGGAGCAAAATTATCTTGTCTGCCTCCCTGGGAGTTATGAAGGGTGACTCAGAGGGAGCTGAGAGCAGAGGAGAGTGCTTTGATTGTCTAGGATCTAGATTTGTTGCATTCTCCCCTCACTCTTGCACACCAGCCTCCAAGCAGCAGTGGTATGGGGGAGGAGAAAGGTTCCAAGTCTTTAGAATTAGCTAGGCACAGTGGTGGAGGGAGGTTCAGAGAGAAAATGAAGTGGAAATGTGCTGAGGTAATGAAAAGAACTTGAGTTTGACTAAATATTCCTCTGAGAGAGCCTCAGATTTTTATAACCAGATTGGATTGCAGAAATCATTGGACTGGACTAAAATTTAAGTAAGAAAGGAACAGAAAATGTGATGTTTGTTCTAGTGGTTTAAGTTTCAGAACAGAATGTGCAGCTGTGAGAATAAAACTAGCTGTGTTTAGTTATGGCTGAAATAAAGTTCCTCTCACAGGCTGATGATTATTGTAATTTTCTTATTATAAAAATAATACATATTTCCTGTAGAAAATATATTTTGTCATTACTCTTGATTTCTCTTAATTTTTGATTGTTAGTTTCACTTTATTTGGGGAGTTATCTAGAAAAGGTAGGGTCCAGGTTAGCTAGAATAAGAAGACTTTCACTGCCATATTGAGCCTGTATGAAGAATTAAGGTTTCCTTGACTTTTGATGATTAAGAAAATCAAAAGGTATTTTTTTGAGAAAATTTATTAAAAAAAATATTTTTGCAGAAAAATAGAGAAGAAGCAGGCAGTTACAGTTCACCATAAAAAGGGAGAGCTAGCATTTCTTTAGAATTTTTTTTAGAAATGTTCTATTGAACCCTTCTGAATTCCTTGTGGGGAGAAGACATGGTAACTTCTCTTGTCTGAATTAATGTATTTTGAGCTTTATAAACTAATGATGATGAAAACTATTTAGGAAGATTTGAACTAATTTCTCCTACTAAGTCACATAAGTAATTCATGTCATCAAAAAAATGATAGCTCAGAAAGCTAACAAGTCATAGAAAGATTGTCAATTGGAGCCCAAAGGTATTGAATTGCTAGACAGGCATAAGTGTACATGTAATGGTGTTTTAAGCCCTTACTATGGTCAAGGAAAACACATTTACCTAAAATACTTTACTTAATCCTCACAGTTATCTTACTGAGTTGGGAATTATTGTTCTCATTTTATAGATGAGAAAATCAAGTCTTCAAGATATTTATTAACTTTTTTAGAGTCTCTGAAAAGTGAATAGCAGATCCAGTCCTCAAATCCAGGTTAATGACTTTGCTCTTAACAATTTTTTTTTTTTAGTATTTGATGTCCTGTATGTCTTCTGGAATATGATTGTGCTGTCAGACCATATTCTAATCTAAAAGCAAAATTATACTCCCCAGAGATCCAGATTTTTATAAATGCAGATTTTAAAAATAAATTTATACTCAAGAGGTCAAGTGTCTATTGCAAAGTTTGGTGTCAAGCACAGAAAGAATAGAATTTCTTACTTTCCAGGTTTAGTTAATAATGAGGACCTGGAGGAATTTTGATGGATGTATTCGCTAAAGATATTCCTAAAGGACCAGGAACACAAGCTTGGTGAAGAAAAATGTTCATGTCAACAAATTTCAGTCCACTCCAGTGAAAGGAGAATGGTATAATTGTGCTGATAGTGGTCTTTGTATATCTGTGGCCAGGATGTGACCTTTGGGCTGAACATATTTTTAGGTTCTGTATTTGTGGGGAAAATTGGTCTCCCTAAACTACAGCATCAGAAGGCATGTGTTTGTGCAAAAATATGGCCTCAGTGTTCCAAATAAATAAAAATCTGATGGTTGGGGGCCAGGTGTGTAGCATCAAAGGAGAACACTTTCCTGTGGCCTCTAATCATTGCTTAATTGTTACCTAACAATTACCTACTTCTCCCTCCCCTTGGGGATTGTGTAGATTTGGAAAGTGCATTGATATTTTTCATTTCGCAGAAAATTTCTTTAGAAGGCCAAGACATGTATGTAATATAGGAGAGAACTTAGGAAATTTAAATAATTAAAGAGAACACAGAATATGCAATCAGGTAAAGGAAGTAAGAAGCAGGGAACAACAGGTAACACAAGGCTGAGCATTTGAGCAATGCCTTTGATGGGGAATCTCACTGCATTTTAAGCCCCCTCACTCTGAGCAGCCATATTCACTCACAAGAAATTGAAATTGGCATCCTATCCCTGAGAAGGGCCAAGAATTCCTCTGCCTTTCATTCCACCTTTCTAAATCCTACCTCTTCTTTTTACAAATCTTATATCAATGCGGTCATATTTTTTTAAATTTTTAAGTACAAATTTTTAGTTTATCTCGTTTATCCTCTGTTTTTAGTTAGGTTTATTGAGATATAGTCTATATAAAATGTAATTTAATTTAAGATATACAATTTAATAAGTTTTTTCAAATGTATGTAGTGATGTCACCACCACAATCATAATGTAGAACACCTTCATCACCCCCCAAATTTCCCTTGTGCCTCTTTACTAGCCCTTGGCCATTTCTTTTCTATCATAATAGTTTTGTATTTTATGAAAAAATATGAATGGAATCATAGCTTATGTAGTCTTCTCTGTCCAGCTTCTACTTAGGTAAAACTTTGAAAATCTATCCATATTATTGTGAGTTTCAGTTAGTTTTTTCCTACTTGTATCATTTTGAATTTTCCAGCAAAGTGTGAGAGTTACAGTTGTTCCACAATCTTGTCATCATTTGGAATTGCCAGACTTTTTATATTTAGGGCATTTTTATGGGTGTTTACTGGTATTTCAAAGTAGATTTAGTCTAGATTTTCCAAATGTCTAATGATATTGGGCATTGTTTGTGTCCTTATTAGATATTTGCATATCTTCTCTGGTAAAATATGTGTTCAAATATTTTATGCACTCAAATAGAACCAGTTGTCTTTTTATTATTGGATAGTAAGAGTTCTTTATACATTCTGAATATAAATCCTTTGTAAAATGTATATTTTTCAAATATTTGTTGTAGTTTGTGGCTTACCTTTAATTTTTGCTGAAAGTCATTTTATTTATTTATTTAGCTATTTTATTTTAACTTCCTCTTTGGAAATTATTTGACTTGCAGAAAAGTTACAAAAATTACACTGACAATTCTGTAAACTTTTCACCCAACTTTCTCTAACATTAATATCTTATATGCCCACAGAAGAGTGCTTTTGGAAGAGCAAGAGTTTAATTTTGATGAAATCCAAATTATCATATTTTTTCTTTAGTAGTTTATGCATTCTGTATCCTGTAAACAAATCTAATGAGAATAGACATCTTTGCCTTGTTCCCAGTCTTAGGGTGAAAGCATTTAGTTTTCTAAATGCTCTTTATCAGATAAAGTTTCCTTCTAAGCCTACTTCTCTGAGACTTAAAATTAATTTTTAATCATTAATAAATGTTGAATTCATTAATTAATAAATGTTGATTATTAATGAATAATCCATTTTTAATATTTTTATAATTTATCTAATTATGTAATTTTAAAAATTATATTTATATGTTGTATTACATTTATTTGTATTTGAATGTTGAATATGACTGCATTCTCAGGATATCTCTCTAAATATTTTGTGCTTTGGTATGGGACAAAATTAATTTACTTGGAATTGTTTAAAACTTTTGAGCCTTAAACTTTCTAAGGCAGGGTTAGAATTACCTTTAGTCTGTTTACTACAGGCTGCTATAACAAAATTAACATACTTTGGGTGGCTTAAAAAACAAACAATTACTTCTCATAGTTCTGGAGGCTGGAAAGTCTAAGATTAAGGTGCCGGTTGATTCAGTGTCTGGTAAGGCTCTTCTTCCTGGTTCACAGAGGGCCATCTTCTCATTGTGTCCTCGTGGTGGAAGGGATGAGAAGAGTTCTCTGGGGCCTTCTTTTAAGAGCAGTAATTTCATTCATGAAGGCTCCACCCGCATGACCTAATTATCTTCCAAAGGCTCCACCCAAATACCATTATATAGGGCATTAGATTTCAACATATGAATTCTGGGGGGACACTTACATTCAATCTAGAGCCTACTTGTTAGGTAACACAATTGTAAGAACTAAACTCTGTGCTTGGTATGTTAGATCTTTTCACTCTGTATGGTGGAAACATGAATTACATCCAGCCCTTGTGATTTCTGGCAGTTGTTCTGCCTACTTTCCACAAGTTCTTTTCTAGCTTGGTTAGTTTCCTCACAGACACACACAGATCAGTATTTAGCCAAAGACACAGAATAGTCCTTTGCTGACCTTTTGATCTGTCTTTGTTTTCTCTTCTCTATTACCCTTCCATTCAAATCCTAGTTTCCTGCCCTTCAGCCTAGACTCTATACTCTCCTCAGTTCTGTGAGACCACTAGGCTTTGTTTTGTCCCCCTCCATGTGCTTTAGCCAATGAACCTCTTTGCAGGTTGTGAGTTGGGGTATTTAATTTAATTTAATTTTTCAGATCGCGGCTCTGTGCTGCCTATTGTTCAATTTCAGGAAACTCTTGGTTCATTTTATCGAATGTCTAGGCTAGATTAGAACTCTAGTCCTTGTTATACTGTCATGGCTACAAGTAAGAGTTTCTTTGTTCTTATTTTTAATATTTGATTCATGGTTGTCTTTTCCAGAAAGATTTTCCTGGCTATTCCAGTTCTTATTTTATGTCTGAATCCAGAAGATAGAGTGATTACCCATCATAACTTTACCCCTGAGGCAATGCTATTTCTATATGCACAAACTCACTGCAGATTTACAACTAATCTGTAAGATAAGTGTGATAATTTTTGCTTTCCATGGGCCAGTTAACTAAGATACAGAGAAATTAAATTATTTGCCCAAATGCCCAGCTGGTGGTAAACATAGAATTTAGGCTCATATCCTTTGACTCTTCATATCCCATATGAAAATAAATTTCATATAGAATAAAGGATTAAATGAAAGAATTAAGAACACAAAAAAACTAGAAGAAAATATACATGACTTTTTATCCTATATCCATATATAAACAAAGGTAATGTGTGAAAGACAATATTTTGTTATAGGCTTGTACTAGGACCAAACAATACTTTCAGATTCGGAAAGCATTTGATCTCTTCCTGCTTTTGCCTTGTTAATAATAAGACTGTGATGAATATCTTTTTGTATACTTTCCCTCCCCCTCTCATCTTGAATTATTTTTTTTTTTAAGATAGAATTTTCAGAGCTAAAATTTAGGAATGATCTTTGTGTGTTTTTAATATTCTTTAAGATATTTGTGAAAAGGTAGAATGAACTGATAGCCCACCAGCAGTAGTATATGAGGATAAACAGTTCATTATATATTTTATAAAATTTGGATCATCATTTTTATATCTTTGCTAACTTGCAAGAAAAGTGGCCTATTACTTTACTATATATTTTTTCCCATTTCTGGTGATCTATTTTTTAAGAATTATTAATCTGATCTGTAGAAGGTAATTACCTATTAAGGACATTAATCATTTGTCATATTTGTTCTTAAAAATTTAATAATAGTTTTACTTGACTGAAATTTTCATGCAAGAAATGAAGAGTGCCTTAGAGAAGCCCTGATATTTAAATAAGCAGATTAGAAAAAACCAGTCTGTACCTGCATAAAAGAAACTCTCTGTCAGTTAACTATATTTGCCTAATTCTCCAAATTTTATCTTATTCTTAACTGGCTTTCTCCCCATCCCTCTCTACCCTCCATTTTTAAACTGTAACTCCTCCTGTAAGTGGGATTTGAACTATAAACAAATCATAATTGTCCCTGATCTCATCTTCATCTCTCCTCTCCCACTAGATCCTTCTTATACATTAAGTATCATAACATTCACAGGATGGGCCTGTGAACCATCTGCCATTCTAGAGAGAGCAGTTGAGAAGAAATCATGTGTAGAGTAGAGGCTGTCTCCTTCTGTTTCTTAAATAAGCACATCTTGAATTCTTACTGCAATATAAATGAGAGAGGTAAGCTAAATGTCTGGGCCATTTAAGTTGCATGAAATTAGCTTTGTGTGGTTGGACAATTCCCCTGAAGGGACCAAGAGGAGCATCTTGCCATGAATATCTCAGTGGAATCTTTTATATGGAATAGAGAGAAAAAACAGATGATACCAGTTAAGCAAGGCAGGGGTTAAAGAAAGTGAAATAAAATATTTGTACTAAATCTATTTTACATGACTATATCTCTGTCATTCATCCATCTATCCATCCATCCACTGGTTTATTCAACACACACATGGCATGTGTGGATGTGAATACAAAGTCATAGTTCCTATAGAACCTCAAAGTCTAATGCAGAAATAAATAATAGAGAGTTATGACTATAAGGGTGACCTTTGTAATTGACACATCCCAATTAGAGTTAATCCTAGTACAAGAAACACAGTAACTGTGTGATCTTAAGACTATATTTTCTGAGGCTTAAATCGATCATATTAAGTTGTAATACATAGGTAACAACATCTATCGCCAAGGAGTTTCTATCAGGATTAAATACAGAATAGCAACCTTAGGGCCTGCATTCAATAGGCACTTAATAAGTCATTAGAAACAAAAGCATGTCCAAAGTACAGTAAAAATTTAGAAGACACTTAACATGAAGAGTCATCACAAAGTGGGGATATTTGAACTGGATTCTTAGGAAAATGTAGTTTACCAGATTGACAATTGTAGGCAGAGAAATGAACACACAAGTCTGAAAAGAACACACTACAAGCAATTTGGGTTCTTTTTTAAAAGAAGACATGTGGTAAAGGTAAAAAGTCACTAGGGAATTGTGGCTGACTAGGTGTCATGAGGTTTCACATGGGTTGATAGCCTATGAAATTGTGTTTTAGGCTGAACAAGCCTAGGAACTCTATTTTTGACATTGTACTCTGAAGGAATTTGATCTTTAGAGCAACTCACATTAACTCAACTATTGACAGACTGATGTATAACCAGAAAGCTTGTGTTACTTCCTGTTGGCAAATCTAACTGACAGAAAATATGGGATGTTTACATCAGCAAATCAGCACCTGTGCCCCTGCATACACGTGCATAGGAGATGGCTTATCAGCTAAGGCATCTTAAGGAACATTTCTCCCTAATAAGGGGCTGTCTGTCCTGGATAAAAGATGCCTCCCTGAATCTTGGCCACACTGACCAACAACTACCTCTCTTGGTTGAAAGTAGAATGCTAATGTCTTGAAATTGTTAACCCATTTATTTAGATTATGGTTATATCTTGTTTCTATCTGGAAGCCAGTGAGTTCCCTAAGAACAATCCTTTGTGTCTTTGCTCTGAACCTTCAGCTAGCTTGTTCATCAGTGTATCTACATTTCCTAGAACAGTGCCTATCCACAGTTGGCACTCAGCAAGTATTTCTTAAATACTGAATGAGTTACTGGGTTCACTATAATCTAATTGTATACCAAAACTTTTAGAAGGCTCTCTTTTGGCCTATTGGGGTGACTTCACTCTTGACCTCTTTCTTTCTTGTACCTCCTACAACATGGTGGACCTAGAGTTTAGAAAGTATTGGGGAAAAGAAGGTTAGGATATACAGAGTCTTGTATTTTAAGCCAAGGAATAATACTTAGAGGACTAAGCATATTACACCTTTCTCTTCTTCATAGAAATAACTACCTTTTATTATGTGTAAGTTAGGTAATTCTTTTTTCTGCAGTGGACAAACCCTGGCTATCAGAGATTTAATACTATTAAATTGGTTTCACACTCATGGTCCATGGTGGGTATTTGGTAGCTGTCTTCAATGAAGTGATTGGGGAATCCACGATCCTCCGATCCAGCCTTGAGACTAGTAGCACTTTATGTGTAGTTTGCAATTCAGCAGCATCAGCATCACCTGGGAACAGGTAATGTAAAAAATACAAATTTCTGGGCCCTGCCCCAGACCTACTGACTTAGAAATTCTGGAGGTAGGGCCCAGCCAGCCATCTATGGTTTAATAAACACTTCCGATGATTCTGAGAAACTCTAACAGTCTAGAAACATATTTCTAAGGTGCAACTTTGGTGACTCAAGTTGGAATTTATTTCAAAGAAATAATGTTATTATGAGAAATTATATGCAGTAGGAATGGTAATTGTGCCATTATTCAACGAATATTTATTGAGTTTTTAGTGTGTGCCAGATCCCATGGTGGGCACTGGAGATATATCGATGATCAAGATAATGACTTATTATGATCGTACTTCAGATATTTTGGATCAAATAGGCTTTTTTTGGCTTATTTGGGTACTTAGAATGTATCCAGTTAATATGTTAGGCAATTAATAGATGTTTATCGAAAAAAAAGGAAAGAAGAAGAATGAGAGAATCATTTTACCTTCCTGAAATTCAGATTTTTAACCTTGTAAAACAAGTATTTAGACTTTCAAATTAATCTCTTGGGCCTCTTCCAGATGTATTCTGGTAAAATACATCTCTAGTATTTAGGGGAAGAACTTCTCTTGGTGGGTAGCCATCTTGGCTCCCTCTGCTGCCTATTGGTATAGAAGATGTTTAAAAAAATATTCTGGAGCAAAGCCCCATCTACAAAGAGAGAAGATTCCCTAGATTATGAATATTGATAAGGATGATTAGGGTAATAATTATTAAAACCAACAATCAGTGATCACCTGACTAAGAGGTAGGCATTTTACATGGGTTGTTTTACAGAAAGCTTCAAGCTTTGAGGTTATTACTACTGTTTATTTCCATTTAGAAATGAAAGTACCAAGACTGAAGGTTCGATAAATTGGTCAATGGCACGAATTTAGTAAGTGAGCAAATTGGAATCAAGCTCAGGCTTTGTGTGGCTCTAAACTTCTGTGCTTAACTTTTAGCTTGAACTGTGGAACCAACTATAAGCTTGGGAAAATAAAAGTAAACCCTCAGGCTATGGCAGGAAGAAACTGAATCAAAAAAAGCAAAATGTACTTTATTAAAGTTTCTGTAGCATATTGAAGGCAGATGCGTGACAGTGGTGAGAGAGAGGCCCTTGGGAAAAGATTCACAAGAAAGAAGGAGCTTCTATATCAGAGAGAGCAAGGTCTAGGCATTTGAGTGTGTGGGTCCTGGCAGAGGCCTGCCTATAGGCTGCAAGGCCTTGGACAAATCAATTAACCTTTTTTGAGAGTTACAAGCATATGGCCTATAAAATGAGGGTGATACCTTTAAAGATTATCTTGTATAATCTGGCCATTATGTGGGTCCAATGAAAAAAATGACAATACATGTAAAAATGGTACCCATAAAAGGTATTTTTAGAAAGTAGAGTGGTGCTACAGGCCTTAAGAAAAGGCCACTAGCATTGTCAGGGCGGCTTGAGAAGGAGATCCTTGAGCTGGGCTTGAAAGTTTGTTCAAATTTCACAAACAGATGAGAGAAGGATGCTCACTACAGAGAGAGATCAGCTTATGCAGAGATGTGAAGGCATGTAGCAACACAGGGTGTCTGACAAATAGTCATTGACTCATTTGAGTGGGAGTATGAGATGTAACTAGGGGATGAGCAGCAAATGAGGGCAGGGAGAGACAAGGCCTGGTGATGCTTCTGATATTTTCTATTAGAATAAAAAATTGGTATTTTATGTTGAAACGAAAACAAAAATATTGCTGAAGCATAAATTAGAAAATGTTTTGTGCAAGCCCTCTGTGAGCTCCAGAACACCAATTCAAACATTGATTATTGCTTTTACTACTCGTACTGTCATTACAGCAAGCCAGGCACTGCCATCCTTAAAATTTTAAATAGTCATAGAAAAATGCTGAGAGGAAAAAAATTCAGTGGGAGGAGGGAAGCCATCTCAATCCAAATTGAGGGTGATTTATTACCATGAGTAATCAATAGTAGTAGGTCCACATCAATTTTATATCTAATTTAAAATTTTGAGGTCTCAATGTGCTCATTAAAGAATATAATGGATTTACATATTTTAATTATGTTTTATGGATTGTGAACATAATGTAATTAAGGGACTTTTCAGGAAGCATAATGAATGAACAGGGTGGCCCAACATATGGCAGGAGACATCACATTGAGTGAACTGGGGTGAAAGGAGCCCAGCTCCACGACTGACGGCCCTGGCCAGAGTGTTAAGACAATATTCACGGTGATGAGAGCCTAATGATGTTGTGAGGCAGGAATGAGGAGAAAGAAGCAAGAAAACCAGGCCAGCAGGAGGCCCAGTGCTGCCTCTGAAAGAGTGTGTATGTGTGCCTGCTTGCTGCTGAATTACCCACTTTTGTCTTTCCAGACCCTTAACATGTGCCCCTCCTCACCTTCCCCTTGATAATGCCTTAGTTTACAATCCCATTAGCTCTTTTATTTAATTTTAATTGTAAACACACACACAAAAAAAACCCACAAAATTTACTATCTTAATTATTTTTAACGGTACAATTCAATGGTATTAAGTATGTTCACATTGCTGTGCAACAGATCTCCAGAATATTTTTTACCTTGTAAAACTGAAACTCTGTATCCATTAAACAATTCATGGTTTACCCCTTCTCACCAGAGTATAAGTGGAATTATTCAATATTTGTCTTTTTGCACCTGGTTCACTTCACTTAGCATAATGTCCTTAAGATTTATCCATGTTGTGGCATGTGTCAGAATTTCCTTTCCCTTTAAGGCTGAATAATATCCTATTGTGTGCATAGACCATTCATTCCTCAATGGATATTTGATAGCATAGTTAACTCTTTACTGCATGGTTGTGATGCCTCACAACTGGCCTTCCCAGTGGTAATCTCAAGATTCCTTACACTTGCCTCAGCCCATAGAGGGTTCTTTCCAAGATGACCAGGTCACCTCCCTATTTAAAATCTGTTGATCTTTGGACTTTTGTTACTCCTTAGTATGGTTTGCAGTGTCCTCCCTTTGTGGCTCCTTTACCTTGCAGTTCTGCTCCTCCTTCAGCAATGCAGTCATCTGTCTAGGTTGGGCCACCTCTACCTGACGTTCTCCACTTCCGAACACATTTGCACCATCATGCCTTTGAACATTAAGTGTCCATGCCTGAAATGTCTGAGTCAACTACTTATGAGGCCCTTCTGGACCCATGCTCCTCAATGCTATCTCTTAAACAAAGAAGAGTCTAGCACAGGGGTTGGCTAACTGTGGTCAGTGGCTTAAATCTAGCCCTCTGCCTGTTTTTATAAATAAAGTTTTATTGGAACACAATCATGCCCATTGTTTATGTATTGTCTGTAACTGCTTTCCTACTATAATTCAAAGCTCTATTTATTTGTTTGTTTGTTTGTTTGTTTGTTTATTTATTTATTTATTCTTTTTTTATGGTGATATTAGTTAACAAAATCTAGTATGTTTTTAGATATGCACTTTAACAATAAGGCATATATATATTTACACTGTGTTCATCTCCCATAGTTAGATTTCTTTCTGTCACCACATATTTAACTTGCTTTACCCTGTCTATCTCCACCCCCTCCATCCCTTACCTTCTGGTAACCACTAGTCTATTGTCCAAGTCCATGAGTCTCTGTTTGTTTGTCCTGTTCATTTGTTGATCAAGGCTCTTTAAAGTAAATACTTATCAACCCTACTCTAGGTGCTCTCTTGTGTCAAATCCTTGTCTATTACTTCCTAGCTATGACCCAACATTTTAGAAAGGAGATGATAATAATAATAATCCACAGGTTTATTGTAAAGACCAAAGTAGTGTGTGTGTATATCTATATCTATATCTATATATTTATATTTATATATACACATAAAGTAGTGTATATATATATATATATATATATATATATATATACTTTACGTGTGTGTGTGTATATTTATTTACACACACACACACACACACACACACACACACACACACATATAGCTCTTGACACACAGATACCAGGATGAAAGTTAAGGCAATGAGAGTCATCTCTGTTGGTTTGTCAAACATACACTGCACAATCCTGAGCAGTGGTTACAGCTAAGACTTCGCTCCTCTTTAAGGCAGTGTGTTAAGTACAAAGAGTGTGGTCTTTGGAGTTAATAATTTAGGGTATAAATTCCAGATCACACCTATTTTTAGTTTAAAATTGTTACCTTGATTTTCTCAATTGCAAAATGAGGAAAATAATACCTGGCCTACAGTTTCATTGTGGGGATGAAAAGCAATTAGCATTTGAATTATGATTTATGGGTTAAAAACACTGCACACCACAGCAGAAAGCAAACACTCAGAAGAGGGCAGTATCTTTTCTGCCTTCTAGTCTGTTTTCAAAGGCTGATTTCAAAAGCAGCTCTAATTACTTGCTTTACTAAAATATCTTTACAACATCTTTCTGCCTACAGAATGAATTGTGAACAGGCCTCCTGGGCTGATGGCACTGGGGGTGTTCCCTTCACTTCTAAGTGTCCTTGTGCATCTCGCTGTTCCTTCTCTCAGGAAAGGATCTAATAACTGTCATTTATGTTGGCTGGCGTCTCATTGCTTTCCCTTCCTTGCAATTACTATTAGCCTCTAGGGGGAGCTCAAGACTTCATCATCCTTGCTGGCCTGGGTCAAAGGGAAAGATGTTGAGGCACAGAGTGAACCAGCTAACGAATTTTTAGGGAATATTTGCTGAATAAAGAGACAGATGCATGGAGGTGTGGGTGTCAAGGATAAGGGTAAAGCTTAATGTCTCAATTTAAATTTTACATTTTAAGGAGTCTCTCTTTTTTTGCTTCATGTTTGGCTCTAGAAACCCTACATTTAATTTGTCTTTCAACTTGGGTAGAGGCAAAGATAATCTTCATCTTGCCATTATCCTTTTTTAGAAAGATAGGTGCCAACTAAAGTTGAGCTCAAGGACAAAGCATAGCCTGGTGTGAATACTTAGGCCAGCTGCACAGGGCCCTGTGCAGAAACATTTCCAATCTAGCACCATTTTTCTTTATTTGTATTTGCCTCAGTTCATCCTTAGCATGGATCAACCTGAGAGCCTGCAGGAAGCAGACCAAGTTGGCCACTGAGCCTTGGGTCTTTGTTCACTTTGGACAAAATCATCCTATGACACAGAAACCATTTGATTCAATTTATCTAGTGGCTACACTGGTGTTTGAGAACATCAATTTTAAACAGAAATAAAGTGTTTCTTGGCCTGAACTTTTTTTTCATATCCTGGCTTAAGCCATGGTTCATGTTTGGTCATGAATTTTTGGATAGTGATTCTTAGCTTATTCATATTTTTTGTTCTTTCTCTATCCCAGGAGTGAATGAAAGGATGATTCCAAGGAGAAATGACTACCTCATCACAAGGGCATCAGAGGAAATTTCACATAGGTGGTAATTGAATTTTAAACATGAAGGAAGAATGTGCCAAGTGAATTGTATAGGAGATATATCCTACCACATGGAAATACATGTGCAAGAGTCAAGAGTAGCAACAAAGCATAGGACATAATGTGTTGATGTTAGAGACAGCTAAATACAGTCTAAAGAAGGAGTTATGGGAGATAAAACTAGAATTAGATGGCTCTCAAATAATGAGAACTGATATTCATTCTTTCAACAAGCATTTTTTTTTAGTATCTATAATGTTCTAGGAGCTATGGGAACAAGCAGATTCATTCTTTGCCCTCTGGGAGTATGAATTTTACTATACAATCCAGAGGTGGTT
Source organism: Macroglossus sobrinus (assembly GCA_004027375.1). Taxonomy (NCBI): domain Eukaryota; kingdom Metazoa; phylum Chordata; class Mammalia; order Chiroptera; family Pteropodidae; genus Macroglossus; species Macroglossus sobrinus. Next base: position 201,111 of record PVKZ01000985.1, on the reverse strand, counting down.
ACATCCAATCAAGGATACAGAAGAGTTATTAGAGAAAATGCCAAGCAAAATGGTTACATTAGTGTTGTGTTTCAAAAACATTACTGATATTGGTGTGGAGGGTGAACTGAAGTTTGGAAACACCAGAGGCAAAAAGCCTGAAGAACCCATTGCAATAACACAGTGAAGAGATTACTTGGGGGCATTTTGGGAGAAATGAAACCAGAGGATAGAATTGGAAGTTACTTCAGAGGCAGATTTCAGAAATACAGTTGGAAAAACTTAATAATATTTTTTTATCAACTGAATGTTGGGGGTAAAGGATAAAGGAATAATTAAAAAGATCGAAGTCTTGAGTTATGAGGAATAAGTACATGTTGCAATATACCAAGATAGTTGAGATAGAGGATAACATAGGTTTTCAGGGGAAGGGAAAAGGGTCTTAGACATACTAAGTTTGCTGTGCCTGTATTTACAGAGATGTGTCTAGTTGACAGCCAAATGTTGTCAGATGATTAAGAATTCCTCAGGTGGGGGGTTAGAGATTCAGTTTTGGAAGTCATGACAGAATCGCTCCAAGCAGGATGAGGAAGAGGAACCAGATAGGCAAAGTAGGAAATAGCGCTCAGGGAGGGAGGAACAGGACTGATTCTGTGGTGGAAATCAATAGAAACAGGGAAGCTTCAAGGAAGGAGTGGTTAAAGGTAACAAACTCTATGAAGAGAGCTGATCCAAAGACAAGTAGAAAGGAGGTTGGTGGCTGAAGTGGTGACTGTGTCATTGTTATTGATGGGATGAAGACCATATTGCCACTGATTGAGAAATCAATGGGTAAGTGAGGAACACAGGAATTTTAGAAAAACACTTATTCAAGAAGTAAGATAATGGAGGGAAAGAGGCTCAGGCTAGTGCCTTCCTGTCGAAATCTTTTCAGTGCCATAAGGTGGGAAAGTTGACCAAAACATTTTTTTGATAGGTCTGCTCCAATGCTGGTAATAATAGGTAGAGTAAGATTCTCAAAGAATTATTTCACTCCTATCTAAAGTGTTATGTTATATAGTATGAATATATGTAAGCATTGAAATATTTGGAGTGTTGAGTACTCTCTCTGAAAAATAATATTAATTATGGAGAGGGATTTTTTTTTCACTTATGGAAATCAGTTCAGATGAAAACTCTGACTTCTGTGGCCATCCAAGGCTTTGCCACTTACTAGCAACATGACAGTGGGCCAGCTGCTGACTCTCTCCGAGTCTCAGTTTCCTTATTTATAAAACAAACAATATGTGATAACAAGGATGTTGTTAGAGACTCAAATTTTGCACCATTAATTGTCTTGGAGCCTAGCATAGTTAGGCTCTCAGTAAATGTTAGCCCTCTCTTCCCCATGCCCTACCAGCATTTGGTTACCATGCATTTGTTTACTTTGACCTGAGCCAATTCCCTTAACAAATGTTTCCACCTTAGATTAAAATTAATTCAAAGACAGGGACCAGCAACACACACTGTAAGGGACTAAGAAAATGGCATTAATTTTGTAAATTAATAAATATGCAAATGGAAGCTTTGTATGGAACAGGCTATATAATCAGGAAGTAAATTGTGTTGTAAATTATGCATTGCCATATGGGGCAGTTACCCTTGACTTAGCATGCAAGGCAGAGAAAGCTGTAGCAGACCTTGCTATAATGGCTTCTGAGAACGAGTGGCATGCTCATCCAATAGCAACCCTGGTGCTAAATTACACAATTCATTCTGCAGGGGCAGTGGAAGCCCCATGGTGAATGGGCTGCTACACAGCCTTGCTGAGAATAATCTGGGGAAGACCATCTCACAGCTTCTAAAAAGGTGGGCAACCATGAGCTCATGTAGGACACCTCATGTGCACTGAGCACACTGCCTGAGGTGGGATGGGAGGGTGTCTTCTCAGGATGGGTGAGCCCTCCTTGGCTTCCAGAGCCTTGGCTGGTGGCACCACCACAATTCCAACTCTAAGGAAGGTGTGACTGGCCTGGGGAACACTTAGTTGCTGCTGGATTGATCCATCAATCACTAAGAAACAAATAGTCTAAGAAATGGTCCAGGTATTTCACATTGTACTAAATAGATGCTGGAGGGCAGCTATTCTCCATTATGACTATTCAGCAGAATCACCCAGGGAACTATTTAAAAATAGATTCTTTGGATCCTGCCTCTGAAATTCTAATGCTGCAAGTCAGGGCTGGGACCTGGTCATTTGTTTCCAAACTCCCAGGTAATTCTGATGATTGAATAGGTTTGGGGGTTATGGTTGCAGAATAGGTTTCTCTTTGGTCCAGGTCTTTAAGGGTCTTAACACATATCTGAGAAGACAGAGTTAAGCTTCTGAACCCAATCCTGGCTTGTGTACTTTATTGCATAAGAGCTTAGTAGTGGGGCAGAGAGTAAGTTCAAAACAGAAATTTTTAATAGCTAGGCAGATCAGGGAAGGCTTTGGGGGCCATAAACCATGGCTGGCTTTGAGTAATGAGAGTAGAAGGCCAAGAGGTGTTTGAAGATGAAGAAGCTAGCTGCCTCAGGAGGTGGGATTTAGGACTTATCCTCTGGCATGGGGGCAGGTAGCTTAGAGCTTGACTGTGGCTGGTTTGGAATGCCAGTTGAAGATGAGGCTTTACCTTTCGGAATTATTTTAGTTATTTTTCTATGGGTATGTTAAGCAGTGGTACCTGTCCAGGTGTGGCTCCAGAACTGTGTGCTTAGGGCCTAACACTTAGAAAGCTATGTAAGGATGCAAATGTGATCATTCCACATTATTCAGACCCAGATGGCTCACACAACAACGAATGATTTTGAAAAAACTCATTTCTCTTCTATGATGATGATATACTGGAAAGACCTATGATTCCAGCACATTATGTTTATCTCTCTCCTTAGCCTTCTTCTCAAAACAAAATCTCTTTTACTGAACCTCTCCACTTTTTACTGCCCATCATTGCTCCTGCTTTCCTCAGGATGAGAATCAAAGTCTGTATGAAAAAGACGAGGAAGAAATGAGACTGGCCAAACCAGTATCCTCTTTAAAGAGCAGGAGCCACTTGGAACTTAATCATAGATAGCTTGTCCCATAAAATTAAACAATCACTGCACTTGTACATTTGACCTCTGATGGGCTCTCGACATTGCCTTGTAGTGATTCTCAGTGAGAAGCCCATCCATTTTCTTGGGGAAATTTCAGAAATGCACATCCTCAGTAATTCCCTGAATCCACTGAATCTAAAGCTCCAGAAAAGGGCCCAGGACTCTGCATTTTCACCCCCTCCATGGTGTTTAAGCCTCCATGTGGCTTAGCCCTTCGTACTTCTACAATAATTCCAGAGTGGCTGGTCTGGCCCAGACTTACACTCTGCATGATGAAAACTCACCCATTCATGAGAATACGTGAAAAGTGATGCCTCGACAACTGTGGCTTTTATGGTGGTTATAAATCAGCCTGTCACCACTGTAAAAGTGGGGGCTGTGCAGTCACGCAGTGTGCTAGTAAATCCTGTTTGCTTCACATTCAAAACCATGTGACTTTGGACATAGTCTTTAAGTCTCAGTTTCTTCATTTGTAAATGGGAATAACAAGAAAACTGATTTCTCAGGGTGGCTGAGAGGGTTCAAGGAGACAATTCACTCAAAGGCAGAAAGGGTTTAAGGAGGTAATTAGGTGGTAGTAACTGTTGCCCTGAGCCAAATCTGCTTCCAAAGCAGCTTGCACTGAATGCAGGTGCTGATTCTGTTCTCTGAGCCAACCCTCCTTCATTTAGCAGGTCTCTCTGAAGCCGGTGGCCCTGCCCCTCCTCATTTCATCTCCGGCTATACCCAAGTTGGCTGTGTTTGCCATCCCTGGAGGGATCTCATTTTACAGCTGGGCAAACCCCAGCATGCAAAGTTCATGTCTTTGCAAAATCATGCAGTTACGGAAATGTCTGGGCAGCAGGTGGCAAAATGGTGTTGTTATCGGAACCACATAGATAATCATGCCTTGCTACTAATAATTCTTCACCTAATTCATGTTTTAGAATTTACAAGGGGCTTCCACATCCATTATCTCATTCAGTCCTCCCAAACACTCTGGGTGGGTGATTTAGTGCAGCCAGACTAACTCCACACACTTGGGTATATAGCACATTGTCCTTTTCAAAGCACTTCTATACCCATTATCTTACTGGATCTTTCTCACATCCTCAGGAGACAGAAAAGACAGGAATTATCAGAGGAAGAAACCAGGAAATAGAGAGGGCAACTGCTGGCACAGATTCCACAAGAGCCATTGACACATTTCAGCCTCAGACTGAGACATGGATCCCCTTCAACAACTACGGTGCTCCCTTGACTTTTCTTTTACTCCTTTCCTGAACAGGTGAATTTTTCTTTCTTCTGGGATGTTACAATATAACTAACAAATAGTACATGAAAACTATTCTGGTCAATAAGAATTATATAGCAGCCAAAACCACCCCTTTTTACTGAGCTGAGTCATTATATCCTTCGGTCAAGGTCAAGATCTTGCTACCGAAGTCACACCTGTGTGCACCTGCTGATCAGCAGAAAACCCTGGAACATGCACTATGGTCTCCAAGACAGACAGGACGGTGGCCGTGGCTCAAGCCCAAGTTCAGGCTAGCACTTCTTCACTGAGAGGAGGTCAGGAGACTTGGCCATCTGTGGGCTTTCTTCCTTTTGCCTTCTGCTCACTGGCAGACCCTGGGGTTAGAGCCAGTTATGTCATCCTGTCAGCCTGTCTTCCTGCTTAATGACTCCTGCTCAGACTTTGGCTGGCCTGAAATTAATTGAGGGAAAAAAGAGACAAAATCTACCCAACTTCATATGCCACCTCCCACGTCACTCAGGAGATTGCTCAGGCTGGAGACATGACCACCTCTGTTGGGTGTGGTCTGTTGGCTCAGGGGGTGGGATAGAGAGATGGGATATAAAGCTGCAGGTGGGACCACCTAATGGGTGGGTAGGGGAGTACCCTTCTCTTACTGGGAGGGGTGGGAGGCAGGAGATTTGGAGATGGACTCACTGTATGGGTGGGAGACAGAAGGGAGTCAGGTACTGGGCAGAGACTGGGTGTATTCATCCTTATTACTTCAGAGGATGGAAGCAGAGTAAACAAGGGAGCCAGCTCTGCCTCTGTCTCTTTGCTCTCTCTCTGTTCATTTCAGGCTTCTGTCTTTCTGTCATTGTAGGTCTCTCTCTCTCTCTCTCTCTCTCTCTCTCTCTCTCTCTCTCTCTCTCTCTCTTTCTCATATTTTTATTGGTATGGTTGTAGCTTTAGTAAAGTTTACACCCTGAATGCTGTGTGTGAGGTGATGGTTTAGGATGGTTGGTTCATGAAGCATGAGTGACTCTAGGAAAGAGAAGGTCGGATGATGTCAAGGTATGGAGGGAATCGTAGCCCCGCAGTCCTCAGGGGACCCATGGCGGGTAGGCACAAGTAAGGCAGTAAACCTAATTATACATTCATGTCTTTGCAAAGTCTGTATGCTCAGATCGACTTTTCATTTTTCCTTTCTCTCAGCAAGGTATCTATCTACCTTTAATACATTGTTCTTTCTGAGCTGCATCCTTTGAAGGCTTAAGTCTTGAGTGACTAAAGAGAGCTAGCAACTGGCTTCCTGAGTTTAAAGTGCTTTGAAAAACGTTCAGTCTTGGGCAACATTGCCTAAAGAAAAAATATTTGGATTTAATAACACTAGATTCAGGTCCTGATCCTACTTTTTTTTTTATAAAAAAGTTAATAGACTATATTTTAGAGCAGTTTTAGATTCACAGCAAAATTGGGCAGAAAGTGCAGAGATTTTCCATGTAATCTCTGTCCCCACACATGCATAACTTGCACCGCTATCAACATCCCTATAAGAGTGGTACATCTGTTATAATTGATGAACCTACACTGACTCATCTTTTTCACACAAAGCCCACGAGTTTACATGAAGATTCACTCTAGTATCATACAATCTGTGGGTATGAACAAATGTATAATTACATGTCTGCACTATTATAATATCATATAGAGTAGTTTCACTGCCCTAAAACTCCTCTGTACTCTATCTGTTCATCTCTTCATCCACTCCTCCTCCCCCTTGCCACTGATCTTTTTACCATCTCCATGGTTTTGCCTTTTCAAGGATGTCATATAGTTGGACTAGCCCTACTTTTTATGATTTGGTTGAACTATGTGAAACTGACAGTTTATAGGTCAATATCAGCAATTTCATATGGTTTAATGTAAGAGCTGTGGGGATGTTGGATCAGTCACTCAGTGTCTCTGCTGCTCTCCTGATTGTGTTTGTGGAGTCACACCCCTCCCTCCATCCTAGCACACCTAGTCAGTCCCTAGGTCCTATAGTGTCTACCTTCTAATCTCTGGAGTTGATTTCATTTTTCTCCATGTTCTGGTATTGCCTCGATCCAGACTCTCATCCTATGCTGCCTGAACTCTAATAACAGCCCTGAGTAATTCCTTAGCCCCATCCCTTCTACCATAAGCAGGGGTAACATTTAAATCTAGGTCTAGATCAAGGTAGATCAAGGATTATATTCCTATCTGCCCAACAACGTAACTGCCTTTCCATTATCTATGAAACAGGGCCTGAATAGCACAATTGGGTCACAGGCAGGACTTTTCTGATCTACACCCTCCTTTCACCTCTAACTCTACTCCCCTACTAACCCTCTGCAGACCTGGGCATTCAGGCCTCACACTTCTCCCTCCTTCCCCATAGCTCAGTGCCTTTGTGTACCTCCTGCTTTCCCTGTCTTAGTGTTCTGCCCTTTCCTCCCACCTGAAAGCATCCTATTCATCATCCAAGACCCAGCTTCCTTGTCCTAAGCTTCCAGGTTGCTCAGCATCTTCTATTGTCTATTACATGACTGTGTCCTGTCATGACTATAGCTGGGGTCAAGACTCTGCTTTATTCATCTTGGCATCCCCAGTGCCAGATTCAGTAAATATTGGTTGAATGGATGAGCAAGTCAATATCTGAATGCATGTGGCATATGGCACCTGAGGATAGAGGCCAGGAACTATTTCTTCCCAAAGCAGAATTATAGTGCTTTGAAATTCTTGGTCTTCTCTTCTCGAAGCCCAATACTCTAAAATTTCACACAAAAGTCTTAAGGTTTTATTTTAGGCACGATTCTGAATGCAGTAACAAAACACTTTCAAGGACAAAGAGTGTCATTTTAGATAAATTCTAGCCAGTGATCAGACTGCCTTAGGGTCCCAGTGTACCATTGCTCTCATGGGAGGAAATGTGTGTGTGTGTGTGTGTGTGTGTGTGTGTGTGTATCCATGTGCGTGCGTTGGGGGAAGTAGCTGGCAGACAGGTAACCAAAACTTTCTACAGGGCCCTTTAGTAGAAGCACTGTATTTATGCCCCAACCAATTTTCTATTCAAATGGTTTAGTGCTCCCATCAATTCATTGCATATCCCAGTCATCAACCCAAAGTTGGTAGAAGAAAAGAGGACTGCATCACAAAGTTTGATTCATTTGGTGACAGTGAAGGTTTTGAACCCAATGGCTCAGACTATAATTCTTCCTATTCTTCTAAGATATTTGGATGCTGTCATTCTATAAAATGTCGACCTTTATGCCTATGTTTTATCTCCTTTTGTCATTGAAACATTAAGGACCATGGGCCACCAAATAGGCCAAAATAGCCTCTTTGTACTTTTCCTTGGATGTGAGCACTGCAGGCAAATACTCTGAATTAAATGGTCCCTCTACAGCATAGCATTGCCAAAAGTGGTGGAGATAACACCCTTTTCTTAGGATTCAAAGCTACTACTACAAGTTTTGCTGGGGTTGTGGCTGTCTTATGCCTGCTGGTTCTTCTGATCTAGGCCTGGGTGAACTCTGGTCAAAAAGGTTTTCTAGACAGCATGGGGTAGAGGGAATATAATAATGGAGTTGAGAATCTTTCGGCTCACCTGGTTTGAAGATATGGGTAATCAGTAGGCCTTGTTCAGAAGACATGGGCCCTGTGATGTAATACCAACTTGACATTTAACAGTGAGGGGGGAACATGGAGATTGTTACATTAGTAAGCTACTGTTTTCAGATCTTTGTAGGCCCTGCACAAACTTCTTTTGGAAGGCTCCATCCTACAATATATAAAAATGTACCCACACCCATAATACACACACACACACACACACACACACGCACATGCATGTATGTCATTAAAGATTGAGTGGATTGCAGTTGATTAATTTGTCATTTTAAGTTTTGTAAACATTTAATTAGATACTTATTAATGTTTGATTTGCTAATTTTCTCACATTTTGGAAAACTTGTTTCTTTTAGGTGCAGTTATGGGGCTATATGGGCTGTTCTACCAAAGTCATCCAGTGAAATATTCTTAACATGAGCATCTATGTGGCTTTCCAAGTGTGTAGTATGACGGGGACCTGTGCAAGTGACTAGGCATTTTGGGTACTTCCTACTTCACACATCTCTGAGCCTTATGCTGGAATCAGCTCTGCTAAACTGCTTCCAGTTGGATTAGCTATGCTTTGAGCCTGCTGCACAGCTGCCTCCTGAGTTCTCCCTTCACCAGCATCCAGCCAAGACATTCACTTCTCTCTGATGTTAGTTTCCTTGGTTTTGAATCCCAGAGATTTCTCCTGCTTAGTATACCCGCTCATTTTGGCAGAACACGTCATATAGTAACTACTTGAGAAAGATAATTTAAAGCCTGAAAAGTAATATTTTTTTATTCTCAAGAGGTTGTTTTTGCTTTCAACAATCCCCTTTACACACACACACACACACACACACACACACACACCTCACTCTCTATTTTCCTATGCACAAATTAAAATTTTTGTTCTATAAAATTATAGTTTTGGTTTTGGATTCTATTTATGTTTTTGTTGAAACAATCTAATTTGTCTCAAGGCAATGTAATTACTTTGAGTGACTATTGTAAGACATAGACAACTAAAGATAGAAAAGAAAAGCATAAAAATAAATGTTATGTACTAAATTATAAACCTCCAAAATTTAGACATTGAAGCCCTAACCCTCAATGTGACTATATTTAGAGGTAGAGCCTATAAGGAGGTGATTAGGGTTAAATGAGGTTATAAAGGTGGGACCCTAATCCAGCAGGACTGGATTCCTGTCCTTATAAGAACAGGAAGAGACACTAGAACTTGCTCTCTCTGTGTGCACACAGAAGAAAGGCCATACACAGCAAAAGGTGGGCTATCTATAAGCCAAGAGGAGAGGCCTCAGGATAAGCCACACCTGCTGGCACTTTGATCTTGGACTTGTAGACTCTGGAATTGTGAGCAAATAAATGTCCCAGTGTATGGCAGCCCTAGCAGCCTAATGCAATGAGTTTTTTAAGATTTGCTCTCACTATGTTGGCAGTATGTACTCAATAAACATTTCTGTATTTGATCCTGGGAGAAGTTGACATGGTAAAAAAAAAAAAAAAGAGTAAAGAGACCAAATAAGAGATCTATTTCAAAGGATGATCAGCTGACTCAGCTGAGACTGTCAGGAAGAATTGCTCAGAAGCAGCCTCCTCCAAACTCTTGTCTTCCCAATTGCAACAACCTGGAGTTTTACAATCTGTAGATCTCACCTGCTGTCTGCTATATTTGGTAAGCATTCTTTGTGCTGGCAGGTCTGCAGCATGTGTGTCTTCTGCTCTGATGAGGTGCTGTCGGAGCTTCTCAAGCTACTTAATGCTTATTGGTTTGTCATTTAAAAGTTAAATCACAGATATGGATGGTGGCCAGGTGCAGGGGCTTGTTCTCTCCTGTTCCATCTTTCGATTTATACCTGTTTACTTACTGATAAGTAGAAGTGCCCCTGCCGCATTTCACAAATAATCCAGCAAATCCTTGAGATTTATTTTAACGATTGATTGGAAAAGTCAATGTCATATGCGAGGATTAAAAAAAGAAATATTTGGAATCACTTAAGTATCTGTTATCTCAAAGACAGTCTTAACTCCTCCAAATATATACTGCAGAAAGAAATGGAAAATTCTTCTGCATATATTGCATAGTCTATACAATTGGAAGAATACAAGGCCCGCCTCAAGAGATATTGATCCTGATTGCGATCTATTCACTGATTGATGGAGTAACCTCAATCAAGTTATTTAACCTCCCCAAACCCCAGTTTGCTCATTTTTTTTAAATGCCTACAGCACCTGGTATTCCTAGGTGGTCTCCCATCCAAGTACTAAACAGACCTGACCCTGCTTAGCTTCCAAGATCAGACAAGATCGAGAATGTTCAGGGTGACATGATTGTAGACCCCAGTTTGCTTATTTTTTATAGTGTTAAAAAGCACATAATGTAAAATTTACTATCTTAACCATTTTAAGTGTATAGTACAATAGTACTAACCACATGTGCCATGTTGTACAACAGATTTCTAAAATTTCTTCATATTACAAACCTAAAAATCTATATCCAGTAAAACACAGCTCCCTGCCCTACTGCCCACCCCTCAACAGCCCTTGGCAAGCACTGTTCTACTTTCTGGTAATACCTGTTAGAATGAAGGAAACATCATTCTAGCCTTTCTCACCTCCAATCTTTGTTGTGAAGCTGTATTGAGTCAAGTCAAGTCCTGTGAGAATGCTTTGGAAGCTACATCACTCTTCAAATGGTATTATTGCAAACCAGAGCCAGCCTCTTAAGGGTGGATAAGAATAATCTTGACACATATCTGGCATTCGGCTTAAAAAGTCTAACAGCCTGGGTATTTTTGGATGTCCAGAATTCTGATTGAATATGCACAATTTTGAGAAGAAATAAAAAAATATTAAAATATTATATTTGAAAAAAACTTTTTTATTTTAATAACAAATATGTAAATGCTGAGGTAGAAAGTTTTTAACTGGTTTAGTCCTTCATCTTAGAGTATCCTAGTTCTGTCCTTAGTACATTGCAGTTGGGTCCTTGTCATCTCTTACTTTGGCCAGCAAGTTCCCAACCACTGAAGATGTCACTCCATGGATGTAGAAAGAAATGTCATTTGTTTGATTTCCAGGTCTTTTTATAGTTTGTTCCTTAAAAGTCTTCCATTTTTGTGTTTTGTAATATATATACAATATTAGGACTTGTATACATGTAAATGATTTATAAATAAATAAATAAATAAATAAATAAATAAACAAACATATTGAAGAACTTTTTTTTTTTTTTTAATTAATGGCAGGCAGGAACAAAAACTTGAAAGGCCAATAACCTATCTCCAATATCAGTCAGAATTCTTTCCAGAAATAGAATCAATAAGAACCAATATACACAATATACACACACACACAAATATGTGTTTATTTTAAGAAATTGACTCATGCAATTGTGGAGCTGTCAAGTTTGAAATCTGTTGGGCAGGTTGAAAACTCAGGGAGGATTTCTATGTTAGCAATTGAGGCAAACTTTCTCCTCTGAGAAACCTCGGTTTTGCTCGTAAGACTTCCAGCTGATTGGATGAGGCCCATCCAACAAATAAAGGTAATCTCCTTTGCTTAAAGTCAATGGATTATAGATGTTAATCACATTGGCAAGATATTCGTACAGCAACACCTACATTAGTGTTTGATTACAAAATCAGGAACTATAGAATAGCCAAAATGACAGGTAAAACTCAAGTTGATACCTAAAACATCACACTATCATATTGCCAAGTTTACCAACTGATCTGCTAGCTCTAGTCAGCCCCTGCTCCAATCTTACCCCCACTCCCATGCCATTTCCAGAAACAGCTTACCAAAGGACGTCTCTGGGTGAGTCTCTCCTTTGCTGGACATCCACCACCACTAGTTGAAGACCAAGTCCTTTACTGCCCTTTGGGTTGTGGCCCAAGCTTCTCTTTCTCATACACTCTCCTTTTTCATCAATATAAATATCTCTTATGCTAAATCCTGCCCCCTCCTGCTCCTCACCACACTCCACGCCCACACCTGAGCTTTTCTGATACTGTGTCCCCTTGAGGTGCACATCTTCCTCTTCTAACTTTGTCTATCAAAATTCTCCCATCTTCAATCAACATTTCCAACTCATTATTTCACTTCACAATATGCTTTTTCTACTAATTCTGGGGTTCAGTTAATGTATTTCTTCCTCTCGCATAGGCTAGGAATCTCAAAAAAAATTTAATAGGTAACAGACTGAGGGAAGATATTGCCAATACCTAAAACAGTCAAGGAAATAATTTCTAGAATATAGACACCAACACAAAAGGACAAGGAAAACCAATTTAAAAAATGGGCCAAAGATATCTCAAGATAATTCACAGAAAGGGAAGTCCTGGTAGGCAACAGGCATATGAACCAATGCTCAGATTCACCAGTAAATAAATGCAAAGTGGAACAACATTGAGAACAACCACTTTATAATCATCCAGGTTGCAAAAATTAGAAAGGTAAATAATACCAAATGTTAGATAAGATGTGGCTGGTTTCATATCTCTCCTTGTCTTTATCTATCACTCTATTGATTTGGGAGTCATTAGATGACTTAGCTGAGGTTTGTCCCTGAGGCCCATACCTGAAAATCTGATAAATTTTTAGACATCTCTAACTTCAAATTTTCATTATTAAATACTTGCCCCAAACAGAACTTGTGCTGTGCTTTTCTAAATGTGATTCTCCTCTGTTTTCTGTCCCAAAGGGCCACCCATCATCCAATAGTTTGCCTGACTCATTCAAATCCATAATTCCTCCTTCTCCCTCACCCTTACACCATCTGTCACAAGGCCCTTTATATTTTAGCACTTCAGTGTATTTGACATCTGTCTCCCCATTTCATTCTTTCCAATGTACCCATTGTCATTTCTTGTGTGAATTCCTGAAAATTTTTCTAATTTGTTCTCCCTCTTTACAATCTTGCTAACTAACATAATATTGAGTGCTTTCTACTTGACAACCATTTGGACACAAGAGTGAATAAAATATACTTCATAGCTTCAATAAATTTCCCCTTCTTTGGTGGAAGAGAAGGGCAAATATGCAAATAATTACAATATCATGATGAGTAGGGGAGAAGAGCAGTTATTATGGAATCAGAGAGAAAGGGTGCCCAATACAATAGCCCATCCTTCCCAGGCCAAGCATATAATCTCTCTAAAATGCAGGTCTGATCCCATGGCCCAGGCTGAAAACTCTCCAAACACTGCTGCATTTTGGATGAACCCCTTGGCCTGGCATATGCCATAGGCTGTTGTTGCCTCACTTTATAGCTTCTGTATTAAATCTCTGGCTATGAGAAACTACTCCTATCTCACACATAAGCCATCTCTTCTTTTGCTTCTGGATGAACCAACCTATGACATCCACTATAAGTTGAGTTGTATTTTATGCAGACAAAAAAAAAATTTAATATTTGCTGTTTTCTCCTGTCACTCTCTTGTGCAAGAATGTACAGTGATAATCCAGCAGGCATCATGTTCATTAAATGCCAGCAATGTGTAATGCATTATGCTAAACATTGTGGGGCGGCAAAGAAGAGTTAGCCAAATTCAAACACCTGCTCTCTCCCTATCTCCCTAGCTCCACATAGGCTGTCTCTTCGCTGACTGCTAAGTTCTTCCACCTCCAGCTCAAACTCTGTGCTCCCTAGAAAGCTGAAATCTCCCCTTTAAGTTCCTTTAGCTCTGTACTTCTGCTTTTCCCACATGGCACTCATCATTTCTGTCTTATGCCATCTTTGCTTCTATACTTGGCCAACCCCTACCCCTATCCAGACTCTGGTTTCCTTTAATGCAGGGACACTCTTTGATTTAACTTTGTGTCATGTCTGGCACAGTCTAGGTACTCAATAAATGTGCTGAATTAGTGAGAAGTTATTCTTGTTTTCCAGGAGCTCACAATTCTTAATTGACTATGGAGTCAAGTCCAAATTTTCCAGCAAAAATTTCAAAGCCTTCTAGAATTAGGCCCCACCTTACCTGATCATCTGCTGCTGCTTCACCAACACAGACCTTCTGGGTCAACCAGCCTGATTCCTTCACCACACTTGAAGTATGCTGCACCTATTTATTTACTTCAAAATGTTCACTGAGATGAATATTTAAAAAGTGTGTTAAGAACCTACCATATGCCAGGCCTAGCTCTAGATGCTCAGGATAAAACGGCGAAAAAATTAGACATGTCTCCTGCCCTACTAGAATGGAGAGAATGCAGAATAAGCCAATTCTGAGTAACAATAATTACAAATTGTGAAAACTACTATTAAAGAAGCAAAGGGCTAACAAAGAGCATAACGAGGGTGCTCAGGCTGCATACCTGAGACGCTTACTGACACAACTATGCCCACTGAATCTCACTTTTCTTTCATTTCTTTGAATCCATGACTCACTTCTGGGAAATCTTCCCTGATTACGGCCAGCTCTGCCTGGCCCTCATAACGTTATCATGTGCATCTCCAAACGAGCATGACTCTTTAGGCCAGCAAGCTGCACTGAGCATTTATCCTGATACCTGAGCTGCAGAGATGATGTGACTGTGGCCACCAGGCCTTTCAGAACCAGGCTGATGGGCAAACAGTACAATTTCTGGGATCTTTTTGCACACTCACTTACCATGCAAGGCAGAGAAAACTTCATGCAAGGCAGCCCAGACAAAAACACAGAAAGCGTATGCATCCCATAGCCACACACCTATCCCACTAACTTGTCCCTACCTGTCCCCAGCTTGACTCATCCCCACCTGTTCAAGCATGAATACCCTTCCTTCTCTCTCCCCAATCTCAGCCTTGTGCTGAAAAATTTCTGTTAGCTTACATTTAACTCATTCATAATAAAAACCTTGCTCCACCTGGGAATAGTCATTTGGATCTCTTTTGCAAGGCAATGGGAAGTTTTATATAACAACCAATATGCTAGCCAAGATGAGCAAACAGTTGGGAGTTGGAGATGGAGAGATCAGAAAGGGATTAGTGTTTGGAATACTACATCTCACATTTTATATTTAATATTTCTAATTGTTAACCATTTCTGCAAGGTAATATGATTATGCCCTTTTTTGCAGATGATGAAAGTTAGGACTCAGAAAAAAGAAAAACTTGACTAGGAGCCAAAGAGAACAGTCTAATTTAGGTAAATGATTTTAATACCATATGAGACATGTTATAATAGAAGTTTTTGCGGAGTGATGGTTCTTTAATCTGAGTGGGCATCAGAAGCATCTAAATGATTCATTCAGCACAGATTGTTGGGCCCCACGCATGTTTCTGATTCAGTAGGCCTATAGTGGAGCCTAAGAATTTGCACTTCTAGCAAGTTCCCCGCTAATGCCGCTGCTGCTGCTCCAGATACCATATTTTTGAGAATTACTGTTGTAAAACATGGCATGAGGCCAGAGGAGAGAGAAACTATCAGTACTTTGGAGCAGTTAAGGGAAGATTTTATGGGGAAAGTGGCACTTGGGGTGAGTATGGAAGGTTGTAGTGGAGGTCTCCAACTCACTCGTCCTTGAGGAAAAGATCAAGCACATGCCATGCATAGACTTACAGATACAGAAAGGAAGTTCATTCTGGTGAGTAGTTCAGTGGGAGTGGATAATTGGGGTGGTTCTGCAGAGCTTCGGCCATGCTAAAGCCACACTAAGGAGTTTGGACTTCATCCATTGGGTACCAAACTTATAATCTGAAGAGTAATGCAATTCTCTTTGACCAATTGTGTTCTAATTGTTCATTCATTAAAAATAAAAAGGTATTAATCACTAACTATGCCAAGAAATGCTAGGGGTATAAAAATCTCACCAGCTATAAAAGGAATAACAAGTGGTACCTTTCCAGCCCTCACTACAGTGATGAGGGCTTCTCATGCGTGGTCTCATTTAACCCCGGTAACAACCTTTGCAACAGAAGCTGCCATTGTCCCACTTTAAAAATGAGAAGACTAAATTTATGGAGGCAAAGGCATACTTGTTGAAAGTAGCTGAGTAGGGATTTAGGTTTAAGTTTAAAGAACCTTTTTTGTGTGTTTTAAACCCATTGTTTGTTATAACATTCTTAAGTTCAGAAAGTCTATCTCTACCTTCTCTTTCACCTCAAACTTGTCATATCTAATGCAGAGCTGTTTCTGCTGGTGCTAGGAAAAATAGCCCTAGCTCACCCTGCAATTCCTTTCCCTTTGCAGGTACCCTGACCTCTACACAAAGGCACAGGCAAGCAGGAGCTGCAGCTTGTTATCTGAAGGATCTGTGGTCTTCAGAGTGCAGGAATGTCATCTCGAGGGGACAAGCAGGATCTATCACTGTCACACCCCAAGGCCTTTTTTTTATTCTTGCAAACTCAGGGCTTTTCAGATCTTTAAGTCTGATCAGAGATAGAGTGCTACAATAGCTGACTTAAATCTCAGCAAGTGAGGAGGCAGGCAAAGAGAGGTACCATGAATAAAATAAAGTACACCAGCTCTTTTTGTGGGAAGATTAAACATAACTCTTGGTACCCACAGCACAATAAAAGCCCTTGGAGAACAGAGCAGATCTTTGTCAGGAATTGTATCTCATTTAGCACCATTGTTTCACTGTGTTCCTTTTAGAATGAAAGTGATTCATCTTGCTTTTGTTTCAAGATGCCTTTAGTTTTTCCTTCTGCAGAAATTTCTCTTCCATTAGTAGGCAAGCACTTTTTCCTTTCCTCTCTCTCACAGACAGAGCTTTCATCCTCACCATGTTTATGCTCAGCTCTCACAGTCCAATTCAGTGATTTCCCACCCCTTATTTTGTCAAGCAGTGATTCAGGTAATACAGGAAATATTGCTGTGAAGTGGGTTTTAAAAAAGATTTTAACAATTCCATTCTTTGGAAGTGTGTTCGTGTGTGTGTGTGTGTGTGTGTGTGTGTGTGTGTGTGTGTGTGTGTGAGAGAGAGAGAGAGAGAGAGAGAGAAACGGAGATAGAGACAGAGAGAGACAGAAGCAGAGATAGAGACAGAGACAGAGACAGAGACGGAGAGAGAACAAATATCATCAACATTTATTTGCTTGAGAAATATTTGGGAGTATCCACTAACTTCTTTGCACTCACAAGGACATAAAGTATTTGTTACACAGGATAGATACCTCACAGACTGTGCAGCTAAAAAAGAGACTACATGAAAAACCATTAATTATGGTGTGGCAATTAAAATGCAAAAAAAAAAAAAAGAAAGAGAGAGAGATAAGAGATACCCCAAGGGCAAATTTAGAGCCTCTGTTCCTGCCTTTTAGAAAAAGAAGGGTGAGATTCATAACAAACATTTGTACAACTGCATGTACGTTCCTGTCCTCCTTGGAGCGCTCTCCAGCAGACCTTCTTGGACACCCATAGCATACACCCAAACATACCCACCTGTCTCCCAAAGTTAACTTGAACTACTTAACTTGAACCCTTAAATCTCAGATGCACAAGAAGATAAAGGAACGCTAAACTGTGCTCTGTTCCAGCCTTGCCAAGTCACGTCTAAAGGCCATCCTGCTCTTTGTTTTTCTTTCCAGCCTCATAAATAAGGCCTCAGTAATGGTAGAGAGGGAATCCAGAGGACAGGAATATAGCATTACATCATCACATTACCTACAATGATGTATTTTCAAGGATAGCAAACTCAATTAGCTTGTTGGTAATGGCTGGACCAGCAGTGGGACTCTCATAGCAGAATTTATTGTTCTGAGGAAGGACACAGAAAACAAATGACAGTGCATCTCACATGCAGAGCCACCAGCAAACTAACCCAAAGTTGCAACTCAATATCAAATGTGGTTCACTTTGAATCATTTTGAACTGCTACTTGCAGTTCAGTCATTTGATATATATATATTTAAATCTCAAAAAGTATAATGTTTAGTTATGTGCCTTAGTTTTTACATCACCCATTCTTGAGCAACTTTGCTTTTTTTCCCTCTAAATAACCAAGTCTTACCAGCACTGAGACCTAGAGAGATCAGAAAAGTTTCTTGTGGAAATTTAGCAGATGGACTTATTCATCCTTCTCACATGTATCAAACTATAAGCCAAGCTAATGTATTGGATACATTACATTCAGAATAAGTGAAGATGAAGGATAATCAAGATCACTGAGAAGTAAAAAATAACGTAATATTTTAACCATAGTGTCATGACAACAAAGAATGTTTTAGTTGAACAGTCCTGAGAATTTAATTAGTCAAGTCTTATCATTTTACTAATGAGAAAGCTAAGAGAATAGAAGACTAAGGTTCATGTCTTCTAGGTTACATGGCTAGTTAGGAGACATGCAGACTTACTATAAGCCATAGTCCACGTGCTTATAGAAGGAGTGATCTTGCAAGATTTCTTCAGAAGTGCTTTCATCGTCTCAAGATGAGGTGGATTTCAAAACAGCACGTAGTGAACCAGCTGGTGCTATCAACATTGTGTTAATAGGGTATTTGCTTTTGTCTAGAAACTAAATTAGGCCTTCACAGTCTTAGCTTTACATGTTTAATAGTGAGTTCCTTATATATAGTGCTAAGCCTAAGTTTCAATATAGCTATAAAATATTAAAACTATGAAATTAAAAGCATTCAAATTCTGTTGCAAGAAGGTTAAATTATACTTCTCTTGAAGGAGCCTCTATTTCCCAGGTCATCTTTAGCTCACAGATTGGTTTTCTATTCCTTTTCTGTTAACAAGAAGAGGGACTCCATAAACAGAGGCCTCACATCTTGGCTCCAGCAACTGCTTCTATGTAGAATTCACTTGGAACATGTGAAGATACAGTGCTGTGTACTAAATGACTGATAAAGTATGCATTTCCTTAAGAAGAATTTTAAAAGAGGGCTGATTTGCTGGGTAGCTTCTTCTTCTCCCCATGGGCAGACTAGCAAATATTGCATGTCTTGTACATTTTTCATCTACTTATGGCTCTGAGGAGCCACTGAAAAGGAGATGCTGGCAGTGTGTGACTTGTAAGGGTAAATCACTCTAATTCACAAAGATTCTCTTCTTGCCTTTATAACCTAAGTACAATATGTAATGCACTTTGCTGAAGCTGTACCAAAATATGTCAGTTTGGTGGACTGACAAAACCAATGGAAATGGTCTTGATATTTTTCTAGCTATGGAACGCTTAATATTCTGCTTGAATATTACCAGGGTTTAGGTGTACATTGTTCTCTCCTCTCTCCCTCCTACCTCTCTACTTTCTTTTTCATTATCTTCATAACAAAGCCATGTGTGTTACTGAGGAGTATAGTAAATTTGGAGGAAGGTATGGGCTCACATCTCAGGCCCATCACTTGCAAATTGAGTGACTTCACACACATTATATGACATTCTGACTCTCTTAAATGAAGAGTAACAACATGGTGGAGAAAAGATTGGATAAGATAATAAAGAGACAGTCCCTGGGGCAGTGTATCACAGATTGTAAACTTTCCTTTATTTTTTATTCAATAACAATTTTTTTAAACTCCTTCTATGCCAGTCTCTACTTTTGGATAGTGGGGTGACAGAACAAAATAAAAGAGAACCCTGCTTTTCAAAACCTTGCTTTTATGGAACTGATGTTCTAGTGAAGGTGACAACAACAAACAAGTATGATTTATAGAATGTGACATGGTGATAGTTGTCATAGAAAGAAATTACAACAGGGAAGAAGACAGGGAATGTGGGCTGAGGGACAGGTATTTGATATTTAAATGTGCCATTAGAGAAGGCCTTATGGAGAGGAATGCCATCTTAAGTGGCAACGGCAGGTGCTGCAGATATTAAAGAAAGAGTGTCCCAGGAAGGAGACATAGTGCAATACACAGTGATCATCTGTATATAAGGAAAAGCTGTATTCACTCCCTTGTGAATGGGATAAAACTACAAAAAAAAGTTCACTTCTTTATACCAATTATATCCTTCCTTTTCTTTCCATCCTGTTCAATTCGAATATTCAGATTAATGACTGTCTAAGCAAAAAAGCCATTGCATTTTTCACATACAGTAAGTTGCATGTAGATGCTTCCAGGGTAGACTAATTGGCTCAGTGGTGTCAGAATACTGGCCTGGAATCTCTGAATTCTCTTGGCTTTTCCTCATAGTTACAACATAGCCTCTGCAGTTCCAGACAGCAAGACCACACACAGGAATCTTAGGAAGAATGTCGAAAGCGAAAATAAATTTTCCTGAGCAGATTGTTTTTTTTTTTTTTACTTTTCTTGCTCCTTCTAAATCAGAGGAGAAAAATGTCCAAGAAGTGTTTTATTTCTATTTTATTGAGAAGATCTGTGTCACATGTCCATCTCTATCTAAAAGAGAAGTTTAGAAAGTTAAAATCTAGCAAAGGGAAAAGAAATTCCAAATAAACTAGTTGAGTTGTGCCAAACTACTATAAAAAAAGACTCCAGAGTAAACAAAACAATAAAACAAACAAACAAACAAAAAAACAAAACCTAGAAGTTCTATTACTCAATAAATGTAGAATTTCCCAGTTGAGCATTTTAGGAAGACAGGCAGCTTTGTTTCAAACAGTAACTTAGAAGTCCAGGCTGATGGATTTTAAAGTTGTTCTGAGCATCATCTTTTCTGCTAGTGAGAAGAAGAAAAAAATAGAAATTCAGGGTCTGCGATTTTCTCTCCAGCAAGTGAGGTAGAATTTGCATATATCACTTAAGCTCAAGTTGAATTGGCAAGGGCTATCCCCCAGACAAACAGAGCTGGGAAGTGTATCCCAGGTTGGACATGAATAGGCTACAACTGCAGAAATAGATGGAGTGAATGGATTTGAGTTACAGCCTGCATCTCTACCGTACTGTGACTGACTTAGACAAATTGGGATTTGTTCCTCATTCCAGGTGAGGGACATTCCTTCTTGAGATCAAAGGATGTGATACTGCTACCTGCATTCAAAATGAAGGTTTTATTAAGAATAAAAAAAAGTTGGAATTGGCTGTAGGAGAGGTAATAAATAGTGTCTACCACAGACTTTTCATGTAAGTAAAGTTACAGCTCAGAAAAAAATTGTCATGGGGCACTATATCTCCATCTGAGATTTTGTTGCTCTGGGCACTGACACATTTACTTTTATGTCAGTGTCCAGGACCAGACCTCTGCTCTGTGGGGAAAGGACTTTGTTGGTGACAACTCTTTTCCCCTACTGTCCCCTTCAGAATCACGTTGGAGCACTAGAGGTGTTCATTGTTTGCTAATGACCAACATATTGACAAAGTTTTCCTGACCATAGCCCTCTGCACTTGGACTATCCACTCCTTTGGAAAACAGAGGAGCTGGGGGGCATTGCTTACACCTGTGGCTGAGGACCGGTAGCATGATAACAATGAGCGCAGCCAGAGATGCTAATTATAGCACTTGGCTAGTGTCAACATCTTTGACCTGTCTTAGAGGAGAACCTCAGTGTGCCAGGTTGGTTCTATGTCACTGTGTTAGATCTTTCTCTGCTTTCCACTCTCATGACACTTAATTGCTTTTCATAAATCAGGATGTTGCAAAAATAAGTGGCTCTGTGCATGTATCTTTTCCTTGAGAATTTAAAACCCTCATGGTCAAGGGACAGTTCTAAATCATAGTCTCTTCCAACATCATCCATACTGTCTGGTATTTATTAATTTAAATGTAAAAAAGTTCTTAACATTGTTTTATTTTCATAAGAACACTTAACATAAAATTTACCTTGTTAAAATTTTAAGTTTTTAATACAGTACTGTTAACAAAGACACATTATTGTGCAGTAGCTCTCTAGACCATATTCATCTTACATAACTGAAACTTTTTGCTCGATGATTAGCAATTTGCATATCCCCCTCAGTCCAGCCCCTGGTATCCAATATTCCTCATTCTGATTCTATGATTTTGACTACTAGATATCTCATATAAATGGAATCATGCAGTATTTGTCCTTCTATGACTGGTTTATTACATGTGGTATAATGTTCAATGTTCATCAATGTTGTTGCATATGGCAGAATTCTCTTCTTTTTTAAAGCTAGCTAATATTCCATTACATGAATACAACACACTTTTTTTTTTTTTTTACCAATTCTTGTGTCACTGTACATTTAGATTGTTTGTACATTGTGACCATTGTGAAAGGTTCTATAATAAATGTAGGTGTGCTAATATATCTTTGGGATCCTGATTTCAATTCTTTTGAATAAATATACAGAAATAAGATAGCTGAATCATATAATAGTTTTGTTTTTAACTTCTTGAACAACTTCCATTCTGTTTTCTATAGCAGCTGCTTCATTTTGCATTCCACATGCAGTGTATAAGAGCTGCAATTTCTCCACATTCTCAGCAACACTTGCTGTCTTGTGTTTTCTTCATAATAGCCATTCTAACAGGTGTGAAGTGATGTTTCATTGTGGTTTATCTTATTGTGTTTTTGCATTTCCTTGGTAATTGGTAATATTCAGCATCTTTTTAGATATCCATTGGCCATTTGTAAGCCTTCTTTGGAGAAATGTCTATTTAAGTCTTTAGTTTATTCTTATAATCAGTTGTTTTTGTTGTTTGTTTGTTTTTGGCAAGAGTAGAAGTGGCCCTGTAGCTTTGCTCAGGCCTATCTCAGGAGCAGTACAAGAGCAGTCCTGCCCACCAAGGGACCTGGACATATTCCTCATGTCTCCAGAGGTAGGCCCACTGGCCTCAGTCAGACTTCAGATATGGGGAGAAGTTCTGTCCTCAGAGTGAGGATTAGAGTGCCCAGAGCCAAGTTACAGAGCTACCTTAGGATCTGCTGATGGACTGAGATCAGGAGCTCTACCTCTAGGGCTTGAACAGGTATGACTCCTGGCAGGTATCTGGGAAGGCAGGAGTGTTCCTAGACTATGGGTGGATCCCAAAATTCCCATAAACACATTTTTCTACATGGATGATTGTCAAATTATTGCTGCTGATTGGGGATAAAGTAGGGTTCTCCTATTCCATAATCTTGCGTATGTCACTCTCTCTCTCTTCCCCTTAGTTTTATTCTTGTAGAAGAAGTAGAGGTTTAGAGCCAGACAAGTCTGAGTTTGAATCTGACAATCATTATTACATATAGTTGTATGGCACTGGGGAAGGAATTTCCTTAGCATCTCTAAGTCTCAATTTCTCCATTTATGTGATGCAGACACTACTCCTTCCCCATCCAAGTTGTTGGTTAGTAGATGTTAACATAGGTGTGGAGTTTTTCTTCCTCCTACATCGTTGCTCTAGGACTACCCAATGGAAGGTCGGCTCTGTGTAGCTAAATGTTGAGAAAAATCAATGAACAAAAAATTTTCTCATGCTAACTTAGTATATTCTTCAAATCTCCTGATGAGACTGGCCAGTTATAAACAAAAAATGACCTACTGTACTCTCAGTACAATAAAAAACTCTATTAAATTTGTTGATTAAACGTATATTTATTGAGCATCTAGTTTGTGCAATACAATCATCTGATGCACAGCAGAGATGTGAATTTACAGCTTTGAGCTCAGAACTGTCTAACATAATGATAAGATTACAGATCCTTTTTCTATTTAAAGTTGAATTTAAGGATTAGTGAGAGGTTAGGGGATTTTCACCAAATACTGAGCTTCCTGATATTTGGCAAACCTAGTAGATGGTGAATTACCAAGTGAGGTAAAAACTAATTGCTGAAAAAATCTATTCCAAATTATATTTCATTATAAGGAGCAAGGATTGATTCTTCAGCTACATTCCACAGGACCTGAACTTACCCTACCTTGTTCAACCATTGGTAAAGACTGTGACTATCATTGATAACTTGAAATATTGGGAGATTTCATAGTGTTAATGTGGTATTATGAAGCCTCAGCATGCTCTAATTCTGAGCAACACCCAATATCACTCATCATGATGTGTTTCTGAAGGAAAGGTTATCACTGGGGCAAAGCAAAGGAAAGCAAAGTGATTAATGTTTACCAGGCTTGGATCCCAGACTCTGCTTCAGAGCACTGGTGAGCTCTGTTGGACCACATGAAATAGCATTTATCCTAAGTTCTTATATACAAACATTTTTAGATCAGAGTCCAGTGCCTTACACTGGCCGATCTCAGAAGAGACTCAGTCTGAGGACATAGTCATCAAGTTTGCAGGTGCCTTCCTCACCTGGCTGCATCATAGGAGAATAACAGAGCACAGAGGACTGACAACCTGGGCTTGTTCTCAATTAGATTCTATTTCATGGAAGAGAGAGAAGAGGCCTTTTTTTCCAGGCTTAAGGTTTCCAGAGCATAGATAGATGGATGTTGATAAAGTAGAGTGCCAGAAAGAGAAAGTCATAACCAAGTGAGTAAATTTTTATTGATCATCAGCAAATGTGATCAATGCCATGGAATGTAATTCATCAAAACTCTCTCCTCTACCCTGACTGGGGAGGGAAAGGTAAAGAGAGGCATGATTTAATGTCTCCACAGGCTAGAATCAGGGGACACATTTGATGAGATGAAATATAGCAGAAATGAATGTAAACTTCTCCACTTGAGCTCCAAAAACAGTTGTGCAAATATCAAATAGTGGCCTCTACTTAGACTCGGGGGCTTCACTGGCTCCACAAGGATTATCATTTGGATGCTTCAGTAACATACAAGCCTTCTTGATTCTTCACTGTTTAGACTATTTCAGATTTGAACGCTGTATTTTAAAAGGAACAAGGACAGCGTATAGATTGTTTAGAGGAAATGAATAAATAGCATAGAAAATGAAATTAGAAAGTACTTATTTTTTTAATTGCTAATATTCTAGAATTTCAAGACTCTGAAAATCTCATCTAAAGGGATGGGGGTAGTTGAATTCCTATTCTATGCACTATGGTAGACGCTGTGTATATGTTATCAAATTTAATCATTATAGTCATTGTCCCAATTTTAAAGACTACAAGGTCTCCTTCAAGAGGCTGGGTGATTTTTCTACAGTCACACAGTTAGTGAGCAGCAGACTAGGATTTGCAACTTTATTCTGCCCAACTAAGAAGTACATGCTGTTTCTACTCTAGCAAATATTGAACATTCTGTGATTCTAAGAGTCTGTGTTCCAGCGGTCCTATGACAGAGTGATAGGGTGACAGAGTAACAAAGCTGCAGTGTTCAAGACTCTTCATAATGGCTGGGGAACAATGGGGTGGGTGGCGGGGGATGTGAGGGAGTGCGAAGCACTAAGAACAGAGAAATTACAAAGGTGGTCATTTATTTGGTTCCCCCAAAACCTAACATTCCCATTTATTTCTCTGCATCTTCACCAAGCAGACGTGTGACCTGAGAACAACTCCCTGGTGAGGCAGAGTTTTTCTCATTTCCTGACTCCTAATCTAATAGAAATGTCTAAACTAGTCCTCTGGCTCTGCCAGAGAGAGGGAAAAAAAAGTCTAGGATCAATCACTCCATTTGAAATTGCATCTGCAGAAAAGATGTCAGGAAGGGGCAATGTGGGGACAAGGCTCTGCCTATCCCAGCCCTTCTCCTAACAACCGCTGGCCCATCTCCTGGTCTCTGCACTGCACCCTGATGAAGGTGTCAGTCAGAGCTTTCCAGAGTGGAGCCCAGCTAGGAAGCTGCACCCTTTCCAGTGTCAATTAATTCTCCTTTATTCTCTACAACTGGATTAAGTGCCTGCTGGCCCACTGCCACCTATAGGGTCAGACCTTGAGTTTCCAGGCTTCAGTCTCTGCAAGTCTCCATATTAGAAACATTTTAAAAATAATACTCTAGTCGAACACTTCCAGGAGATTTCCAGTTAGCCCTATGGAACTATCAATCAGGATTGACAAAAGGGGCTTGACCTCTCACTGCCTAGCCTCAAGGCAGAGTTTTCCCCCCAGCTAAAATCTGTTTGGCATGAGGCCAGAGTCCTTGAAACAGCCTTGCAAAACCCTTTGTTTACATTTGTAATTTAAGGAACTGCTATTGTGGTTCAGTTCTCAAGTGGGTGGTAGAGAGTCTTACTTCCTCCCAAGGGCAGAGAAAAGCTGCAGAATATCAATAGTTGGCGGTTTAAGTGCTGGATCCCAGGAGGAGGTATGTCCAACAAAGAGCCTGTACTGTCTTTAGGTGTTTAAGATTAAAACGTAAAATTAATAACCAAGCTATAAATTCTAATCAGATTTCTCCAATTTTCTCACTAATGTTCTTTTTCTGTCCCAAGATCCAATTCAAGATTGCATTTATTTTGTTTTGTTATTTAATTTATTTTTTTCCCAGCTTTCAGAAACTCTTACCTAGGACTAGGACTGGGGTCGGGATGGGAGGACTGACTGTAATGGGCACAAGAAAACTTTCAGGGGCAATATAAATACTGTGCATTTTTATTATGGTGTTTGCATAGAAGTATACATTTGTTAAAACTGTACATTTAAAATAAATGCATTTAATTTATGTAAATTCTGCCTCAAGAAAGTTGATATTTTAAAAAAATTTTAAATAAAAATATAAAGTTATGTCATTCCCATACATAAAATTTCCCAGTGGCTTCTCATCACACATTGAATAAAATCCAAACTTCTAACTCAGAAAAAAATTTTTTAAATAAATAAATCAAAATGGCTCTAACGAAAGGTTGGTTAAGGTCCTTAAGATACAAAGAGCTCTTTTTAACTAATAAGAAAATATGCTTGGGCAATTTGTAAGAAAATAAAAATGAGTAACATTTGAAAAGGAGTTTAATTCTATTAATAATAAAACAAATATAATTTGGAACAAACAAAAAATTATCACATGAAATGGTTTGTGAAGCTTAAAACAAATAGTAAGACTTCCTTAAAATGCAGTTAGCTCCTTCATTTTAGGAGCTTGTCAAGTCCCTTTCCATTGGGGTTTTATTTTTCCTACTTCAAGTCAATATATTCAGTAAAATGAAGTGTCAAAGAAAAATTATGTTCAAATAGATATTGCTATGTTGCTCAGACTTTTGGTAGAGACCACAAAGGCCAAGAAGAGGGTGAAAGGTGCCAAGTATACAAACATCCTTAATTAAGTCCAGGGCCACCTGCAGAACATGCTAAGAGATTATGAAACTACTTTTTGTCAGCAGTGGTCCTACAACACAGACTGTCTATATAGGAGTTGATTAAAGATGGTGTGGGAGAGTTCTCTGGAGAGAGTCAGTGTGTCCTGCCTCCCATCCTTCTGGGGACCTCAGTTAGGAAAAAGGGACTGGAAAGGAACCCCCTGGGGGCTTTTCTTGTAGCCCAGGAGTTAAGGAAATAGGAAATAGGTGCTTGACCTACTTGTGTCTGAATAGCTATAGGGAGAAGCTTGAACTCTCAGGCCTGATATAAGGCAAAGATGAGACTGTGCTGGAAAGACCTGTATGTCCAGAGTGGACAGGGCAGCATCTGAGGAGGTCTTTGTGAGCCAGATACAAACCTTCTAAGGGGACTTTCCTTAGCAGGGACAACATGATGACAACAGTGGTAACTGCAGGACAGGAGTGGAAGGAAGAACTACGAGTAGTCTGGGGAAGGAAGCATTGCCCACTGAAGGAAAGTGAAGAAGAAGTAGATCCCCAGTGATGGGGAAGGGATGTCTCAAAGGTCCTTCCTGAAAAAGAGAATTGCTACATAGAGAAGGTCCAATGACAATAACAGTGGCATTAGTCAAGTAAGAACTTTCCTGCTCTTGCCTCTCCCCTAATCCTTTCCCATTCTGGAGGAACCCAAAGTACAGCCAAAAAGTGAGGAGTGAAAAAGAGGAAGAAGGCAAACATCTCTTGCTCCTCTGCCTACTGCAGGTTTCCCAGCTCAGAAGGGCTGATCTGGGCAAAGGAAAAATTTTAAGTGAATGATAGTTTAGATTTGGATATGATTCAGGAGAAGATTTTTAAAACATATCTAAAAAATGACACTCTTTATTATATTTATATTTGCCTGAAAATGATTGAGTGATGTTTTATTACCCTAGACTGACCTGAATAGCTAAAGAACATAATTGAAATTTCATGTAGCATGAGTGCAAATGAAGAATGAGTAGAAGAGTCTAATTGTTTTTTTTTTTAAAAAAAAACAGGAATTAGGCTTATTCAAGTAATAGTCCTGAAGCCACCTCTGGGCCAATTTTTTTGCCAGGTAATGAAGGCATTCATTGTGCATCCTGCTGCCTTTGAGGAGCTAGAATAGGAGAGTAGTATAAAGGATAACTTTCTCTCTCTCTCTCTCTCTCTCTCTCTCTCTCTCTCTCTCTCACACACACACACACACACACACACACACACACACGGCATTCAATATTATTTTATATTAGTTTCAGGTGTATAGCACAGTGGTAAAACATTTAAGTACTTCATGTAGTGATACTTCAGGTTTTATCTAGTACTCACCTGGCACTATACACAGTTGTTGCAATACTATTGACTATATTATCTAGGTTGTGTTTTGTATCCCTGTGACTATTTACTAATTAGCAATTTGGATTTCTTAATCCCTTTACCATTTTTACCCAGCCCCACAATACTTCTCTGCTCTGGCAATCATTAGTTTGTTCTCTGTATCTATGAATCTTTCCATTTTGTTTCTTCATTTATTTTGTTTTTTAGATTCCACATACAAGCAAGATAATATGGTATTTGTCTTTCTTGGTCTAACCTATTTCACTTAGCATAACACTCTCTAGGTCTATCCATGTTGTTGCAAATGGTAAGATGTATTAAATAGGAAGTCTCAGAAAATAAAAAATACATATTGGTGAATAAAGATAAAAATAAAACATATCAAAATATGTGGAATGTAACTAACACAGTGCTGAGGAGGAAATTTATAGCATTAAAGGTTTACATTAGAAAAGAAAAGAGATTTCAATGAATAATCTAAGTTCTTACCTCAGGAAACTGAAAAATGAAGATCAAAATAAACCCAAAACAAGCACAAAAAAAGAAAATGATAGAGGAGATAGCAATTAAATTAAGAAAAGCAGAACAATAGAGAAAATAAATATAACTAGAAACTAGTTCTTTAAAATAATAAATTTGATAAATCTCTAGAAAGACTGGCAAAAGTAAAATAAGAGGAAAACAAATCACCAACATAAAAATGTGATTTATTACATTCTTATAATATCACATACATGTAATATTCTGGTATATCACTGTGGATTCTGTAACCATTAAAAAGTTATTAGGGAATACCACAAATGACTTTATATCATAAATTTAGTAACTTTGAAAAAATAGATCAATTTCTTAAAAACTATATACTGCCAAAACTCAACCAAGATGAAGTAGATAAGTCTTAATATTCCTATAATCATAAAAGAAGTTATATTTGTAATTAAAAAGCTCCCCAAAATTAAACCACAAAGAGATAGCACAGATCTATCAGAATGACCAAAATAAAAAATAATGAGAATGCTAAATGCTGGTGATAATATGGAGAAACTGAATCACTGTTGGTGGGAATGTAAAATGGAACAGCCATGCGGGAAAAAAAATTGGCAGCTTCTTATAAAATTAAACACACTAATACTACATGATCCAGAAATGGCACAATGGAGCATTTATCTCAGAGAAATAAAAACTTATGTCCCCAAAATATTCTGTACAAAGCAGCTTTATTAGCAATAGTTCCAAATTGGAAAATAGCCCAGGTGTTCTTCAGAAGGTAAATGATTAAGCAAATTGTGATATACACATGCCATGGAATAATAATCAACAATAAAATGAAACAACTTTTTTTTCTTATTCATCTTATAGCTGAAAAGGTGTACCTTTTTACCAACCTCTTCCTATTCCCACCCCTACCCCGCAATGCCCAGCCTCTGGCAACTACTTTACTACTCTCTCTGTTTCTATGAGTTTGACTTTTTTTTTTTTTAGATTCTTCATATAAGGGATGGGATGGAGTATTTGTCTTTCTCTGTCTGGTTTATTTCACTTAGCATAATGACCTCAGGATCCATCCATATTATTGCAAATGGCAGGATTTCCTGCTTTCTCATAGCTGAATAATATTCCATTTGTGTGTGTGTGTGTGTGTGTGTGTGTGTGTGTGTGTGTGTATACATATCTCACATCTTCTTTATCCGTCATCCTTTGACAGACACTTAAGATTGTTTCCATATCTTGGTTGTGAATAATGCTGCAATGAATATAGATTGCAGATAGCTCTTTGAGATACTGATTTCATTTCTTTAGGATATACAGCCAGCAGTGCAATTGCTGGATTATGTGGTAGTTCTATTTTTAGCGGAAGAACCTCCATGCTGTTTCCCCATGAATAAATTATTGATACACATAAAAACTTAGATGGATCTCTAGGAATTATGTTAAGTGAAAAAAGTCAACTTCAAAATGTTACAAATTCTATAATTCAATTTATATAATATTTTCAAAATGACAAAATTTTAGAAATGAAGAACAGATTAGTGAATGTTAAGAGCTGGAACAAGGATGGGAGAGGAAGGGAGGTTGGCATGCTTATCAAAGGGCAACTGGTGTATAGCTGAAACATTGGATTTCGTTAACCAATATCACCATAAAAATAAATAGAGAGATAGATAAATAGATAGATAGATAGATACAAACAAAGGGCAACCAAGAGATCCTCGTGGTAATGAATCTTATCTTAATTGTGATGGATATAGGAGGCTATACACCTGATAAAATTGTATAAAACTAAATGCACACACACACACACACACACACAAACGAGTTATAAATTAAACTAGGAAAATCCAAATATTGGTGGATTATGTCAAAGTCAATATTTTGGTTGTATTATACCATTGGAAGTCTGATAGAGAATACTCTGTATTTTTTCTTACAATGGTATGTGAATAAATCATTACCAATAAAACTTTTAATTAAAAATTATGTTTATGAAGAGACTGCGATATTGAGATAAATTGTTTATAACATAATCACGGGCTACAAAAAGTTCAAATAATCATAATATATGTGTGTGTGTGTATATATATATATATATATATATATATATATATATATATATATAGCATGATTCTATCAAATAGATTCAAAGAAAGCAAAAATAAAGAGTGTATACAATTTAAAACTAAAGAGGAAATAGGAAAGCCAAAGAAAAACAAAAAAAAATGATAAAATTTAACTTTCCAAATTTTCTATAAAGAGCACATGCAATTTATATAATAGAAGAAACTATTGAAATAGACATTTTTACTCTTAGATATTTTGAATCCATTAACATAATTAGATAGGCATAGAACTCACTAGGTTCTCAATAAACAGTGGTGGAAACTCAATCTGAATGACATATTTATATTTTGACAGAAGAAACAGAAGTCTTTGAATGCTGAATTTTAATAAAAAACAATTCAGGTATCAGTAAGTGAGTTCCAGAGAAATGATAATGAGAGTGGTGGTGTATATTGCTACTCCTTTCTAGGTCCTTGTAACTCCTGGCATATTGGGATCACCTATTTTGTTCTTGCTTAAGGTTGTCTACATGCTTCCAAGGTGGTTTCCTCTCCTACTTCACCACTAATGTACTTCGCGCTTGGCTTGAAATTATTCAGCTGTGAAGACACAATTTCCAATTGGTTTTCTGGTTTCAGTATGCACAAATTCCTGCACAGCAGGGAAATTTCTCTGGGGAAATTTTGAAAGCAAATAGAGATTCTGAAGGAGTTTGGGGAAGATTGTTTTCTGCATGGACAGTTCTGAGTGCAATTAAGTTTTACCCAAAATTAGATAGGCTAGAAAATATTTGAGGGGAAAAATAGTCCCCTCTACCACATACACGTGAAGAATTATGTTTTATCTGAATAGAGGAAAACCATAGCTGAATTACAAAATCATTATAAGCAGAAATCACCTGAGAGACTGACCACCATGTTGAATCACATCAAGTGGCTTCATTCATATTTAGCCTATATACATGGTGGCCTCAGATATTGTGCAGTAGACAGCTTGCATGACTATATAAATTGGTTCTGCTAAATCCAGGCTTTATCACTGCTACCACCCTCCCCACCACCACCACAGATACAACCTTTAAAAAGGAGGAAAATGAGGCCCAGAGAGGAATAAAGTTCTCTAAAACCCCACAGCTAACCATGAAACCCAGATTGTTGAATTTAAATCAGTACTCTGTCCTCTCTACAATGCTGCGTGGAAGAAATACTTTATATATACATATATATATATAAATAAAGTGTATATATATATATATAAAGTATTGGTTTGAAATCTACGTGGCTATAATCCAAACTAGGGATATTTTCATAATGTCAAAATAGGAGACAAATTGAGTGCAGGCTCTAAGTACAGTTTTCTCACATATGAAATAGAGATGATAATAATAATACTTGACTTGTAGGGTTGTTGTAAGGACAAAGAGTTAATATTTGCAGAACATTTAGATCAGTGCCTGTCATATAGAAAGTACTATATAAGCATTAGATATTAGTGGTAATATGTATGTATATATTTCTACATGCTAATAATAAGAATAATAAAATACATCTCCTTCACATGTATTTTTCATCTATATTTTCACAATACCTGGCATGGCTTTGAGAAAGTGCTCTATTAATATTGTTTGATGATGGTTGGGTAAATGGATGAATGGATGAATGGATGAATAAATGGAAGGATGGATGGGTAGATGGTTGAATGGATGGATGAATAGATAGATAGATAAATTCAAGTTCTTATGATTAAGCAACCTGTTAACCCCAGAGCATGAGTATTTCTCCCTGGATAC
The DNA here is from genome assembly GCA_004027375.1 of Macroglossus sobrinus. Taxonomy (NCBI): domain Eukaryota; kingdom Metazoa; phylum Chordata; class Mammalia; order Chiroptera; family Pteropodidae; genus Macroglossus; species Macroglossus sobrinus. The sequence goes on along the minus strand of PVKZ01000985.1, from coordinate 168,521 downwards.
TTTTTTAATGGGGAATGAAGAGATATAACTTGTCACAGTTGATATGTTAGAGCTCTGGTATCATTGAATTATAGCACCGTTAGGGTCATTGACAACTCATCTTACCCAACTTTTGACCCAGTACAGAAAATCACATGATCAGTGGCTTGAATATGCAGCTCTAAGTTCAAAGCTGTGGGAAAAAGCTCATTTCCTGGGGGAAAGAGAGTTCTTTGCCTGTACCTCTGTAATTGTTAATAAGTTCCTCCTAGTCTAATCTTGTTACTTTTTATCTGAACCTCATTGTGACACCAAGAATCAGGCTAATTTCTCTACCATAAACTTTTGTTGTTGTTGTTTACTCATTTCAAAAATAGTTAGAGAGCATACAATTAAAAGTAGATATGATTTCTTCTCTTCTGGAGATGATTTTGTAATGGAAGAGACAGAAGAGATAGCGGAACATTTAAGCTATGAACACACTGTGGCAGAAAGGCACAGGGGAAGCTCTTTTGACTGTGGTATATCTGAGTCTGCCCTGAGATGTATGGGAGGGAAGCCTATGGAAGGGGCTGCTGCTCTTTAGTGCTGCAGAGTCTATTAGTGTAGAAAGAGAAATGTCAGGGCCACACATTAATTTAATGATAGCTTAATGCTCAACTCGGTGAAAGGACAGTATCAACCAGGCTTCCTCTCACAGATGCTGATGCTGAGATATTCTGTAAAAAAGTAAAATACCCCAAAGTTAAATAGGTAGATGGACCATATCATAGATCATCCAAGCTAGAACAGACCTTAAAGATCATCTGAGCCACTGTCCTTCTTCCATAGTGCATACCAACACACCACACACCTATATAACAACATATCTAAACTGAGGTAAGAGAAAGGAAATAAGCTTCAGGCGCCCTGACTTTTAGCTCTGTTCTGGCCTTGAGTGCATGCTTCTAAACTTTACCCACTATAATCCTTGGAATTCCTTAATTAGTTTAGACCTGTCTCCTATGCCATTTTCTCTCTCTCTCTCTCTCTCTCTCTCTCTCTCTCTCTCTCTCTCCTACCTATCATCTATCTGTCTGCCTGTATACCTATCTATCTATCTACCTACCTAACTACCTATCTATCTAATCCACCTACCATCTGTCCATCTCTAAGAGACCACCAAGACCAACATGCCTTACTTATTGGTTTACTCTGGTCACTAAAAAAAATCTAAGGCATTCATGTCAATATCAGCAATTCTTATGTGATAAAAACCCCTACATTTCCTTAACTTTCTAAATCCTTCTAATGTTTTCTCTAAAATTTATGGTGTGTTATCAGGCCAAACTTCTTTATGTTAAACCTTTTCTCTAGTGTTATCTTATTGCTATTACAGAATTTAAGCCACTCCTTGAGAGAAGCCTATGCAACTCTATCAAATGACAGGGCTTACTCCCATCCCCAAATTCTACCTATTCATTATTGCTGCTTTCAGTCTACTCTTGCTACCCTCTCCCTAAAAACCCAGCTCCTCAAAAGTTTATTCCATAAGATCATAACATATTGTCCATTCCTCCTTGTTGCAACCATCCACAGGTTTGCAAGCATCTTCTCTTCAGGGAAGATTGTAGCACTTGGCTTAACACCATCTTATCCACCAATATTCCCAATATATTTTTTGGTCATTTCTACAACTATGCAAATGATCCTTATGATAATTTTACCTTATAGTTCCTTGGCCTTCTCATCTCCAATGATTGTCTGTGTCCCACCTGAGCCATGGTCATATCCAAGACGTCAATCATTGTCACAAACTGCAATTCTCTGACATCTTAGTTTTAAGCTTTCCATTGTCTGATCATGACATCTCTTCACCTTTCTACTCCATTCTTTCTAATATTACCCCTCCAGGAGTTCTTTCATTCCACCTAGACACCCAACCCATCAACCCTCAGACTCACATCACCTGCCTTTAACACTCTGGCCAATCATTTAGAGTCATTCTCTTATATAAGTCCTCAACTCTCAAGCACATGTTCTCCATGTTCTTGTCTCCCTTTCTTTGTCACACGTGAATTGCAAAACAACAAGCCTGGTTAAAATCCAGCCCTGCATACTCCATTCTTTCCTCTGAGCAGCTGAATGTGGAAGAAAAGAAACATCCAATCTTGCTAGTTGGTCTCACTTTAAATTAATGACTGCATAAGTGTTCCTCAGCACTACTTAGCAATTCCACAGTTCCCCAATCAATTCACTCCTTCACTCTCTGGAGAGACTATTCTACACTTTATTTTCTCAAACCTCTGATACCCTTGCTCTTCCTCTTTCAGTGTATCACCAGGAAGCCTTTCTACTACCAAGCCCTACTCAATTACCTTTATGTTTATCCACCTTCCCACTTATTAAAATGGACAAACTATCCTTTCTCCTGCCCAAAGCCAAACTTCCAGTGCATTAGTCTTACCCCTTCTTGCCCACAAGATGAGAACTTGGCTCTTGCAATTACCCTTTTGTTTTCTCCAAAACATACAAATATACTCAACTATCTTCTATTTGAGGAAACCTTTCACTTGAGCTCACTTATTCCTTCAAATGTAGTCCATTTTTTGCTCTTCTATACAGAAAAATCCTCATTAACTTTCTATAATTCCAATTCCTCTTCTTCTATTCTCTCTTTGACCCACTATTTCTAGTTTTTCTTCCCTAGAATCACACCAAAACTAATTTTGTCAAGTCACCAATAGCCTCCATGGGGCTAAATGTAACCTAATTCTTGGTTCTCATCTTACTTAATCTATTAGCAATGTTTGACACAAGTGGCCCTCTATTCTTGTGGGAAGATTTCCTTCCCTCAGATGTTAGGGCACCACTCTCTCGGCTCTTCACCTATCTACCTCAAGCCTGCTCCTTTTTAGCCTCCTATGCTAGATCCTTCTCATTTTCCTGACTTCAGAACACTGCAGGGACCAGGGCTCAGTCCTTATCTCCTCCCTCTCTTCTATCCTCATTTTCCTCCAGGAGCTCTCATATACCCAAGTCCTTAAATGCCATATATGCATTCTAAATGATGGATTCTGAATTTATGACTTCAACTCCTGCCCCCACCCATACTTCAAGTGTTTACTCAACATTACCACTTATATTAGTGGATATCATATGTCAAAAATACGTTTTTGAATTTTCTTGCCAAACTTAACTTTTCCGGTTTATTCCATCTCAGACAATGGCACCTCTGGCCTTATAGATCTTCAGGTTAACAATGTTAGGATTATCCTTATTTCTTTTGCTCTATCACCCTGTTTGACTAATATATTGACAAATCCTGCCTATTCCACATGCAAAATGTATCTAGAATTCATCAACTTCTCCCAACCTAATCATTCTACACCAAGCCATCGGCACCTCTCTAAATTCATCTTCCTGCTTTGACTCTTGTTTCTTACAGTACATACCCTTATAGCAGGATCTAGTTCCAGCTACTGATATTTTCTAACTCCACCTATCATCACTATCCTACTTTCTTACTCTGATCCAACTACCCCACTTTCTTAACTGTTCCTTAGACATACCAGGAATGCTCCCATCTCATGGTCTTTGCTCTTACTGACCTCTTCATTTGAAATGCTTTCTCTAGTTTCAATTGATCACTTCTGCCTACATGGCTCCAGTCTTACAAATACCCATGTATTCCTTCTTCTAGTGTAACTGAGATAATTAAATCAATGGGTTAGATAATTCTGGAGCTTTCTCACCTCTAGGGATTAGAAGGGTGACTATGAAAGGCAACCCTGGTGGGGAATCATTTATAATGAGAATGAAAGCTATGTCCCTATCAACCAAGGTGTCTGCGGCCTAGAATATTATAAGACTGCTTTGCCTTGAAAAGCTCTGAAACATAGTTCTTACATGTTTTAGTTGTTTATATCTTCTGAGCTCTGAAACCGAAGCTGGAGAATCACTTTACATTTTTATTCTTTGTTATATTATCTGTGAACAAACCTTATTTTGCACGTTAGACTATGAGCATCACAGAGCTAAGATTCACGGTTTTGTATCTCTCCCATGTCAACCACAGTAGTTGATACAGAAGAGGTTCATGCTAAAAATTATCATTTATGGAGCACTCATATGCTAATGTGTAAGTTGTTTGTAAAAATGTCTGTGATAAACTCCCTCCTGTATATATTCTCCTTTGCAGTGTATTTGCAGCTCTTCTGACAAATGATAAAGTCATTTTCCCCACCTATTAACTCTGCTCAGGCTTTGTGGCTTACTTTGACCAATTGAATGTGGAAGAAGTTACAGATATTGTGCCAATGGCATGCTTAGGCCTCAGTAAGCCTTGCATATTGGAGTCCTGGCCAGACCTCCATTTGAACAATACCAGGCTAGCCTGCTAGCCTGATGAGAGACCACATGTAGCTAGAGGATGAGAGACCACATGGAGTAGCTGAGGATATCCTAGACAAGCCAGCCCCAGCTGGCTGATAGCTGACTTCAGACATAAGCATAAACACAGCTAAGGCCAGGAAAAATACACAGTGGATCCTCATCAGAATCGTCAACCTGTAAGGCAAATAATGATTGTTGTTTTAAGTCAGAGGTTGGCAAACTATGTCCCATTAGCCAAATCTGGCCTGTATCTTGTTTTTGTAAATATAGTTTTATATTGGATAACAGCCCCACTTTAATATAAATTCAGATGTGGTTGAAAAGGGGTTGCTATGAATAACAAGACACCCATTTACAGTTGTATGGCTCTGAAAAAATTCTAAGAATTGAGAAGAGATCAAATATTATAACGAAAGTTGCTTCCATTGCTCTTATTGACTATCTTTAGAAATTACAAGCTTTTGAGAGATGTGAGCCAATGTAGAGGAAGACCACAACATATATTTATTTTAAATCACAATATCACAGCTACTTTCACGACACAACAGCAGAGTTGGATAGTTGCAGTAGACTGCATGGCTTGCAAAGCTTAAAGTATTTACTTTCTGTCCCTTTACAGAAAAACATTTGCAAACCTCTTTTTAAGTCACTAAGTTTGGGAGTAGTTCGTTATTTCCAGAAACTAAGCCAAACACTCTAAATTGTTATGTTTTAATTTTCACTTTAACCCAGTGATTGTTTATTATGCCCACTTTATAGATGGAAAAACTGAGGCATAGTGAAGGAGAGTAATTTGTATATGATGGATAGGGGAAAAAACCCAGCCTTTCCTCAAAGCCTTATGACATTGCCATATTGCCTCAATAAATTATGTTAAATAGATGGATGCCTGTCTGAGTGAATATATAGCTAGATAAACAGTTTGGGTCAATCTCTTTGAGGAGAGTATGTACATGATAATAACCTTTGTGTCCACAATGTGGTACTTCTGGACTCAACTGAATTCCTTACAGAAAGAGTTAGGAATATTCACATCCAGACCTTTGAGTTTCTGACAAATTTTAATGTGTGTCCCTAATGGATGACTCAGAAGAATCATTAAAATGTATTATATGTGGAAAGGAGGGAGGAAGGGAATAAGAAAGGGGGAATAGAAGGAAGGAGTAGAGGTGAAGAAAGAGAGGAAAGAGAAGGTCTAGAAAAGGGGGAAAAAGCAATCTAAATTCTATTGCGGATAAATGGTCTTCCATTTGTTTCTGATATATGCATTTGGTATCTGATATCCATTAAGGCAACCACTGCTATCCATGCTGAAGGTGGAATTAATCTAGAATCAATCTGTCATTGGGAAGATTTGGAGGCTCATCAGGGGTCACTTTTGAACAGGGTAAAGAGATCCTATCCTATCTTAGATTTAAGCTCTGGTATTTGCTGGTCCAGCATCTTCTGGAGTGGGCAAGGGGCTTTATTGATAGGGATGCTCAGAATACAGTGGCTCAGCCTCACCAGCTCACTCATTTCTCAAGAATAGGAGCATATGGACAGTACATCACTGCATTCCAAGAGAACAAAAATCTCCTTGGCTTTTTCAGCAGCCATACTGTTTCTATTCAATAACCCACACTGACTTTGGGAGGAGAAAAAAACTGTAATTGTAAAAGCATAAATTTCTTTAAATGCTAAGATCAAAAGGAAGGTTTCCATCCAATGACACATAATTAAACATGCAGACATGCCCAATTTCAATTCATGAATGCTTATGCACTTCTAAATTGTTGCCAGGGAGATCGGTGCCTGAGAAAATTAAAACCATTACACCTCAAAAGGATACATGATTTTCACAGCTTTCTAATGTGGTTTCCTGTTGTGCAGAACTTTCTGTTTTCCCATTTTCTGCGCCCTGCCTCTGTAGTGATGTTCAGGGCTGAAAAGCAGTAGCTTTGCAAATATCCTTAGGTTGAGAATTCCCACAGGCTCAGTATTATGTGACCACAGAGCAGACCACAAGGCCTACCATTTTCCAATTGCTTTTTGTTCAACCAGAGGGCAAATTTCTTCCTCAGGGAAGTCCCCTGAAGTTGGTCTCAGATGCTTGCGTGATGAGTTGGCAGCCATGGTAAATAAAGTCTTCAAACTTATGGGGTGTATAATCGAGGTTCTCTAGAGAAATAGGACCAACAGGTGAGAGGGACGAGAGAGAGAGAGAGAGAGAGAGAGAGACAGACAGACAGACAGACAGAGACAGAGAGTGACAGAGACAGAGACAGACAGACAGAGAGAGACAGACAGAGACAGACAGAGACAGATAAACAGAAACACAGAGACAGAGAGAGAGAGACAGAGAGACACACACAGAGAGACACACACACAGAGGATTTGAGATTTATTATAAGAATTGGCTCATGCAATAATAGAGGTTGAGAAATTCCACGATCTTCCATCTACAAGCTTGAGTTTCAGGAAAGCTGAAATGATCATATTTAGAAATTTTAAGAGCTGTCATTAAGAAGAAGAATTAGACTCATTCCATATGGTATAAGGAGTAGAATAGAATCAATTGGATGAAAATTGTAGAAGGTAGATTTTAGCACATTATGAAGAAAAACTTTGTGGTCCTTGGAATAAGTTCACAGTGGAAGGGGATGACTTACTGTGTAGTGAGCTTCCTCTTACGAAAGGTATTCATATCAAATTAGAAGTATCACTCTGAGGTTCCTGTACTAAAAGTGAACTGAAATTAGATCACCTCTAAAAGACATCCTAACACCGCAATTCACAGAAGATACTTACCTGTAGTTTGGATTACAGCAAGAGTTTGATTAGATCACATAAGAGAAGGAAAGCTGAGGTTATGTTTGTCTGCCCCTGGGAAAAGGACCAAGACATTCAGCTTCCACAATGGCATTTTTTAGGTCCATAGAGGCTGTGTCTACACCACACCAAAATAACTAGTTATTAAATTAGTCATTTGGCACTATGCAGACAAAGTGACTGTGAGCTTTGGAAAGTCTTTCTATTAATAGAAATAGTATGGATTCCAAGTCACCGACACTGAAAAGAATGACCTGATAGAATTTGTGAATCTTCCAAGTGCCAACTCTCACTGGTTTTCCAGGAAGACCCTTGCGTTCTTGGAGAATGTGGCTCATTGAAGCATTTGTGGAATTATTCTTCTGCTTTGACATACATTCATGCTGAATTTAGAGACATCTGGCCTCACTAGCATTAGCCAAACTGAAGGCAAAATAGAATTGATGACTAGCTGGTTAATGTCAAAATAAAAGACTGGAGTGCCCTGAGTACCCTCAGCATTGCCCACCCAAACACTCCTATTTCATGGATGCTGAACTGTGTATTTGTGAGTGCAGGGACCTTGTCAACCTCATAACTGCATCTGTCACATGTAACCTGGCATAGAATAAGTGTGATTAATGCTTCTATTTGGACGAGTGAGGAAATGAGCCTGAGAAATATGTGATAGCCAGGGTTTGACAAGAGTTTCTCCTGGCCCATCAGGCTTTGCCGCCAATTAAAATGGTGTCCCAAATGGAAAACTTCCTACTAATGGCAAGCCACATTCAGACTCTTCCTCTGCCTAGAGTAAAGTAGGAACAGCCCCATATTTCACTTGAGTAAAAATCAACTCCTCTTGCCCTTCAGGGAAACTCCCCAAACTATAGCCAGCTGTCTCATGGGATATCAAGGACTCTGTCATCATGTTGGCCCACCTGGATGCTGCAATATGTGTCATTTCAAGGGTAGAAAGTTTCCAAGACTGAGAGAACACCAAGGGAAAAAAGAAAAGGCAGCATTGAAACATTCTTTGCTCACTTACTGACTTTCAAAAGTCCTTCAAGCAGGCAGCCACACTATTCCAGCAAAGCAAGGTAGAGAGTAATGGAAGGCCTGCTGGCTCTTAGAAAGCTTGCTGGATCCTTAGTGACTCAGGCTGTCATAGCGGGAGCAAGGCAGAACTAAGTGACCTTTCTGTGGATGGCCAGCAGCTGGTCTATGAAGATCAACAGGGTTGATAAGCTCAAGTACAGTTCAGGCAGGTGTCTGTAACCAGGAGACAGACAATATTCAGAATCGGTAGACATCAGGGTCATGATTGACACACATTGGCTGGGAGCAGAATCCAGTCTACTGGAAAAGAGATTGGACTGTGTATAGCAGACCTCACCAAGCAGGCTGCAATCCAGGCTGAGCATACATTCCTTGCAGGTGGTTATAGGACTGAGCAGGAAAGCTGAGATGCAAGCCTAGGTGCATGTCTGGATTGGTGAGATTCTGTGATCACAGGATGCCAGAGGCTCTCTCCAGTGCATCTGACACTTTGGTTAATTCCCCTGCCTCCAGCTGCAGGGCTCAGGCAGTTGAAATTCTGCCTGCCTCACTCAGGCTCATCTCAGGCACCATTCAAAGTCTCTAGAGTTGAGACAAGGGGCTCCAGTTGGAAGGGCTAAAGGATATGAGATTATACTGTCTTTTTTATGGAAGTCTGGAAAAATTGGGTCATCCTATAGCAGGGCACAGTTCTGCCAAATGCGGGCAGTGAAAGCAAGGATACCAATACAAAATGTTATCTTAGAGGGGTGAGTGTGGTTACTTTTCATCCTGGGCCTATGGGATAAAATGCTAAATAAACACATTGCCAAATAATGATTTTGTTGTAGCATTTTATTGATAACTAGAAAAGACTAGCTCTCAGACTCTTTGTTCGATCCAGCAGACTGCCCAACTCCCCACTTCCCATAGGTAATTACCTGATCCTAATTGGGTCTGAAGGCAAAGGGGTTTTATTTAAAGGTAGGAGTACAACACATTTTGTATTTTTCCAGAGACCATGTGGATGAGAACTTAGTGTTCTGTGTAACTGTGGTTTAAAAAGCCAGATGACTTCTCCAGGACCCCAAGGTTCTTCACTTAAAGCTCTGTGTCCTTGGGTAAAATACATCACTTTTCAGAGCCTATATCTCTTAATTTATAAATGGAAAGGAATGTGGTTTTTTGTTTTTCAGTTTATAGGTGATGTTTAAATGTGATGTTTAAATGAGGTTAGGGACACAAAACAACTATCTCAGTACCTAGAACACTTGAGGTACTCAGGGATTGCTAATTAAATCTGAATCTTTTAATATGAAACAAAGTGGTCCTAAATCTCAACCTCTTGTTACTCTGATGTGTGTCATAAGTATTCTCATCATTATTATTATCTCTACACAGAACACTTGTTTATTATTTTCTATTTATCTCAAGTGATTTTCAACAGCTCTGTCACGTCATCAAAAAAGGTGAAATTATTTTTCATTTTACAGATGAAGAACTTGAGGTTGGCCAAGGGACAGTGACCTATCAAAGCTCATGTCCCTTAACTAGATAGCATCATGGTTTGCAGCAGTTGTGACCAAAAGATATATTGAATCTCAGAAAAGAGGAAGCTGGGAAAAAGCTGGCATGGATGCTGAGAAAGTAGAATGATAGTACAATTCTCAGCTGTTCCTTGAAGAGGCAAAGGGGGACATGAACAAATTCTGGCTTCCAGGAAGTAAGGCACCATGGGCAAGATGTACCTCGGCTGGCTGGGGTGTGGCACAGGGCTCTCCTTCCCAAGGTACTGGTGCTCTGGGGAAGCCTAGCAAACTCAGAGGCCTGACTAAAAGCAGGGGCAGGTGTAGACACGCCACTGTCCAAATTTAGCTTGAGCACCTGGACTTACTGATGAGCTTCTGAGAAGGGGCAGAGTCCACCTGTACACTGCTGTATACTCCTTGAGACAGAGGAGTAAGGGCTAAGTTGGGTCAAGAGTGAACATCAAGATCTGCCCTTCTTGAGCCTCTTTCATTCATCTGACACGTCCCTGAAAGTTTGCTCAAGGACGGCGTAAGAAAGAGGCTCTGTGGGTGCCTGCCTAGACCTAGGTCACTCTGCCAGGCTGCCTCCTGTCTTTCTCCCTGGGTTTCCTGCTCTTCTGTCCCATTTTGGTGCTAAATCTAAAGTCCTACTCTTCAGTGAGTTCTTACGTAATGAGGATAGATTTAGAATAAGCATGGCTTTGGCCTCAATCTCAAAATGGAGATGTATTTATTGACATGCCTCATTTTCCTGCTAAGACTCCATTGCCTCCACGGCAGAGCCTTGTCTTTCTAGTTTGAATCCTCAGCACCTGTTACTCACCTGTAACGTGAGGTGCTTGTTGAATAAATGAATGAATGAGTTAGTGAATGAATGAAGAAAGGAATTAGTGAATTAATCTGGCATCTCATAAATCACTGAAATTTAAGTTTTGCAGGGACAATACGTAATGTTGTCAATGTTGCTCATAGCTGAATTCCATGCCTGGTACATGACAGGCATTCAATAAATATTGCTGAATGAATGAAAAATTAATCTCTGTCTTAGCAGCACTGGCTTTCTTCCTTTCTGCTGATTCCTACAGTGTTTGAGCTAGGAGAGACTTTCAAGATGAAATGGTCCAAGTTCATTATACTGGAGACAGTAAAGTGTGACCCAGTGAAGGGAATAGACTTGCTCAAGACAAATGGATTCTGGCCTACATTCCAGGATCTTTGACTCACTATCTGCCTCATTTTCATGAAATTTACAGCCTAGAAAGTGGGTCATATATCTGGAGTCACAGTGGCTCACAGTCCTGCCTGTGCAGTGGCAGTGAAAGTGAGAATGTCTGAGAATTGGACTCAGACTAATCTGTTTCTCAGCCAGTGGGATGCTCAGGCTCTACTGCAGGCCCAGAGTGGGGGCATGTTAGGATCAGGGAGTTGAATAGCCTTTCTGAGCAGTCCTACCTTGATGTCTCACTATTCACACAGCTGGACATACCAGGAGCCTCTGGTTAACTTGTTCTGCTGCTCAGAGGCCTTTCTTCATTTTGAGCTCCTTGGGCACACATCCATTATCCTCCACACAGGCAGCTGCTGGAGAAAAAGGAAATGCACAGACCACTTGGTTTCCTCCCTGAAGTCAAGAGAATATCATAGCAGTATCAGCTTCACAATGCTGAATTTAAATCCTGGCTCTGTGGCTTCCTAGCAATGAAACCCTGAGCAAGTTACTGATCCTCTCTAGGCCTCAATGTCCAACCTATAAAAAAGCTTAAGGGGAGTAAAGTACATAAAACACCTGAAAATACAAAGCATAGTGCCTGGCATGTGGTAAGCATCTAATAAATAAATGTCAGGGACTGCAGGTGATACTCAAATGGGAGGATGACGCAGTACTGTTCTTAGAGCCTCTGCAATCAGACTTACTGGGTTCAAGACCCAACTCGGCTCCTTATCAGTTGTGTGCCCTTGTTCCAGTTACTTAACCTCTCTGTGACTCAACAACCTTATCAAGAAGGGGAGGGTGATAGTGGAGTTATCTCACTGGGTTTATATCAGATTTAAATGAGTTAATTCACAGAAAGCACTTAAAACAGTTTCTGGCACATGGGAAGTGCTAAATAAACATTATCAATTACACTCTTTTTATTACCTAGTTTTAAAAATCAATTTAAGAGAGCCAGATTCTTCCTACTGAAGGCCTTGAGTTGGAGAGATGAATGTAGGCACCAGGACATTGGTGCCAACCTTGAGCTTATTGGAAGGTAATCTCATTTGTTTGCCCTTCTGTTCTCAAGTGCAACCCATGGCTAGCAGAGCATGATGCTTATATGATGCTTGTGAGCTGGGTTTGCTAGCAGTAACTCTTCCATTGTATACTATAAATGACTGCCAGCAGTGAAATTACATTTGTATTGATCTAAAGAACATTTTATTGATCAAATACAGGAGAAGAAACCTTTGAAACACAAACCCATTATTTTAACAATTTGTTACCAAGAATAGGCAAAGGCTGCATATATTTTCCTTCTTGGCGAGGTGGCATTCCCAAGGCAGCTTCCAGTACATGTAGCTGATCTGGACACCTTCATTCCATTAGCAGCGCGTTGATGACCACCTCTCTAGTCTCCAGCTCCCTCATCCCCTCAATGTCTCTGTTTTTTGAGGCTTTTCTAAAGCAGATCCTTTTTCCTCTAAATGTTCTTTACCCGCTTCCTTGCCTGGCTCTCTGTCACACAACCTTTAAAACACCCCTCCTTGATCTCACTGGGTGAGTGAGAAAGCCTCTCCTCCTCAGTGTTCCTGCGTCATTCTGAGTGATTGGGGATGATGGTGAAGGCACCAGATTGCCAGGACCTCTCCATGAAGAACTTGGGTTGTTCTGTCAAGTTTGGAGCATAAATTCAACTGATACCACTATTTTTTACTCCCCCCATGCCTGCTTCTGAACCTGACTTTATTAAACTTCATTAAACTAAATTAACATTGATATTGGCTATACAGGAAATGTAGGGCCTCTAGGAGAAAATACTCACAAGAGTCTGCAGCAATTTCCAGAATGATTCGATTAATGTATGTATTCAGAGGCTTTAAATAAATCTGTGCCCAACCTCACAGGAAGCCAAGGTTTGTCCATAGTTCCTGTCCTCAGTAGACTATTTAGCCTGAGAGAGAAGAAATCCACACAAATGGGTGAATCAGAGGAGGCAGGATCTTCTAGGCATTATGAGTGTCATAAGAATTCAATGGGGGAAAAAATAGTCTTTTTTTTTTTTTAATGGTGCTAAGGCAACTGAATATCCATTTGAAAAAGAATGAAATCAGGCCCTTACCTAACACCATATACAAAAAATACCTCAAAATGTACTGAAGACCTAAGTGTAAGAGCTAAAACTATAAAACTCTTATAAGAAAACCTAGGTATAAATCTTCATGACCTTGGATTAGGCAATGGTTTCTTAGAAATGATGCCTAAAGCACAAACAACCAAAGGAAAAAAATGGACTTAATCAAAAAGAAAAACTTTTATATATCACTGGTTACCTACAGAGTGGAAGAAAATGTATTTAAATTACATGTCTGATAAAAGTCTAGTATACAGAATATATAAAGAACTCTTACAGCTCAGAAATAAAAAGACAACCCAATTTGTAAATGGGTAAAAGGTTTGAATAGATATTTCTCCAAAGAAGGTATGCAAATGGCCCAAAAGCACATGAAGAGATGCTCAACATCACTAATCATTAGAGAAATGAAAATTAAATTGATGAGATACCATACCACTTCATATTCAGTAGGATGGTTATAATTAAAAAGGCAGAAACAACAAGTATTGGTGAGAAGATGGAAATTAGACTCCTTTTACATTGCTGGTGAGGAAGTGAATAGTGCAGCCACTCTGGAAAAACATTTGGCATGTTCTTTAAAACTTAAACATAGTGTTACCATATAAAATGGCAAAACCACTCTTAGATACACACCTGAGAGAAATGAAATATGTTCACATAAGTTCATGCCACACAAACGTTCATATCAGCCTTACTCATAATACCTTAAAGGTGGAAACAATCTAGATGCCCATTGACTAATGAATAGATAAATAAAATGGGGTATATTCATTCAGTAGGGTCTTATTTAGTCTTAAAAAGGAACAAGGAACAGAGGAACTTGCTACAACATGGATGAACTCTGAAAACATTATACTAAGGGAAAAAAGCCCATCATAAAGGCTGCACATTCTATTATTCCAGCTGCATTAAAAGTTCAGAATAAGCAAAGACAAATGAGTGGTGCCAGAGCTGTGGTAGCAGGGAATGGGGACTACCAACGAGTACAGCATTTTTTGGGGGGAGGGGCAATGAATAAAAGGTGAATTTTACAGTATTTGAATTATATTTCAACTTTTAAAAATGAGTGGCACAAGTATAGGGTGCTTTGGATGGTCAGTTGAAGGAGAGAGCAGTTAGGCCAGGACACAGCTAGAGAAGGAGGTCCATTCTCAGTCCCATAGATTTCACTCTGAGAGCGGTAGGCTCTCAAGATGATCTTTATGACTGAGAGCACAGGAGGCTGTCATTCTTGGCAAATAGGAGTCTCATAGCCAGGAATCCTGAGTCTTCCAGGCAGTTTTAAAGGGAAATTATCTTTTTAAAAAATAAAAAAATTATTGGAGTAAAATTGTTTAAGAACGTTATATAAATTTCAGGCATACAATTTTATAATACAAAATCTGTATATTCCATTGTAGGCTCACCACCCAATATCTAGTCTCCTTCCATCATCAAACATTTGATACTCTTTACACAATCTGTCCTCCCCGTCCCTTCCCCTTTGGTAATCTTCATTCTATTGTCTGTATCTAGGAACAAACAAAACAAAACAAAACAAAGCATTCCTTTTATTTTTGAGTGTCTGTTCTTCCTGGAGAAAAGAGGTAGAAACTGTTGACAAGTCTGGAAATTGAAAACATAAATGAAAAAGGGAGTCCCTCAGGAGAGCTTAGATATAAAGCCTCACCAGCTCAATTATCTTGTGCCACAGAGGCCTCGGCTCAAGGACTCAGCAGCGACACCAGTTGAAATGGTTTGCTAACCATCTCTCAGACATGGCAAGCTCTCCTGGTTATTATGCCAGAAGGCAGAAAAGGCAGCTGTCTCTTAATGTACAACACCAAGCATGTTAACCGGAGAGCTTCAGTTCTATTACCTCTACATGGAACAGAGAACAACACTTTGGAAAAAGTTTTAGACCTGACTGGCAGTTTGTCATGGGTTAGGGTAGATACCCAGTCAAGAATCAATAGAATCGGCTGACTCTGTTAATAGAGGCATAGGGCAAATCCTGCGTGCACTCTCTGGACAAGTTTCTGGAGACCATGTGGGCAAGTACCTTCATCTCATAGATGCTGTAAGGAGAAAGAAAGATGGCTGTAGTCAGGCTCCCTCCTGACACCCTTAGAAGCTAACTTCTGAGTGGGAGTGACTCAGTGTTTCTCCCCTTATGAAACCATGTGCCCGTACGTATGCGCGGGCTTCCATTCTCTGACTGGATGCAGTTATTGTTTAACCTGTGTATAAAAGTCACTGCTGCCATGCGAGGCTGACTGTGTCCTTGCTGGATAATGCTGCCACTCTGTGAGGCTGGCTGCACCCTTATAAGAATAAAGTGCTATGCCACAGTTGCCTACAGCTCCCCACCTTTTATTTCAAATGCCCAAGCCTGAACCCCTTACCTTGGAACTGTGAATCTGCAGCAATACATGCTTAGAGAGGCTGAGTGACTTGGTTAAGGTGACAAAGCATATTGCTAACAGATCAAGGGCTGAAAGCCAGATTGCTAGTCCCCACATTTATTATTTAACTCCCTGGTCCACTCTTCTTCTCAAATGATAGACTCAGTGACACCTGGTCTTTTGACTCTGTCACTCTAGAACTCCAGAGAATTTCTCTCTCTTCCCCCACCCCTCCATTCTCTTCTTCCTTTTTTTCTCTCTCTGTCCCTATCTCTCTTCTCCTCCCTTCCTCTGTTTCTTTTCTAATTGAGTAAATCTATACTGAGGTGTCACATAAAGTCCCAGAAATAAAAAGTGGTTCTTAAACCTGAGCAAGTATGAGAGTCTCTTGGAGGGCTGGTTAAGACAGAGTGCTGGGCCCCATTCAGATTTTCTGATTCAATAGGTCTGTGGTGAAGCCTGAGAATTTTAATTTTTTAAAAAGTTCCTAGGTGAAGCTGACACTACTGACTCAGGGACCGCGCATTGAGAACCCTGCTCTGTAGTTTGAAAAGTCCACCTCCCATCCTCCGGGCAGGACTCTTCCTATATCATTTTATACAGATAAATGTTTCACTTATTTTTATTAATCTTCAGAAAATTAAATTCTATAGACATGTTAATATTAATTTCAATCTTCATCTGGGATTATTGAGCACCTACTAAATGTCAGCTGGGCTAAATCCCACAGACAAGAGTCCTGTCTAATCCCACATCACTGCATGCAAGTTCAACTCATTGATGATTAGCAAACAACAACCTGTTGCTTTTCATTGATAAGAGCAGGACTCAGGTGTGACACAGCCTGGAGCTACTGAGTGATGGAAATAGCATCATCATCACCCACTGATCTCCTCAGCCATTAGGCACTTCTGAAAGCAATCCGTTAAAGATTTTTGTTTACTCATTTCCAAAGTAGCCATAGAAATCTTGAATCATGGACTTGCATGTCTGGGTAGGACTGTCAATATTATCAAGTCAACTGCCCTCATTCCACAACCACTGCCCTTTCTCTGAGTTCCCACTATAATCCTAGCCTTTCTTATCCCCTGTCAGAAGTGCCCCAGCTTCATAAAGACTTCCTGATTTTCTAAGGGAGATGCAATCATTTCTTCTGCATTCCCATTTGCCTTCTTTTTGATGTGCCTACAGAGGAGAGAGATAGAAAAAAAAGTAAACGCCAGAGCTTGAAGTACTCTGCAAATGTAGCACAATCCTCTTATTGGAAACTGAGGTCCAGGAGGAAAATTAGGATGTAAGTTAAGAAAATAGAAACAAACAGCACTCTAAGAAGTCTAAAAGGCAGCAAATTTTATTTTCAGTATAATGAGGTTGAGGTCCTGTGGAAAGTCCTTGAGTAGTGAGACACCCAGTGGGAGATAAGCTGTGGGGAGGGATTTATGAGTAGCCAGCTGAGGTTTGAGACCTGCAGCATCTTCACCAACTCATTCGTGTTTCCTAACTGTGACATCGACTTATTTTAGCATCCAGGCTAACTATGAGTGAGTTAGATGTGATCTGCTGTCTAGTAGGGCCTAAGAGCTCTGGAGCATGCTCGGCACCTGCTCCTTTCTCCTGGTGCTTTAAGGCTCTTAGGTGGGAACTTAGATCTCACCAGACCTCCAGAAACTGAAATTGTTCTGTGCTGGCCCAGGATTTGGCAAGCTCTTTCCTCAAACCCTTTTCCAGAAATTTGAGAATTATCTAGTTTTTTTTTTTTTTACCTTTCTCTGTCTTAATCAACAAAGACAAACAAATATGAACCAGATTCCATAACAAAGCATAAAAGAGCTCCATAATCTCACTTGTATACCTGTTCATCCTTATCGTTCTCTATTCTCCTTCCTGCAATTTAGGTTTCAAATGTTTTTCTAGTTCTTTTGCTCTCAAAAAAATCATGCTCTTGGAAGTTCCCATGCCTTTGCATTGCTGTCAGTAGCTTGCCCTTTCTGCTCAATGTAGAAGATGCTGTTAGTGTCCCATCTTCAGCCCTCAGGTCTTACACATGCTTGCAACTGCAAGCATCTAGTCTTCTGTGCCTGAGGGATTTTTACTAAGCCAAGTGACCATTCTACTGTCCACAGAAGGTAGGCTGAAAATGCCAGGCACTCAACATTCTCCACCAGGGGCAGAACTCAACCATAACATGGTATATAAATATCCCAACTCTCTTGTCCCTCAGTTGAGATAATTCTGAAACCTGTGTTTGGTACCATAGTTCCTCCACAAAGTGTGATAGCTGACTTTAATAATACATCCGTATGGTTGCCTTTTTTTTTTTTTATCTATTCCTTATTCTCTTTACTGTGTTCATACTTCCCCAAATAAACTTTTTGCCATCAAATCCTTGTTTCAGATTTTATTGATAGGGCAAATCCAATCTTGGACATAAACTAATGATCTCATACTTAAAGTCTCTGCTGAATATCATCTCCTTCTAAGACTTTACAGGAGTAAAGTGTTGTGATTGCCACATGCCAAAGGCACTATCTGCATACTTCAACCAGGACACACATTACATTGCTTTCTAAATACTTGTTTTTCTAATAGTGTTTCCCCACTATGCCTTACTTGGGGAGGCAGGGAACATGTGTTACCTTTCTTTCTGTCTTTATCATCTACCTACCACCTTCTATAGGATGAATATTAAGTGGGGTACATTGTTGCCAGGCATCATGGTTCAGAAGAAAGAACATTGTACACAGAGTCAGGAGACTGGATAGGAGTTCCCATTCTTCCAAACATTATTCATGTGACTAGAAACAACCTGCCTAACCTTTTGAGACCTGTTTCCTTTATGTGGGAAATGCAAGATGCAGGCAAAGCGTCTTTGGTTGTCTCCTCCACAGCTAATAAAAGGTAAAAGGAACTTTCTATTTGGCACACCACCGAAGATACCTCCAACTGAGAACTGAGTCTCCACCTTGAGGACCGACCTTCACTACTCATATTCAGTAGTCTTCCCCTAGGGTGTAGAAAGGAAAGAAGGACCCTGAAGCCCAGGAGCTGGGTCAGGAAGTCTGGCAGCTCTCAACAATGATGACTTTATGCTCCAGTAAACTCACAAAATGCAGAGTAACGTCCCTTCCACTTAACCATCAGCAGCATGGAAGGAGAGCCACTCTCTCTCATCCTCCTCCCCCTGCCTTAGTTAGTCATGACTCATTAATTGCCATTGATGAATGAGTTTTATTCTAATTTTCATGATCTAATTCAAAAATGTTTTCAGCTAAAGATCAGGATATAGGTTTTGGGCTTAGCTAATGAAATATCTAATGAATTTTCACTAATGACAATTATAGATAGGATATCTAGAAGGAAAGGGCCAATCTCAGCCCTCTTCTGATGCCACTTTCTAATGGCTCATGTGAGGGAAAAAACATAGTCTTTGTGTTCTGTAATTGACAGTGCTATTCTTGAGACTTGGTCCAGAAGAAGGGGATTGAAAAAGAAGCATTTGCATTTTCTTCTTTTCTTTTGTGCATGGTTCTGCCTTTAAACCAGCAACATAATGTGAAAGTGGGATTTTCAAATGTAATAATTACATCCTCAAAATATGATCAATTTATAAACTTTTATGTAAGTAAAATTATCTTAATATATAAAAAAAATCTAGATCCTACAATAATTACTCATCATGGAGGGCAGATTTCTACCCTAATTGGATGAGAATTTAGGGCAAGCCATGACCACAGAAACCCTGTGAATATTTAAAATATAGTCCCAGAATTCTTGCCCGCCCTCCATATGGTGGGGTCCCTGACTCTAAGGGCCTTTTCTATGGCACCCACATTCTCCTATCCTTGTCTCATAGAGTAAAACGTCAATTGAAGGTGGGAAAACCTGAGAAGAGAAAAGCCTTTAAAATCACAGAGCTTAAAATAAATCACAGAGCTTAATCATTTGGTGTTGACAGCTTTATAATCTCTGTTCTGATGCAAGCCAGCTGGTCCAAGCAGAACCTAAAGCAACATGTCTGAGCAAGTTAAGGTATAGGCTTTAGGAGCAAGAAAGGCAGCTCCCAAGTCAGCTGAATGTAAATCAGCTCCCCGCTATCTGGTTGCTCCCACCTCCCCCTATTACCCCAAAGTCACAGGAGAGAAGGACCATCCTCTGCAGCCTCCAAATTAAATGTGCAGTCACCACTTTTGGGTATGGAAGGGGTTTTTGTTGATGTTGTTGTTTCTTTGTTACTTTCTTTCCTTTCTTATTCCTTCCTCTTTCACCTAATTTACTTTGACTTGGATGTCAGGTCATCTCAACTGACCTATTTGGGTCTTTTTCTGTCTCTGTTACTGGGCATTCTTTCACGTTTGGAGGTGAAAAATGCTTTCTCTAGTTTTCCATTTGCTTCTTAATCTTTGTCTTTTGGAGTGTCTAGTTTGGTCTAGTTCTTAGGAGTTTGACAATTTTATGTACCAGCTTGTTTCTCATATAACCTTGGGTGCTTTTTCATGGTCAGAGTAAAGCTCTTTTGAATTTAAGAGGTGGAGATGGTGGAATGAGGGGTCTGGTACAAGGGTGAGAGTAAAAATTATTATTCCCTTGGGGAAGCCATCATATATTTTTCAGCCCCTTGTGACCATGGTGGTGAGGAGGAACTGGTCATGTTTTACACATCTATGTACTTAGCATAGCACTTGGTGCACACTGCTAGGGCTAGGAATTTGTGAAATAAATAAGTGGATGAAGGAACAAATTTTAGACTGTTTTCTACATGGTAAGAAAGCTAGAGAAACACCATCATCAAAATTGAGATCTCAATCCCCAGAGGAAAACAATATAAGGGGTCTGATATAGAGACCAAATTTGGGGTTGATATTGTGACCTGAAGCCATTTGTTGATTGCCAATGTAAATGCCATTTCAATTATCCTAAATACATGCCAAAGAATAGCCTCCAGAATGCTCCTTGCCCTTTCAAAAGCACACTTCATTTTAAAAGAATAATAAAGCAGGCATTCAAAAACACATGTCGCCATAAAATGCTAGCAATGGAAGGTGACACAGTATTCCAGGCACCAGTAGATGCACCATGACAGGCATCCTATCCAGCTCTAAGAAGAAGTCTGACCTAACTATGGAGTGGCCTGAGCAGGCAGTGCTGAGTGTGTGCAACCAAGCCCAGCAAAAGAGGGAGAAAACCTGAGAGATTGAGCAGAGAAGCAAAAATACCTCTTTTTTTTCCCTCAGGAACAAGCAGGGCAAGGGCCAAAACATTGTGCAACTTGAATAGACTGGGGATGCGATCTCAGATATGTAAGGTATGGACTAATGTAATAGTCAGACAAAGAACATTGGCTATGACAACAAAAAGCCCTGGGTTCTTAGCTGAATAGCTAAATATTTTTTCAATGAACCTCTTTGAGTGTTTTGTTCTTGTCTGTAAAATGGGGATGATAATAGCATATAGCTCATGAAATTGTACAGAATAAATTGCATACTCAAAAAATTCATTGAGGCTATGTGCCAGGAGGTATTCTGAAATTAGGAGATAGAGAAAAAAAAAAAAGTTCTTGCTCTTGTAGCACCTCCACTTCAGTGTGAGGCAGCACTTATGCAGTCACACAATGAAATAAGATAACTTGAGGTTTAGAGACATGCTTTGATGAAAATTAAGAGGGCTTGTGTGGCAGCTGACTCCTAACTCGGGGTCAAAGGAAAAGGCTACATCAGAGATGAGAAGGGCTCTCTGAGGATGTGACAGATGAGCTGTCACCTATATGACAAAGAGGGGTCCAACAGGTGAAACTCTGGGAGCAGAGAGTTTCAGGCTGAGGGAATAGCATGGGCAATGCACTGGGGTAAAGAAGAGCATGATGCATTCTTGGGCACAGAGAAGGCCTGTGTGGCCCTGGCATGGTGAGTGAGCAGGAGAGAGGGCCATAGAAGGAAAAAGTGGGATCTGGTTTGATTTTAAAAGATCACTGTACATAGTAAGTGTGTGTAAATAAAATAGCTCGTGCCATGTGTTAGGTGCACGTTTATTATGGAGATTATAGAAATGTTGTAAGGTGGTGAGCAGTGTCAAACTCAAAATATGTGTGATAAGAGGTTTTTTCAAAGAGTATAATGTAAGTTATCTACTTCCTAGAGATAGTAATTCAAAGATAATTTAGATAGAGACTTGTCTTTAGTAGATCATAGTCTAGTAAGGACACATCAAAAGATTATGATAATACACAGTGTTAAGTACTAGGATGAATTTGTGTGCTCAGAGTAGCATTTCACAACTCCAGAGCTAAAAGTTGGAGGAAGGTAGGAAGGAGTTAGCCATACGGAAAAAAAAGAAAGGTAATTCTAGTTAGAAGGGAAACAACATGATACATGTGGCCGTGTGGTATTTTGCATAAGATCAAAATGGTACGTCATGCTCTGGAAGGCTAGAGACTCAGACAGGGCTCACCATGTGGAGCATTTGTGAACCCAGAGAATGACCAGAGCTGTGTCCTATTGGTGATGGAGAATCCTTGGAGAGTGTTTAACAAGAGAGTACCTTACCTAGGAGTGTCATTTTCAAAGATCCCTCAGGATGGAGGGTGTTTTGAAGAAGGCAAAGCCATCCTACAAGTTTTGGAGGTCTTGACCATTGCTCAGGTGACAGAGAGGAGGGTAAGTCTGGACCAGGGGATAGAAAAGGGATCAAGGCAGTGGATTTAATAAATATTTTAGAAGAAAAAATTCATCAGGATCTGACACAGTAAACATTTAATAAAATCTCTTTTTAATGGACTGATTTGGAAAGATAAAGTAGAAATAACAGCCTCTGTCAGGGCAGTGGTATAGAAGTTAGAGGTCAGGTGCTAAGCAAACACTCAATACATGCCTGCTATTGTTATAATTACTATCAGATTCAGAGTCACAGGTTATCCAGGTAATTCTCCTCGAGGAGGCAAAGAAGAGGAGAAAATGGTCCTGGTCTCAAGGGCTCTGGGATTGGGGGTGGGGGCAGCCTGGTGGTCTGCGATCTGGGTTACAGGAGGGAGTCAACATGTTCTAGACCACACAGTGTGCCCCATAAATTGTTATTGGCTCTGATTCCTGCACACATTTTGTCAGAGTTTCCACTCCATATCAGAAGTATGCCTAGATGAACAATACCCATGACGCCATAAGAGCCTGACTCATGTGCAGGAGGCAGAAGAGAGCTCTTTTCTTCCATTGCTGCCCACTTGCTGGGACTTAGATTCTCAGCATCCTCATCTATAAAAGGTCGTGAAGAAACTAGGAGTGTGTGTATATATGTGTGAGGTGTTTATTTTTCAAATTTCCTCAATTGTTCTTTTTCTTCTAACATTTATATGCATAAGTGGTAATTAGGTACTATTTTGCCAGTCAACTGAGAATGTTTGTATAACCTGATATGAGCTTCTGGAAGCCAAGCTTCTGATAAAGTCTCCCGTGCCTTCTAGAACCTTTGAATCTAATTGCAGCAAAATATTGTGTGCATGCAGCCAGAGTTATGTAAAAATGATGGGATGAAAATGAACATCTCCTCTTAGCTGGCTGATCTCCAGCTGAGCTCAGGGATCCTAAACATAACTAGTCTTTACCCAGATAAATGTATGCTATAGCGGGGTTGCACCCTGCGGAGGTAAGGTGAGGAAAGCACCCAAGAGGGGCAGAGTGTCCTGAAAACCAGCCTGGGGTCTGCTCCTCACACTCACCTCTTGGCTGTAGGCTGTATCTGCCAGCAGAGAATGTTTTTTTTTTCTAATTAGCACAAAAGTGCTAGTGGCAGTCCTATTCAGACTGCTGCACCTCATTTCAGCCAGAAGACTGGTCACTTTAATAGCAAGAGACAGAGGAACAGCATAAATGATTCAGAGGAAATGTACCACCACCTCTGAGAAGGCATCTCTAAGCATGGAGGCAGGTGTGGCCACCTGGAATGCAGGTGGCAAAGGTGGAATTGTCTACACATGCAGCTCCTCAGCCAGCACGCTGTAACTGGCAGATCCGTCCTCCTTCCTACCCTTCCCCAAGCCCTCAGCCCCCTGGTGACTGTTCTCACAGTAGCAAACAATATACTTAGTGCCCTTACTTGGAAAAATATAGAATTCTTTTTACCATACATAAAAAAGAGTTCATTTTTCACCTTAAAAGCAATAACTAACTGCTCATTAAAGAAAATGTAGAAATTAAAAAAAGTAAAGATGAAAACAAAAATAAACAATTATATGTGCTCACTACAGGAAAGCACTGTTAATACTTGTTTGTGTTCTGTGCTCAGCTTTTTAATGAAACTCTTTTATATTATGGACATTTTTTTTAACATTGACATAATTATGCACTATGTTGTTTTTTAACTTTCTGTTAAATCATAGATGTTTTGATATGATTACACTCATGTATAACATCAATTTTACATAATTTCCACAATTTTATGTCTGTGTACTATTCCATTGAATGATTATGCTATGTGTTATAGTTGGGCATTCATGGGGTCCTGAACTTTTACCATTAAAAATTACACTCATGTCTATGGCCATGCCACCGTGAAAAAGCCTAGTCCTGTCTGATCTTGGAAGCTAAGCAGGGTCATGCCTGATTAGTACTTGGATGGGAGACTACTTAGGAAGACCAGGTGCTGTAGGTGTAAAAAATAAAAAATAAGGAATTGTAAGCTGACAAGGTCCTTGGAATCTGTGAGGCCAACTAAGGATTGCTTTGCCTAAAACAGAAATTACACTTAGCCCCTTATTTAGGATTATTGTCTTAAGATAGAATCCCGAAAATGCTATTACTCGGTTAAAGTCCATGAATATTTTGAGATTCTTGAGATAACTATCCAATAGCTTTTACTATTCAGATTGCTTCATTCATTCATCAATTTATTTCTTTTTTTGTGTGTTTATAAATATTTATTGGGTTCCTGGTATGCCCCAGATGCTGTGCTGGAAACGAGGTATTCATTACAGGGGAAAGGTCACAACCCCTATGCCTATACACATTGCAAATTTAGTACAGGTAAAGCTTTGATTCAGTAATCAAACAAATGAATGTATAATTTAAAATGATGATAAACTCTATGAATAAAAATACATGATACTCTGAGAAAGTACAACAGAGGCATCTAATTGAGATGTGAAGTAGATCAGGGAAAGCTTCTCTAAGGATATCACTTCACCTAAAACCCAATGGTGAAGTAGGAGTTAGATAAACTAAAAGTGGAGCAAAGCATAGTACATGTAAATGACACAGCACATGCAAAGGCTCTGTGCACAAACAGAGGTTAGAAAGTACGAAACTAAAAGGAGACCACTACTGCCAGAGGAAAAGGAGCAGGAGGAGCTGGAACAACACGAGGCTTGATAGGTAGATTTGGGAAAAATAGCATAAGGAATTGTAGTTTTATTGTTAGTCTAGTGCTATCATGGGAAGCCAGTAAATGGACTTCAGCAGTAAAATAACAAGATTTTGTGTTCTGCATGGGCTGTGGGGCAGACTGGGGAGATTGGGGAGGATGACTAAATGGCATGAGGTTTCTTTTCAGAGAAGTGAAAAAAAAGTTATAAAATGGATTGTGGTGATGAATGCACAACTCCAAAGATACTAAAAGCCTTTTAATTGTACACTTTTAATGAGTGAATTGTATGTTATGTGCGTATATTTCAATAAAGCCATTTATAAAATGTGAAGCTGGCTTCAAAGTGAAGAATGTGTTGTAGGTGGCAAAAGTGGGGTGAATAGATCATTTGTTATAATCAGCTTGGGGTTTTATAGATTGCTCTAGGGTGGTGACCGCTGGAAAGGTTGCAGTGGACAGATTCTGGATATATTTTTGTGCTTACATTAATTTTTCAGATAGAGCGTAATCTTCCCAAAACTAGAGATTTCTATTCTTTTACTCAACAAACACACTCCCCCCAGCTTTATTGAGGTATAGTTGACAAATACGATTGTAATATAAAGTTTACGACGTGATGATTTGACATACATATATATTGTGAAAGAATTCCCACCATCAAAGTCACACATCCATTACCATCACCTCTCATGGTTACCTTTTCCT
Organism: Macroglossus sobrinus; assembly: GCA_004027375.1. NCBI lineage: Eukaryota > Metazoa > Chordata > Mammalia > Chiroptera > Pteropodidae > Macroglossus > Macroglossus sobrinus. The sequence continues at coordinate 143,042 of PVKZ01000985.1, read as the reverse complement.
GTGTGCAAGAACACTCACCTGCTCTCTACACATATTCCAAGTATGCAGTACAGTGTTATTAACTTTAGTCTCCATGCTGTACATTAGAACCTCAGAACTTATTCGTCTTAGAACTGGCATTTTATTCTTTTACCAGGCTGTCCCCATTTCTTCCCCATTCTCAGTCCCTGGCAACTATCATTCTACTGTTTCTTTGAGTTTGACCATTTTTTTTTTGTATTCCACATATAAGTGATATCACTGAAGTATTTATTTTTCTCTATCTAACATTTCACTTAGCATAATGCCCTTTAGGGTCATTCATGTTGTTGCAATTGGAAGAATATTTTTCTTTTGTAAGGCTGATTAATATTCTATTGTGTGTGTATATACCACATTTTTTTATTTCTTTAGATTGTTTCCATGTCTTGGCTATTGAGAATAATGCTGCAATAAACATGGGAGTACAGACACCTCTTTGAGAGAGTGATTTTTATTTTCTTTAGATAAATACCCAGAAGTGAGATTGCTGGATCATATTGTAGTTTTATTTTTAATTTATTGAGAAACCTCAAAACTTTTTTCTATAATAGCTGTACCAGTTTACACCCCATCAATAATGTAAATGTGTTTCCCTTTCCCTACTTCTCGCCAGCATTTGCTGTTTCTTGACTTTTTTATAATAGCTATTCCAATTGGTGTGAGGCGACATATCACCGTGTTTTGATTTGCATTTCCCTGATGATTAGTGATGTTGAACATCTTTTCATGTACCTGTTGGACATTTGTACATCTTCTTTGGAAAAAATATTCAGGTCCTTTGTCCATTTTTTAATTGGGTTTTATAAACAAACAGTTCTTACAAGCTCAAAAGCCTGGGATTGAAAATTTGCTAAAACAACAGGAGGACAAAAGAGAGATCAAGAATGTTCTTAGGAGAACCAGGGGAGTCCTTGGGGTGGGAAGCAGGAAGATGCCTTATTTTAATTTGAAGGATGAATAACATTTTAGCAAAAGAAAGGATATGGACGTGGAAAGTGGAGTGGGAGAGAACTGAATGACAGAGAGAGGTGGAAAGTTAAGAAAGCATTATGAAAAGCTGAAGGAAGCAATACTGGTATCATTTGGCTGTGAGGGAGGCAGCAGGACATAAAAGTGACTGCAGATCAAAGTAACCAAATTATTTACTAAAATACAGATTGTAGAAGAAACAAAGCTATGTGTTCACCAAACCATGCCATATTCTTCTGGGACACTCAGGAATACTGTATTTTCCAGCAGCCCGTGGTGGATTAATGGCAGGAATGGCCCACTTGGTTTATATCTTTATCTATGCCCATGTGATAGTTCCTCCCACACTGACTCTGGACTTGATGGCTTGTTCTATCAGTTTCTTATTTCTGCTATAACAGAACACTACAACTTAGTGGCTTAAAATGACATAAATTTATTATCTTACAGTTCTAGAGGCCAGTAGTTTAGAATGGGTTTTGCCAGCAAAGATCAAGTTGTTGGCAGACTATGTTCCTTTCTGAGGGCTCAAGGAAATCAAACATTTCCTTGCTTTTTCCAATTTCTGAATGATATCTGGATTTTTTGGTTTATGTCTCCTTCCATTTGTAAAGCTGGAATGGCTAGTCAAGTCTTTCTCACAATGTCATCTCTCTTATTCTAACTCTTCTGCCTTCCTTTTTTCCATTTAAAGACCCTTGTAACTACTTTGGGCCCATGATAAGTTCCTCATGTTAAGATCAGGTGACTAGCATTCTTAATTCTCCCTTGCCATGTAACAAAATATTTTAATACATTTCAGGAATTGAGATGTGAGCATTGTTAGGGAGTCATTATTCTGCCTATCTCAGTCTACCCTCCAGCCTCCAAAGAGTCAAATCCCACATATTAAATACATTCACCTCATTTCAAGATCCCTAAAGTACTCAAGCCATTATACCTGCTTGGCCAATGAGCCAGTTGCAAACATGATGAAGCAGAGATTTGAAAGGCAGCTGTGCACTGAGACTTGCTCTCTTGCTGTTCTCAGAAGTTTGAGCTGCCACAGAACAAGCCTGTGCCAGCCTGCTGGATGAGGAGAGATTCATGCCATGTTATCTCTGTTCCATTCAACAGCGTCAATGACCAGAAGAATCTAATGTAAAGATGTTTGAGTCAGCCCTGTGAAGTCTAGCATAAATTGCCAACCCACAGAATTGTAATCTAACTACCTGAGCTAAGCTTTGAGGTGGTTTGTTACATAGCAATACATAGTTAATATATCTTCTCACACCTACGTGAGCTCATGCGACTAGTTTTTACCAAAAGAATATAGACAAGAATGTTGTACTTCCAGGCCTGGCCCCTAAAATCTTCTGCAAACCTGTCTACTTGCCCTCTCTGGGCCAGTAAGGAGATACTGGAAGACAGTGGACAAAATAAATGGAGGAAGCATGAGTCCTGTTACTACTTAGAGGACAGCTGTCCAGAGATCTACCCAACTAGGAATGTCCTCACTGAACTTTGAGTGAATGAAGTGATCAAGTGCTCGCATGAATTTTAATTAATTCACTGAAATATTATTTATTGTTTTTTGTTATGGCAGCTAGCATTATTGATCCTAATGCTTGGTATTGCTACCTAATAATTGGTACTAGGTAAATTGATATATACCATGCTTAATCTGATAAGATATCAAATTCATAGACTAGATAGTAGGGAAGGATATATGTTGAGAAAGAGGTGAATTGGGGGACAGAATGTGAACAATTTCTTATTCCTGCTTAGGCATTTATTTGTAGTGTTTTAAGTCATAAAAAGGCAATAGTCATTTTCAGTAGGAAAATGACAAGATGAACTATAACTGTTAAATACCTTTTCCTCTCTCTCTCTTCTCACACTTTGTTACCTAACATCATGCTGTAATCACTGTCAGTGTTTAGTAAATAACCATTTAGAGCAAGGCAGGAAGGAGCCATGTGAAATGGTGTTATTATTATCAGTATCTGCTATTCTTAGCCATTGCATGATTTTCATTCTTTATTAATTGCATCCACTGCTTTTAGTTATGGTACCACATATACTTACTTGAATTTAGTTTAATGTTTATAGCTATGCTTTGCTCCCTTTTAATCTTCAAGGGACACACCAGTTCTATCCTCATCTTCCTGTAGAAGAACTCCCTAAAATAGATCCAGACTGTGAAATGCACCTATTGATTTCTGTAGAATTCAATCAGCAGAAAGCCAGTCTAGGCCTATGTGAAGTTTATATGTTCTTGAGGTCTCAACTTCCTTTCATAACAAGAAACACATCATCTTTTAAAGATAAGCTATTAAAATTTAAGTTTTGGAGGTCTTTGGAGTGCCAGAAATCTTTGCAGTCTCTATCCTCTTATCCTTATTGTAAATTTCTGTGTCTGATTCATCACTTCAATAAAAAATCAGTTATGCTACCCTCCTACCCACTCTTCATCATCTTTGTACCCAACTTTCTTTGCCCTTTCTTCTTCATGGTTATTCACTCTTATTGAAATAGTAAGCTCCAGATTGTTTACAGTATATTTATGGTATCATTTAGTTAAAGAGAAGGTTTTCAAGCTAAGCACTTTTATTTTACAGGGACTTTCTATGTTGTCTAGGACCAGGAAATTAGTAGATCGACACTTCATTACATTTTTGCTCTTATATTAATGATAATTAACCAATGGTTGCCAACTTTATTAAAGGATGTTAATGAATAAAAAAATATTATCAGAAAATAATAATTAACCTTGACTATAAAAGTATTAACCAGAGGCAATGAATCACTTTCTCAAGCTTAGTAAACACTTAGAAGGTATTAACTGTTCCTAAAGAAGTAATTAGAGAACTTAGCTGTTCTGTTTCAAACACAAAACATAGGGTCAAACACAGGGTGTAAGTCTGGTAATTGTGGATGAACATTAGCCACATGGTTGACATTGGGTGTTGCACTCACAGAGCCAGATGCTTTCTGATAGGTGAATCTACAACATCTCCAAGCATTCATTTCTTTAAAAAATAACTCAGGAATAACACCACCTGCCACAAACTGCCTAATCATTCCCTATTTGGGCTGATTATTTTATATTTTATTTGTACTGTAATAACAATAATAGTAACAATTTATTACACATCTTGCAAAGTTGCTTTCCATACAGGTGATAAATATGTGCACCGTTATCAGAAGTATACTGTTATGCAGGAATAATTGACATGTAATAAACTACATACATTTAATGTGTACAATTTGATAAGTTTTGACATGTGTATAGATCTATGAAGATATCACCACAATTGACATAGAGAACATCTCTATCATCCCTAAAATTTCCTGTTTCTCTTTGTAATTTCTTATTCCCAAATCCCTGACTCCTTGCAGGCAAACACTGACCTTTTTATCACTATAAATTAGCTTTGATTTTTTTAGAATTTGAAATAAATGAAAATATACAGTATAGTTTGTTCATCATATTTATTTTGAGATTCTTGCATTTTACAGAGGCATTAATATTTTCTTTTATTACTGAGAGTATTCCATTATATGGATAAATCACAGCTTGTGTTTCCATTCATCTGATGTTGGACATTTGGGTTAACTAGAGTTTTTGGCTATTACAAATAAAGCTGTTATAAACATTTGCATACAAATCTTTGTATGGTCATATGGTTTTATTTCTCTTGGGTAAATATCTATAGATCATATGGCATAAGTATTTTTAATTTTTTCAGATACTGCCAAACTGCTTTCCAGAGAGGTTTTACCATTTTATATTCCAAGCAGAAGTTTATGAGAGTCTCAGAGTCTTGTGAAGTTGAATATAAAATGTTTATTTATATGCACTTGTTTCTCTTGGGAGAGGATCGGTAGCCTAAATATTCACAGCCAATATATTTCCAATATGATGTTTTTATTTTAGTTATTTTCTATTTATCTTTTGCCATTGCTTAATAACAATTCATTTGGTTCTAATTTTTAAAAAGCAATTATTTCTAATTTGTTCTATTTCATAAAATAATATATTTTGTGGAGAAAATTTTCTTCTTGTCCTCATATCTTTCACATTGAGTTGTCATGATACAGAATTCTTCCAAAAGTTATATTTTCTTTCTGGGTGCTAATTATCATAACTTTTTTATTTCTATCCTCATGCTTTTTCAAGCTACCTTGAAAACTTATCCCCACTATCTAGACTGATCCTAAACCTGGACATGCTTCTCTAAGACCAAAACAAAACAAAACAAAACAAAAAAACAAAACAAAACAAAAAAACAAGATCAAGAGAGGAATAACTCTAAATTTCTGAGTTTTTGATCTGAGCAGTTGAGTATATTCATAACCGCTAAACAAGGCAAAATGAGAGTCAGCAGGGAAGGTGGTTGAACAGAAAGAGGCCTCTGGTTTTGAGGCAGGTAACAACTTTTGTTAGCTGCCGCTAAGTGTATTTTTTTTGTTTGTTTGTTTCTTAACATTGGACAGGGGTGAAGTTTGGGATATTTAGTAGTATTCTATGGGATTTTGCCACTTTCTCATAATGAGAAAGTGAGAAAGATGTGTGTATGTGTGTGAGAGTGTGTGAGTGTGTGTGTGTGTGTGTGAGAGAGAGTGTTTCTGACTTACAATATTTGGATTATATTTTTTTTTACTTTACTATGGTGCACAAGTGATATGCCTTCAGTAGAAACTGCACTTTAAATTTTGATCTTGTCACAGGCTAGCAATACATGGTATGATACTCTCTCATGATGGTGGGCTGTGCAGTGAATCACAACTCCCAATCAGCTATGCAATCATGAGTGTAAACAACAGATACTCTACAGTGCGCTGTGTTACCAGTGTTTTTTGGATATTATGTTCTTAGTATGTTTAAGGCAGGCTTGGTGTATTAAATACATTTTTAACTTGTGATATTTTGAATTTATGATAAGTTTATCAGGACATAATCCCATCACAAGTCAAAGAGTGATTGTGTTATTTGGTATATATATATATATATATATATATATATATATATATATATATATATATATATATATATTTGGATTGATAATATATGTTTATAATATATATCTTTGGTATAATAAGTTATTTTGGTATATTTGATTGTATTATTTAGTATAAATATTTGGCACACGTGTGTATGTGTGTGTGTGTGTGTGTGTGTGTGTGAATCGTATTGATCTCAGGTAGAAGTAGTTTTATATTCTGATCCAACAGCAATATCACTCTTTGAAGATATGTGTGCATTCTTCAATTTGATAGGGCTGCTAAAATAAATAGGATGATGTGTATTAGGTCTTAAAACTATTTCTTCTGAAGACTTGAGGGTGCTTTGAGACATTTAAAACAAAAACTCTGTGGAAGAACCATTGAGATCAGTTATTCCATGGTACTTCTAATTTTACCACTTTGAAAAAGAGTCGGGCATTATTGACTAATCATGAATATACTCATACCCTATTCAATAGAAATGTGTTTGCATGTACTAAAAGATGTGTATAAGAATGTTCATAGCTGCTTTTTGGGTCAAAGCCCCAAACTTTAAACAATCTAAATGTCTATCAACATCAGAATGAATATATCAATCATGGACTATTTATACACGAGAATTCCATATGGCAATGCAAATAGAGTGTTTCTATATGTAGCAATATGGATGAATCTTACAAATATCATGTTGAACAAAATAAGACAGATGCAAAAAAATATGTGGTATAGGACTCTTTAATATGAAGTTCAAGAAATAGGCAAACTAACTATTATGTTTGTGTGTGCATGATTATGTGATAAAACTATAAAGAAAAGCAAGAAAGTTGTTAAGATATTGGATACCATATCTTAATAGTGGTTACTTTCATGAAGGAAAGAAGAAATAGAGGTTGGACAGGGTTCAAAGGAGGTTTCTAAGGTTCTGAGTACTGAATTGTGCTTATGAATATTTTGCATTTTGACAAATCATTGGTATACAGTTTTGGTTATTATGGTTTTCCATGTAAAGTCTATGTTTAATAAATTTATTAAAATAAAGGTTAAAAAAACATGTCCTTCAGCCACTTTTCATGCAGGTTGATCTGGAAATTTGTTCATCTCAAATTTTCTTTTAAGATGATAATTTGACATCCCATCCATACTCTCTTGTTTCTCCAGGTGCTTCATCCTTGATTTATTTTCTCTTACACAGGAGCCAATGGCTTCTACAACTGTGGCTAGAAGGTAGGTAGGCCTGCTTGGCTTGAGTGGGGGTCATTTAAAGAAATCACTGGAGCCACAGTCTCACTGTCCCCATGCTCCTAATTCTCAGAGACTGGACATTCATCTACCATCAATTGACTTAATATTCCCCTGGGAGTCAGCCTGAGAGGCAGTGTGCATGCCCTTTTCTTCAAAAAAGCCCTTTCTCCATCTTGTCAACTTTCTTTTATTTCAGACTTCAGATATTTCTTCTTTAGATGCTATAAAGGCAAAAAACCTGGAGTGGCATAAGATAGAAAGAAGAAATCCTTACTACACTGATTAATTGACTTTAAATTAAAAATAGCAAACCACTGTCCTCAAAGTAAACTTACCTAAATATGTCTTACTCTTTAAAAAAAAAAAAAAGAATCATTGACCATTTTCTCAAAGGACACACTAATTAAAAGTGATTTGATGATAGCAAGGGAACAAATGTTTATTGATTTCCTATTGTGTGTCAGACATTGTGTTAAGCTCTTGTGTAATTCCACCTTATGGAGTACATATTATTACCTCCAGTTTATAGGTGAAGAAACTGAGGCCCATGGAGCATCACTGACTTGCTCTTGCTCACACAGATAGTGATAGAGAAACTAGGATTTGAAACTCTTCTGGGCTTGGCTCCAAAAAAGAGACTTTCCTCTTCATTACAGTGTAGAGCTTCTGGACAGGATTATATATAGGGCAGACCCGGCAAAATAAATATGTTACACTGTAAACATCAGACAAGTTAGATATTTGTCAAAGTAAATGAATTTTAATGCAAGGTGGTAAAGGAGAGATCTTCCTACCTCTATACTACCCTTGAGTGAACAAAGTAATTATTGGCAGAGGCAAAATCATGGTGTCTGGATAACTCATTAGCTCTTATTTGTTTAAAGTCTGATGGTGTATGACAAAAGGATTTGTTCCAGATGTCAGAGCAGCACAATAGGGTTTAACAGCCTGTGCATTAGAAAAGCTTCACTGCAGGAAGTCACAGGAGGTCACTGAGACAGAGAGACTGGTCAAAGCATGTTCAACATCACAAAAGTCCCTACCTCTCCTCCAGGAAAGTCACCACTTTCTGTCTCACCTCATTCATAAATTCTTTACTCACAACTGTGGACATTAATGCCTTTTCCATTTTCTGAACTTAGGGTATTTGAAAGGTTTATTTAGATAAATTTCTTTGGGAGTTTGGTGCTGGAAAACATTTTACCTGAAAAAAAAATTATACATATATAGTATTATTATATTATGTATATTTACATAATCCAAACTATTCAATTCAACATGTTAGTTTTTTTCTTTGCTTGTCAGGAAACTCAGAGCTCAATTTCTTACTCAAGTTCAGAGTTCTGCTTAGCCTAACTTTTGCTCATTCTATTATATGCCTTGTTTCATCGCATTTAAATGGTCTTCTATTATCTGTATGAGTCTTTATCCACTTTACTCTGCTTTCATTTTTTCCTTAGCAATGATTACCACCTGGCATATCATTTATTTGTAAATTAGTTTATTATCTGTCTCCTAATAGGAAGAATATAAACTTCATGACAGTACAGACATTATCTATTCTGTTCACTGCTGTATTCTTGAAGCCTAAAACAGTGCCTTAAAGACAATAGACTTTCAAGAAATATTTTTGATAATTGAATAATAAGAATAATAATAAGAACTGAATAATAATAATAAGTTTCAAAAAAGAATTTGAAGTGGAACTGATCATCAACCTCACTTTCATGAATTCTAGAGAGAAGAAAGGAAAGTCAAGACTTGAGGAGTCCTTGAGGAATCATGATCTTTGCTTTTCCATCTACCTATCATTAACTCATTGAACCTACCTACATACTTTTTCTGTAGCTACAGAGTGAAGCCAGACTAGCTCTACCTGTTACAGTTGCTCATGTCGTTGTCCCCTCCACCCACCCTAATTGGTTCCTCCTTTATTTTAATTTGACCCATTTTTACCTTCCCCCAGTTTTCCTTTGAAATTCATATCCTTTCAACTTGTTGATTTAGTTTCCTTGCTGTGGCCCCTATTCCCTATGAATACTTTTGGGAATAAAATGCCTTGACCATGCCTGTTCTTAAATGTTACTTGTAAGCTCTGAGAATCTCAAAAGGATGGGCTGCTGTAAGGGAAGCACTTACAACTCCTTAGACATGGAGCCCCACCCAAAAAGTCCCTGTTAGTCCAAACTCCCAAGTCTCCTCTCTTTCTCTGTCTGATTACAGGATAGATGGATGGAGGAGGCCCTTTCTAGCTATTAAAATTTTCTTGGTTTTGCTCCTTACAGTGTCACCCATCTCTAACTAGCTTTATGACTTGATTTTATGACTTTTTTCTTTTAATTCTGATTTCTCCATCATTTCCCTAATTTTGCCCAAATGAGGAGGGATATTTTATTAATTATATTCTCAGTTGATTAATAACTCCCAAGGGAAGCCTAACTCTTCCATAAATAGTTACTTATACCAAAGAAATAGGGGCAAGTCTCCACAGAAATGAGCAATCCCTGGAGATCTACCTTATTTATTGTTTTCTGCCACTGACAGGAAACAGAACCCCAAACCTGCTTTTCTTTAAAGTAGTCCCATGGTGCAGCCATCATTTGCAAACCCTTCATTATCACCTATCTGAGAAGATTCAACACGTCCTCTTTAAAGTGTTACCTAACAAAAAGAGTGTATCCATGTGGCACAAGCAGAGTCAAACACTAAACACCGAGAATTGCAGTAAAGAAATTAGAGTCATTTTATTTTCAGAGAGCTAAACAAAGAGAATGGGAAAACTATGGCTCAAACGCCAGAACGCCCCAATCCAGGGTTCAGGGCAGGTTTTAAGGGTTTAGGGGGAACAAGTACAAGGACGTCCTTGCAGAGCACATTTTAATTAGAACTTGGAGCTTGGCCTTTTACAGTAAGGGACTTCAGCACTGGATCTTCCTGGACAAGTGACCCTTTGTTCTTGAAAGAGTTCTGGTGTTCAAGTTTGGGTCATGCCCAGGTCCTCTGGTTCCTGTGTTTGGGGGTGATGGGGCGAGTCTTTGGTTCTTGTTGCAGCTGGAGGTCAAAACTCTCCCCTTGCACATGCTTTGGTAGAATGTCTTGCGGTCTCAGTCTGTTGTCTCTGAAAAGCAACTCAGTGTCTTGTTAAACAGGACAGTACCATTTTGAACTGGTTCTGCTCTTACAAAAATAGCAGTGAAAACTATTTGCTCTAACATTTCAGTTTCAAGGTGGGCATGATGATCAATAGAATGCCTTAGTAATAATAAATATAAAATATTGCTCTTAGCATGTGACACACATAGGCATTGCTTTTTTATTCTTTTATGCTTCACTTTCCCATATGTGAGTGCTGTCATCCTGACAAGTATGAGAGATTATTAAAGACTGAAAATATTTGTTACACTTTTTGTTTTCTCAAAGAACCTAGAACAGTGCCTCTCACTCAGAAAGTGATCAGTAAATATTTGTGGCTGGGAATAGATATTAGCTCTTAGATTTTTAATTGACCTTTTTGGAGCTGGCACCAGAACACACACACACACACACACACACACACACACACACACACACACACACACATGGGGCAAACACAACTTGTAGTCACCCCAACATACTGAAGGATTCCATGGCTTTCAGACTCAATCTTGTTGAAGCTGCCTGCGTTATGTGTCTTCCCAGCCCAGGCCTTCACCGATAAAAGACATTGTCCTCCAGCTAGGGATTGCTCACTATTTTTGAAATCTGAAGTGGTTTGTGTAGCTGATATCCAGCCTGTTTCCATCAGATCAGATACAGGTGTTTCCCACCCGTTATAGCCTTTCTATTTTCCCTTATGATATTTCTCCTCTTCTCATCAACAGCTATTACAAAAGTTTTCCTCTCTGTCTTTGGGGGTCTTTGTTTTGTTTTAATCAGTTTGAACTTCCTTTGTCCAAGGCCAACCCTCCCCACCCTTCATCCCCTTTCCTCAACTGCTCTTCCTCAACTTTATGAACAACTCTAATGTTGTTCATTGCTCAGCTAGGTCAGGCTAAGTGCTATAGCAAACAAGCCCCAGAAGTCAGTGGCTTAAACCCATATGTGGTTATTTCTCACCCAGATTGCAGACAAATATGGGTGAGTGAGGTCTTTCTGAAACCCAGATTCTACCATGCTCTAGGGCCCCAGAGTTCCTCAGTGGACATTCTGCAGTTGACCAAACAGAAGAGAGAGACAGAGTATCATGCAATGTGCATCTCACTATTTATGTTGCATTGTCCAGAACTCAGCCGTAGGCTGTGTGCCCTCCCTGTGTGCCCAGGAAGAAAAGGAAAAGTGGATATAAGCAGTGTCTGTACCACCAATGTCACAAGACACATTGAACAGTAGTTTATATCACTTTTGTAAATCGTAGGATTATTTCAGGCCTGAGGAAAGAATGTGGTCTGTTTAATATTTGGAAGTCAATACTCCCATCATTGTTTGATTAGCAGGAATTGACCAGAAGATCCAAGTCTTTTTATAACAATCATAGTTAATACTCTGCGCCAAGCACTGTTCCAGACACTTTACATTTTATTTACTCCTTACAATGTCTCTATGAGATTGGTATTACTATTGTCCTCACTTTACAGATGAGCAAACCAAGGAAAAAAAAGTTAGGTAACTTTTCCAAGCTAATAAATAGATGAGCTGGGATTTGAACCCAGGAAGTCTGATTCTAGGATCTATAGATTTCACAACTATGATATTCTTTTCTAAAATGGGACAGGGTCAGCCAGACCTTCTCTTTGATTCTGAAGTGTGTGAAGAAAAGTGAGTGCCCTATTCTTTCATATTCCACAAGCATAGAGATGCACTAAAACTTTATAGTTCACATGTACACGGTGCCTGTCCTCTTCCTACTTCTTAGTCTCTTTCTTGTACAAAAATGGTCACAAATGACACAAACTGCTTAACAGTTTTTCCTCTAATTTTATCTGTTTGTCCCACTGGCTATACAGAAAAAATCAAACTACTTCCCCTTTCACTTTCTCTCCTCCTTTCCCATCCCTGCTTTTTAACAATTAAAGAGATTTAATGAACACCTACTAGGTGTCAGACACTTTTCTTGGTGCCAAAGACTGGAGGAGACAGAGGAGACATGACAACTATGCCTGTTTCTAATGGCATCCTGGATCATAATGGAAAAGAGACACAGCAGAGCACTAAACTCAACAGAACACTAGATATCTAAATATTTAGTATGGTGCCAGCTGGTTGATGATGCCACAAAGAAAATAGAAACAATAGTGGTCACGGACATCTTTTGAAGACATTGGGGCAAGACATGATAACTCAAGAAAACATATTTTAAAATGTGAAGTGGGAATATTCCAGGAGGAAGGAATTGCATGTTCAAAGACTCAGAGTCCTTTTGTCTTTTGATATCATTTTTACACTTGCATTCTTTCTTTCAAAAATAACTTTTGAAATAATTACAAACTTACAAAAGAATTAAAAGTACAGTTGAGAGAACTCCTTTATCCCTTTCACTCATATATTTCCCAGCTGTTAACCCTGAATTGCATTGTTCCATATTGCCCTCCTTTGCTCTCACTCACCATCTCTCTTTTATCCCCTCCTTCCCTACCTCCCTCCCCACTCCACACACGTGCACATACACCTCTTTTCTTTCACCATTTGAGGGCAAACTGTAGCATGACATCCTTCATTTACAAATATTTTAGTATGTATTATCTAAACAAAGGTACTCCTTTACATAACCACCATAAGATTCTCTGAGTCAACATTTTTACAGTGCTACCTACCATCCAATCCATAGATGCCATTCGAATTTTGCTAACTGTTTCTACTGTATCTCTTTTTCCTTTATGGTCAAAGAAGCCGTCCAGAAACGTGCATTGTATTTAGTTGTGGTCTCTGCTAGTCCCCTTCAACCTGGAACAGCTTGTTATCTGCCCTGTCTCTCAGTCCTCAACAACTTAAAAGAGTATAAGCCTCACATGCTATTAGATGACCTTTAGTGTGGGTCGGTCTATCTGATATCTCTCCAGGACCAGATTCAGGTCATGCATTCCAAGTAGGGATATCACAGAAAACATGCTCATTTCTCAGTACATCACATTAGGGGTACATGATGTCAACCCATACTACTCTCCACTGGTGATAGTGACCTTGATCACCTGGTCTTGCTAATTTATGCCAGGTTTCTTCACCATGATGACATTTTTCATTATGTAACTGGTTATTATTTTGTGAGGGCATATTATGAGATCATACCAATATTTGATGTACTTCATCAAACCACCACCCACCTACCCTAGCATGCCTGAATCAATCAATGCCTGCTTGAATCAATAATCAGAGATCCTCTATATCCAATAACCCCTGTGATGGCTGTCCAATGGTGGCTTTCTGTTTCCCTCATCCCTTTTATACTTATTCATTTGAATTTTACTATAAGATAGAACTTTTTTTGTTGTTCATTTGTTTTTGTACCTCAGTATGGACCGAGAAACTCTTATTTTATTATTATATTATAATTTGTAATACACACTGTTTGAAACCACATTTTTTTAAGCTTAGTCTCACAGTTAGATTAATTCAGTGCTTACAGCCAATCTGTTTACTATCATGTTACTGTTCATTTCTTGGTTGGCTGAAGTTTATCATCTAGTGTTTATTAACAAGACTCTATGGGATTATATTCTCTAAGTTTTTACACACTTTAAAATGTTTTTTTTTTCCCTTTAACAGCTTTATTGAGTTATAATTCACATACCATACAATTCACTCATTTAAGTTGTACAATTCAATGGTTTTTAGTATATTCAGAGTTTTGCAACTATTACTACAATTTTACAACACTTTTATCACTCTGAAAAGGAATCTGGTACCTATTAGTAGTCACTCTCCATTTTCCTCACATTCCCCGCAGCCCGAAACGACAAACAATGTACTTTCTATCTATACAGAGTTGCCTAATCTGGACATTTCACATAAATGAAATCATACAATATGTGGTCCTTTGTGATGATTTCTTTCACTTAGTATAATGTTTTCAAGGTTTATCCATGTCACAGCATATATCAGTACTTCATTCCTTATTAATGTTGAATAACATTCCATTGTATGTGTATAGCATTTTGTTTATCCATTCATCAGTGGATGGACTTTTGAGTTGTTTCACTTTGGGCTGTTAAGAATAATGCTGCTGTGAACATTCTTGTACAAGTTTTTGCATGGACATAACTTTTCATTTCCCTTTGACATATACCTAGGAGTGGAATTGCTGGGTCATATGGTAATTCCATGTTTAATATTCTGAGGAAATACCAAACTGTTTTCCACAGCATCTACCCCAGTTACATTTCCACCAGCAATGTACAAGAGTTTCTATTTCTCCACATCCTCACCAACACTTACTCTCTATCATTTTTTAGTATAGCTATCTTAGTGGCTATGAAGTGATATCTCACTGGATTTCTAATCTGTATTTTCCTGATGGCTAATGATGTCGAGTGTCATTTTTTGTGCTCATTGTCTATTTCTTTATTTTATGTAAAGAATATCTATTCAAATCCTTTTAAATTGGGTTATTCATCTTTTATTGTTGTGTTGTGAAAGTTCTTTATTTATTCTAGATATAATTCCATTGTTAGATATACGATTTAGAAAAATTTTATTCCACTTGTAGGCTGTCCTTTTACTCTCTTTATAGTGTCATTTGAAGCACATATAATTTTAATTTGGATAAAGTCCAATTTATTTTTCTTTTCGTTGCTGTGTTTTTGCATCATATTAAGAAATTATTGTCCAATCTAAGGCCACTAAGATTTAACTTTATGGTTTCTTTTAAGAGTTTTATAATTTTAGCTATTATATTTAAGGTTTTGATCCATTTGAAGTTAATTTCAGTACACACTATGAATTAGAAGTCTAACATCATTTTTTTTCCATGTTGATATTCTATTTCCCCAGAATCATTTGTTCAAAAGACTAGTCTTTCTGCCATTAAATTATTTTGATACCCTTGTCAAAAATCAATTGAATGTAAATGTAGAGGTATAGTTCTAGATTCTCAATTATTTTTCATTGCTCTATATGTCTATCCTTATGCCAGGACTAAAATAATTTTCCCTACTTTATACCTTAACAAAAGTTATGCTAGTTATAAAGTGATTGGGTCACCATTTCTTACCTTGAAGATTTAGGGAGTTTAGCTTCACTATCTCTAGCACAAAATATAGAGAAGGTTGAGAAACATTGAGTAATTTTTATTCTTCAAGCTAACTTGATATTCCTAAAGGATGGTTTCTTTATGTATAATGCTCACTGTTCCTTAGGTATATCTTGGTGCTAATGTCAGTTCCATATCAGTTTTTCTTGAGGCCATGATGTGTTTTCACTATGTGGATCTGATCTTTATTTTATAGAAAGCATTTTTCACTAACTCTTAAAACATAATTTTTAATTTTATTATTTTAGCCTATTTTGGGAACTTAACAATTACAAGTTGGAACTTTTAAAATTTTATTCTCTTCATAAATATATAGATAATAGAAGATAGATAACTAGACAGAGAGATGATAGAAAGATATATGATAAACAAATATAGATATTATATATATGCATTTATAAAAATATGTATATACTTTATGTCCTCTCTTATGTTCATTTCTGCAATGAACATAAAAGAGGAAATAAAGATTTGCTATTTTTAACCCTTTCCTTCATAATAATTACTGTGCTTTCAACCATATTAATTATTGTCTTCTTTTTAATGTAGCTTATATATCTCAGAAGTTTTGTGTCCCTTTTTTACTTTCTTTTTGTTTGTTTTTTTCCTACAAGCTTATGTTTCATTTCATTCTGTTGTGTCATTTATCTGTGCTTATATTTTCCCTTAATCTTTTTTTTCAAAATTCTCTATTAAAAGTTCTTTAATGAATAAAATTATAATGACACCATTCCTCTGTTGAAAGACCATCATTTTCTCTATGTATTTCTCATTTGCCATTTTCTCCCACTTTTTTCTCCTTCTTTGTTGTATAAGTTCAATATAGTTCTTGTCTCAGTCCCTTTTATATTATACTTTGTCTTTGACTGAAGAGTTTTTTTCTGAGCATACAATATGTATAAAGATTCTGTGTTGGGAAGGGCAGAATTACTGAGGCCAGAAGTAGTTCCCCTTGCTGTCCTGTGAAGTTGCTCAGGACCCTTTCATGTCCATGTGAGCAGGCCAACAGAAACATGCTCCCACTGCAACTCCCCTCATCTACTCTGTCTACTGATTGTTTCCTGCAACTAGGATGCACCTGTTCCAGTGCTGTTAACTTTTTAAGTGTTCACAAGCATATACAGGAAGGGAGTCTAACAAAATAGTATCTGTGATTCTTTCTTTATACTTTTCTATAGTTTCATTTTTAACAAAAATGTGTATTATTTCTATAATCATAAAGTCAATGCATTTTATTAAAAAGTGGGAGGTTCACATAGTTACAGTGAAGTGAAAAGCAGACTTGGGTGAGTGAGAAAGCTGGTTTTATAAGCTGCACCTCTAAAGTGTCCCAGACTAATAACTAATGACAGGTCAATTGAGGGGTACATAGGGCTCAGACCTGGCAAGGCAAAATGCACCACTACAGTTAAATAAATCATCAGATTAAGCAGGAAAAAAAATACCTGAAGCCAGGCTGGACAGAGGAAAAATCTTGTACATTCCAATTATATGATAATTATCACAGTTCCTATGTAAGAGAAAACTGAAACTCTGAGAAGTTAGGTAAATTGCCCAGAGTCTTTCCATTGGGCCGATTAATTCCTGCTTTTTCAATTCCACCTCCCAAGGCCTTTCTTCTCCTTCCTGCCTACTTATTAGCTCTCCAGCTGGGTGACTCAGTGCATGGTGATGCTATTAGCCAAGAGAGGGGCTGCCAGGGAGGAAAGAGGAGGCAGCTTGCAGGGAGAGATAATGAGCTCTGTTTTGGACATGATGAGTTATTGTGAGTGTAGTACTCACAGCTCCACTGTTGGAATAATATGGAGGCAGAGGCATCATTTTATGTGAAAGCCCACTGCTCCTGTCACTTCACTCCTGTCAGTCAAAGGAAGAAAGACAATAATGTTTCTAGAACCCTGCTGGTGGCTGTCTTTCTCCCAGAATAAAACTGTGTAGTACAGATGACACTAGGATCTCACGAAGATGAGGCTCTGACAGTACCTGCTCTGACTCATCCATGGGCCAAATAGTATCAGAATCACATCTTGGCATCAGAATTATTTCTCAGCATCTGTCCTTCTCTGGGCTCCTGGATGGAGCATTCTAGACACCTTGGGGATGAAGTCGGGTGAGAGAGCAGTGACTCTGAAATGAATAATCCTGAAACTTCACAGATTCACCTTCCCATTGTAGTCCTCAGGCATTTTACCAGGGCCAGATTTCCACCTTAAACTGACAAACACAACATCCAGAATGATTCCCTGCCTTTCTGCATAGACCAGTTTACCAAGACTGATGCTGAGGGTTCCAACAACAGAAGTATGTCAGCCAAACTAACATAACCTGTGTGTGACAAACCTTTTGCAGAAGAGGCAATTGTTGAATTTCAAGCCTATTTTCAAAGTGTGCCTGTGAAGAAAACAATGATAGTATATTTCTTTATTTCTGGTTGAGATAGGATCATAAGTCTGTGTCCTGTAATTTTTTTTTCTGTTTTTGTATCAGATTGGAATTCAAATTCAGACTCTGCCACTTATTGGTTCCATGACTTAGGATAAGTAATTTAGTCTCTAAACCTCAATTTTCTCATAGTAAAATGGGCATAATAAAACCAATCTCATAGCATCCTTGTGAGAATTCCATTAAAAGAGATAATGTGTGGAAAACATTTATCACAGAGTTTGGGACATAGTAAGTGCCAAATGAATTGCAGCTATTATCAAAATTATTTTGCAAAACAAAATTTACACAATTTCCCACAAAAATATTGTGCCATGTATACAATGTGATTTTTAGTTCTTAAGAATGGATTTAGCAGCCATGGTACATTTTAATGTCTTCTTAGATCCTCTGTACAACAATGCAGATAAACTCCCTGCTCCAGCATTTATGCAAACAGAGCCCATTGTTAACATACAACCAGTTATGAACCAACTCTATTTAGATGGCAAGCAGAAGAGAAAGAGGCCACTTTTTACTGTATGCATCAATTTGTCCCCAGCATCTAGTACTTCATAGGGACTTAATATACATTTTTAGATAGAATAAACTAATCATCTGTTCTATGTCAAACATCATGTGAGGAGCTTTGCAGACTTTCTTTTTTTTTTTTTTAAATTCTTTTCTACCCCTTAAAAACTAACTGATCCTTGTATCAGTCAGGATTGGCTAGGTTATGCTATGATAACAAACACACCTCCAAGCATAGTGGCTTATTAAACAACAATTTCTTACTCACTAACACTATATAGCTAACTGTTGTTTAGCTGGCAGCTTTGCTCACAGTTTCCTCACTCTAGGATTCAGGTACAGCCACTGCTGCCAGTCTCAGGTACACAGAGCAGAGCAAGTACAGGGTGATTTGCAAACTGGCTGTTAACTTCCATCCAGAAAGGACATAGTCTCTTGTGCTCACATGTCACCTGTGCCTGCCTAATATCCAAGAGAAAAACAGGGGGTAATGTTACCATGTCAAGTACCTGAGAAAACACATGGAATCTTGTGAATAAGTCTTTGTATCCTCATTGAGGAAAACTGAGACTCTTAGCCAGATGCTAAGGAAGTGAATCACAGTCTGTCTCTAGAGCAAATTGCATCCCATTTGTCTTTTTGGCCTGCTTATTTCTCATGTATTCATTGAGCCAAATATTTGGTCTTTGTAGATCTACTTTCTCCTAGATTTGAATAAACTGAGTAAATATAGCCAGGTTGTCATTTCATAGAAATATGAACTGACTCCTAGGCAGAAGGACACTCTCCAGAACTACAGAAATAGATAGTTGGCAGGACTCCACGTGACTCCAAGAGACTGGCCATTGTCACTCTGATGTTTCACAGATTTCTAGGACATCAAAATCCAAGTGCCAAATGATATTAGGATTTGTTTTGGAGATGTCCTTGCAATCTGAGCAGATATTCTACAGGTAATTCAAATCCAGGCCTGCTTTTCCAAAATGGCTTACTACCCCAGCTTTCTGAGCAGTTGCTGCCTTTCAAAAAAAATGCAAATTTTGTTACCCATGCTCCAATTCCAGAAAACACCTAGAAGATTTCAATCTTATATAAATGTGACAGGAGATAAAGTATATACTTTCTTTTCTTTTGAAAATAATCACTTAGTAACCCATTGCTTGTCAATTTTGAAATATCACAATTGTTTGAATTCAACATTTTTAAATTTTATTAATAATTTCACTTGTAGAGTGAAGATTATATGTGGTAAATGGACTATGAAAATGTACTCACAATACACAAGTCTTGAATCATTGGTTTCAGTGTCCTAAACCATGAAACCTTACCTGAACCACTGAAAAAAATCTCAGATCACCTGGTGTTTTTAGATAATTCTGTCCTACAACCTTCTCTTATCAAACATGTTAAGGGAAAATCAATTGGTTACAAGTGAGGTAGAAGCACATGGAAAGGGTTGAAGAAAAATCAAATAGTTACAAGTTGGGTAGAAGCAGATGGAAAAGGTAGAAAAGAAATATAAACCAGTGCAGGACTTAATTTAGTGGTTCTCAACCAGGGATGTGAATCATCATCATTTGCATAGCTTTTTATAATCTGCCTGTCCAGGATGCATCCCAAACCATTAAATCAGAACTCCAGATATGAGGCCCAGAACAAATTTATTTTTTAAAACTCCCAGGATGTCACTTTAGGTTTGAGACTCATTGAGTGAGGTTGCCAGCCCTTGAGTAGCTGAGCTGGTGTCCACTTATGACAACTCCCCGCCTTTATCACTCTACATGTATAATTCTCATCAAATGAATGGTACATTTGTAGATGCTATGCTAAGGTTAAGACATATTTATTTTACTAGGACTTACAAGCTTTCGGATGCTAATTAAGGTTACATTCAATATTTGTTCCTAATTCTGCTAGAACAATAACCCTCACTTGTCAAGCAGTGTGGCCTTACCATCTGCTTTCTTATATCTTCCTCGTGCACACCAGAGGGGAGGGGACAATTGTCTCACATGTAACTCCTGCAGCCTTTACCTCTGGCTAGTTCACTGCCTATGCCCGGGCATCTACAAGTGGGTGCTGATCTGCCCTTAAACTGAATTTTCTGGCTGCCTGTCCTTTTGCCTCCACTTGCCTCCAAATCTCTGACACTGACGTTTCTCATCAGCTTGCAGAGAAATAGTCCCTCTTTCTTATTGTTTATTTTGATGTTGGGTTAGAGAAAGGAACTAGGTGAGACCCCACGCCTGAGTTGTGCTGACTGTGAGAAACATAATGTATCACTTTATGGCTCTTTTTCCCGAGTGACTTAGGCCCCGCTGATCAGGTTGGACTATCATGCCAGACTTTTTCATCTGTGGCATTTTATCTCTCAGGAACTTCCTTTTCCTTTTGGCAAACTAGCTTCAGTTGCTTTCCCATCTGTAGATTGCTTAGGACCTCTCCTAAATGTATATTTTGCATTTCTTTCCCACTCTATGAGTTGCTTCTAGTGGAAGCAAGTAGGCAGGATCTACTCTGAAGATGGGGCTTCCACAGCATCAACCCCAGATTCACAAGGAGAGGCTTGCAGCTCAGAGAGGGAACTGGATCGATGGGGAGAGGTCTGCCTGGGGACTTAGATCAGAATCTTCCCTTTTGACTCTTTCCCAACAGATGCAGAATCTGGAGAACTTTTCATCATGCAAGGTAAAATGTCACCCTTCCCAGGAAAACAAAAAAATAGTGAAGCAAGAAAGTAGAATGAGGCTTCTTGCCTTAGTTTCCACTTTGTGTCAGCTGATAGCTTTCCATTTCCAAGGAGGGGTAAATTTGCATATGCAGCTACTTAAAGGAAACAAAGAAAACTTGTTTTATGTCTTAGCGGATTCAGCTGTACAGAGTGAGGTGTGATGGGGAAATATTGTTACAAGGGGCAACTGTCATGCTGGGAAACTTCCCCAGAGCAGGTAAGAAAAATGGGGCTTTAAAATGCCATTCAGGGCTTCCAAATGTGTCCCTTGCTTTCAGGAGACACGGAAATCCGAAATCTGAGAACACAAAAGTGGGACATGAACTGTGTCAGACCCTGAACCCAAGACATCCCAGGTGAAAGATGCAAGGAGGGCTTACATCCTGCTTTGGTGGTGGCACCTGGGAAGGATGGCATTAGGACTGGTCAGCAAAGGGTCTGCAGGAGCATGGGGAATGTGAATGTTCCCATGGAGGGGACATGGGCAATGTTGCAGAGGGAACAGTTGTGGGATCATCTTGGGTCCTTTTCAACCAGGGTGCACAGAGGGCAAGGAGAATCCAGAAGAGGCTAGAGTACCACAGCTCAGTACCCAGGGGTTGAAGAAAGACTTTTAAGTCACAATGTAGAATAGATACACCCACCCCAGGCCTCAGGTCAAGGGAGCCACATAATTGCCCAAAGCACCCCGAAGAGAAAGCAACAACTGTAAACATCCAAATAGCCCTAGAGAAGAAAAAGCCAGATTATGACAGAAATAGGTAAGAGACATCCTTCCTGTTCCTTCCTCCTCCATGTGGCAGACCCTAGAGGTTGAATTGGGGTAGTTGGGAGGGGTCTTGCAGAGATTAAGGGTAGTAAAGAGGAGACTATGCAGGAAGAGAAATTTGAGGAAACTGATTTGTCTGCTTTCTTTCTTATTGCGAGCTTCCAGTCAGGTTCAGAGTATCTGTTTAAATAACGGTGTGAACATTCCCCTTTCTGGGTTATTATGTGTTTGTGATTTAAAGTAACTTGTAGTTGTTCTATTGTCTAAGAGTGAGCAGAGAAAACAAGGACTTGCCAGGGAGAATCCTCACAGAGGACAAGATTAACCTTATGAAATAAAGTTTAAAGGGACAGCAAGAGATGGAACAAAGTTGTCATGTGATCACAATCCACACCCACAAACAAGTTATAACAGATACTGAATATGTCATTTTGCTCAATGTTCCATTCAGGAGATTCTATAAGAACTTAACCCTTGTTTTAATTAATTAGCCTTTGGTAAAACTGGTTTAGTTATACATAGATTTGCTTCAATTCACAAAACCTGTCAACAATGTTAAGTGAGGGCTTACGGTATAAGAGGAACTGGGAAGGAGAAAAAAGCAGAAATCTATATGTTATGACTATGTTTCTTAAATTGCCTTCTTTGAAGTCCATATTGTTCTCTGCGTTACAAAAGAAAGGGAAACCACGGAAAGAGAATAGAGTCCACACTTTGACTACATTTTGGAAAAGGATCGTGGTGGAGCCCTGGAGGGACAAGGTTATGGTTTTAGGCATAGTTGGAATGAGAGTGTCCCAAGAATAAAGTCAAATTCAGTGCCTTTGTCTCCATATAGAGATGCTCTTTTTTCTTGTGATGAAAACCTGGACTTTTCACATCTGGCCTTCCAGGAAAGAATCAAATTACCAACTCCATCAAACTTAAGTTGAACCCAGTAAAGGTAACATTTAGCTGGAGTTTTACTTTGGTTACTTTAGGACCTAGGTGGAGTTTGTCACAAAAACTTTTAATGTGGCTGCATAGCATCATGGGGATATTTATTATATACTGTTAAGTTTGGCTGGTGGAAAATACATAAACACTATTAAATCTAGTCGAGTAAAAAACATTGCTTAAGGAGATTGACTTCAAGAGTATCTGCTAAGTCTAGAAAAATTAAAGTGTACTTTTGGTTTGTTTTCCTTTAAAAGGTGTCCTCTTCTACTATTCACCCAGAGCTAACATATGAAATAATGTCAACCTATAGTCTCTTTTGGGATATGATTGGACTTAAGTTGAAAAACCGGTCAATAGCGTTGGTTGGAAACTTAGCAACAAAGCCCAGATTTACTGATAAGCAATGTGTGGTCAGACTCATTCTTGGGGGCGACTGATCAGAATTGCAGGGTGGGTGGGCAGGCAGTTCTGGCATGGCACAATGTCCCAGGATTTTGTGCTTCTTAGAAGCTCTTCTTCATTATGCGAGGCTTGCCTTTGTTGTGTTCTGGGCAAATCTGGATGCCATCTTTCATAAAGTGGCTTTGTGAACTTGAAAGAACAAGATTAGAATCCAATAGACTTGGTTCAAATTTTGACTCTGTCACTAGCTCTATGACCTGGTCATATCACCTAATGGTGCTGAGTCTGTACATGGGTCTCTAAAACCATAAAGGCTTCTTCTGAGGATTAAATGAAGCTATGTATAGGAAAATCTTTTGCACAATGGTTGGCACACAGCAGGCCCTTGATAGACAATAGTTGATCTTTTAAGTCTATTTTTATAATAAAACAATAATTCTGGAAATTCTGTACTAGGCTATTCTAGCTCACAAAGTGAAGAAGTAATTCTTGAATAGGATGCAGTGTTTTTCAGATGATGGACAGTCAATCCTCAAATTACTTTATGTTAGGAAGTATAAAACTGGTAGCGTTGAGTGAAATTGCAGTGAGAAAACTGAATATCTGGCCCATCTCAGAATGCTGAAATGATCATATTTTTGTTTTTCTTTTATTTGAAGAAAGTTTTAAAAGTTCTGTCTCTACCATTTCACTCCCTTTTGCCTGGCAGTCAGACTACTTACTCATTCTCCTACTTCTGTTTTTCTTTTTCCTGTTGAAAGGTTTGTTGAGTGAGCCACTGAAAATTTTAAGGCAATACTAGAAACACTGGAGTGGGCAAATCACAACTTGATGAGGGTATTAAAAAGATAAGTTGTTCTGGACAGAAAAAGATAAAAATTATATGTAAGTGTGAAGGAGAGTGGCCAATGCCAGAGGATCCTGTAGCTTTTCAGGATAGCTCAAGCACCTCACACACCTCATAAGCTTTCCAATTGGGAAAGCACATTTTTTCCCTTGCAATTCTCTGAAAATTCTCCTTATGAAATATGTTAACTGCTCCTCTGCCAAGAACTCTCTCTAAGAGCAAATACTCACTGAAATGCCTGTCTATCCCTATCTTCAGATTCAGTGTCATGCTTTTGAGTGCTTCTTGCCCTGGCGCCTCACAAGCTTTTCCATGTCCCTCTTCCTTGGCCTCTGATGTGGTTGTGTCCAGGTGGCTGGATTTTCATGGCTGCCTATGGCACCTCTATTGATTCTTCTTGAGCCTGTGGTCCTCACACTTTACCTTGATTCGTTTTTGGCAACAACCCTCTCTTCAAAAACTCAGAGCAAGTATTTCTATTTATTCCCATTATGTCAACAACATTTCATGACTGTAGCCACATCCCAGACTCTGTATTAAAGGCTTTATATTTGTTATCTCATTTAATACTTAAACTGGGAGTTAGCAAACTTTCTATAAAAGGCCAGATAATAACTAGTATAAGTTTTAGTAGCTCTGTCTCAGCTACTCAACTCTGCCACTATAGCATAAAAACAACCATAGACAATAAGTAAACAAATGAGCCTGGTTGTGTTCCAATAAATCTCTATTTGGACAAATCTCTATTTGTCCTACAGGCTACAGTTTACACACCCCTGCTCTAAATGACACTTTGAAGTAAGTATGGTATTAGTATTCATTTTAGAATGGAGAAAACGAAGCAGAGGGAAAAGACTAAGCAACTTTCCAAACATCATATAAGTTGTAAGTGACAACCCAAGCTATATGCATTCCCGGTACTTGTGCCACCATGGTAGAAATGCTTGCAAACAATGAAGACATGCCCTCAGAGAGAGATGGAATACAGATGCTTTCGAAGAGGCCCATCCCATCTTTATGATAAAAAGCCTCCCCTAGGTTCCCATCAGCTCCACACCAGGAACTAACTGCTCAGAGTGGCAGTTCATCTTATTCCTCTGATGAGTGTCAGGTGGGCAAGTTGACTATTGCTAACTGTTCTGTATTAGGATGCAACTTCCTGCAGGCTTCTGGGTAAAAACAGCAGCTATTTCTTACTTTGCCAGGAATTTGAGTAATTTTATATATATATATATATATATTAATAGAATTTAGTAATTTAATAATTAAATGAGTGTGTGCACACACTTGAGTGTGTATGCATGTGAGTGTGCATGTATATGCCAGGCTTTGATCTAAGTCCTGGAAATGTTATACAAAGGACAGACGCTGTCCTTGCCCTGTTGAAATCACCATCTAGACCTGTGTGTGACTAGCTATATTTTGCTGAGGTCTATACAGTTTAGTCCTTGTATATATGTATTCTGATTGACGCTTATAACCCAAGCTAGATGTCATTAACCCCATTTTAAGGATGTAAAATCTCAGGCTGCAAGTTGCAGAGACTTGCAGAAAGTCACAAGCTTTAATAGTGACAGCTCTGATGGTGAAGCTGAGTCTTCGACACAGGAATGCTGACCCCTGACTCAGCGCCCTTTCCACCACACCTTGCTGCTCTGCTATCCCAGAGCCTAGTCTGCACTATTTTCCTTTATTCCTGCACCTCCAGCGGGCAGCATCGTTGCCTGAACTTTATGTAACGTGGCTCCTTTCCAGGCCATCTGGCAGCTGTCCCAGGGCTTGTTTTCTATCTGCCCAGCATCTCCCGGGTTCCCCACTGAAGCTCTTATCATTCTTTGGCAGCCAAATGCCCTCTATTTTATTTTCTCCCTAGGGCACACTCATAGGATGGAGAAAAGCCGAGAGATTGTTCACTTTCTTAACAGGAGCTGCTTTCAATTCAGCCACAGCTGCTACACGTTTCAGAAGTGAGATGGATCCCAAGACAGATGGCTCAGCAGCGCCTATTTTAAGCCCCAGAGTCACAAGAATAGATCCAAAATAACTCAGTCCAGCAGGGGTCAAATGCAGAGCAGAGCTGCTGGCTTTACATAAAGCATGACCCCTGATCTGTGGAGTCACCAAGTGAGTCAGCTCTGGTGTTTTCTAGTTAATAAGACTTCCTCAGTGCAGTTTCTATGCTGCTATTTCAGGCCTGACTTGGCCTTATGTTCAGCTGCTACTCTCAAAAAATCTCCCTCTGATGGCTTTAAAGTTCTATTTTTAATATTTTCTACTGCTCCAAAATTTTTACCAGGGGAAACTCTGCTCCCCTGTGTGTCAGCCAGCTAATTGAAACAATAATGCTGTGTAAGAAACCACCTCGGAACTCAGTGGCTTAAAGCAACAGTCATTTATTCTCTTTCATGTGCCTGAACCTGGCTGGGGGTCAGCTGATCTGGACTCAGTCTGGTTGATCTTGGCTCCCAGTTGGGGATTTGTTACTGTGGCTCCACCTAGCTCTTACTCACATTAGACCAGCAGGCTATTCGGAGCACATTCTTACGGCAATGGTAGAAATACAAGAAGAAAAATCCTGTTACACGTGAATGTTTCAACCTTTGTACATGTCTGCTAGGATCATACTGGCCAAAGCAGTTGACATGGACAAACCAATATCAATGAGATAGGAAATATACACTACCCCTAGTGGGGAGGGAGGAACTGCAAGCTCACATGGCAGTTCCATTACTCCTGGTCTGCAGAGCACCTGGGAAAAAATGCTGTATAGTGGGATAGCAGAAAAATGTGGTGGTCTTTCCCCTGTGGCTGCTCATTATCCTTTACCCTCCGGGTAGGAGTCAGGACTATGACAGATGGCCTAACTTCTCCCTTTGGAATGACCTTAAACTATCTCTGTACTCTTTTGTGAAAACTGGTTTTCTGCCTTCTTTCCACAGATTAGGCTGCCTGATGCTGTTGAATTTATCAAATTGGCTCCTAAGAGGATTTTAATAGATTTGGGAAGTCCTGAATTGCAAATAGTATGGATGAACAGAGAGTAATTTGAGATCTTGAGCCTCTTTATTTGCATACCTCTGACCTTACATTTAAGAAGGACTTCAGTTCATACTAGAAGACCAGAGAGGTGGGCTCCCATGAGCTCACTATAGATGGCAGCACATGCAAGGTGAAACTGTCCTGTTTTGGATGCCATCATGTGTCTGTGAGCTAGCAATGGGGGCAGGAGAAGTACTGCATATAGGAAATTTTACATATAAAGACCATATAACATTTATACTGTCATTGCTAGAAGTTCACAGCTCTTCTCACTCACTGTACATCTTTCTGTTTAGCACACTGAGCCTTGGTGAAAGGGACATTTGCCTCCAGAGTCATGGAGGCAATAACACAATGCCATCTGTCTTCCATCACCCGTTTCTCCCTCCCCCTGCCCTCCTTAATATGTTTATGGCATTTGTCATCATGACATTATTTGTTTGTGTATTTGGTTTTTTGCCTAGCTCTTCTACTATATCTATGGGCAAGAACTCTATTATCTCCCCAGAACCTAGACCCAAACACATACTATTAATCAAAAAGTTCTGCAGACATTTATTGAATGAATAAATGTGTAGACCTGTCCCACTACGTGGAATAGAGTAGGTATTCAACATATATTCATTTCCTTTCTTCCTGTCTTCCTTTCTTCCTTCATCCACATCCAGATTGATATCCCCACCTAAAACCCTAATTCATTTTACGTGATTCTGTGACTTGTTTCCCTTTAGATATATTAACATTTAGGACTAAATGATGATTTCAGTGGAAAAAAATTTAGTCTTAGCTCTTATAGGCCCCAACTTTTTGAAATTCAGATGTGAATGCATCTTAGCTGCAGGAAGAAGAGAGCCTCTAGATATTTATAAATTATCTTGTTCTCCATTCCAAGGGAAATATTGGAAGTGGGCAAAGAACATCAATCAGGAATTAGGTACCCTTATACAGTCTAGCATGAACTTAAGCAGGCTCCTGTGGTAGGCAAAATAATGACCCCCCCAATGATGTCCACTTTGTAATTCCTAGAACCTCTAAATATGTTAGATTACATGATGAAGTGGGAACTAATGTTGCAAATGGAATTAAGTTTTCTAATCAGTTGACCTTGAGATAAGGAGATTACACAGGACCATCTAAATGAGCCCAAAGTTAAAAACTCGGTGAGTCCAATTGTTAAAAGTACATAAAGGGGCTAGTTCTTTATGCAGCAAAAGCTAATTGATATAATTTGCCACAGCTGAGGGGAAACCTGGACGTACTGGTGTTCTGTAGACCATGATACTGCCAAGGATAATCACTTGTTAATTTAAGTCCTACCTATGGCCTTGATTATGGGTTTTTATAGAGGGCTGAGAAAGCCGTGCTGACTAAGGGTAGGCCAAAGGTGAAAGAGAAGATGTTTGAAATTCAAACTCTCTCTTTTACTGGTGGACAGCAATGACTTTGTGTGCCTTCAGGGAATTTAGAGCAGTAGCTGAAATAATAGAAAAGTGCACAGGGCCCCAAGTGATGACTTTACCAGTTGTTCACTACTGAAAAGGGTTGGCCTTATATAAGCTGAATGTCCCCATTCCAATTCTAAAAAAGCATCGCCCCATCAACCCCTACCAAGCACTCTCCAAGCACTACGATAGCCATTGCCCTCAGCACAGTGGGAGTTACTGGCTCAGAAACCAGGAGAGACATTTTCTGAAAACAGAGACCCAGCTTTCCATTTCTCTATGCAGGTTCTTGTGTCCTAGCTTCTTTTTGGAACTAGAGCTCCTACTGACATCAAAAAGAATCTTTCTCAAAGTACTGAGAAACCGCAGGGCGGGCAGCATGGTTCTCCCCGCAGCAGAGTCAGATCCTGATGCCTTCTTCGGAGAGTAAACTGGGTTAAATGCCCCCTTCCAAGCGAGCTTGAAAATTCTCCAACCCGAGGTCTTTCATGCATTAGACCTCGAATGAAGGGCAGGCCTCAAAGCCTGGCCTAGTTCTATATTTAGATCAGTAATTTTATCCAAGAATGCAACTGTGTAGTGAATACTGGATTTCCTTCTTTTTTGATACCAGAGCAAGGAGGATTAGGGCTACATTTGTGCCTTGACAATTTTGAGGAGGTGTCATGTGGATATTTCTTGGTGAAAAGAGCAAAAGTAATAGGAGACCAGCTTAAAATGTCAAGTCATATTATTGGCAGACACCTAAGTGATCTTTGCTGCTTTCTCCTGCTCTTAATTCAAGCAACATTACATGTGCTATGACAACAGTAAGTAGTTTGAGGCAGACTGCTTGATCTCTGGAAGCTGGCTGCCACAAGGACAATCTGAATGGTTCTTCATGCATTTTATCATCCTTGAAGGGGTACTTGTTCTCTGGAGGTCAGTTGATAAGCTCTAAGAGATATAGCAGTGCAGAAAGAGTGAAAGACTCTTGATGTACTTAGGACTGATTTTAAATGTTTTTAAAAGTTGAATGAATATATGCAAATATTTGTATACACAGACGTACACACATACACACATAATAAATCTCCACAATCCAATTAAGTATCAGATTCCTCTGTTCTGAGATAAAATTATTTCAACTTATCCTGCTTATCAAGTGTTGAATAGAAGATCAGATTGACAATTGTATATGCATTTATTTAATAAAAAAGTAAGACCAAAGTAATTAATGATTAGGCTATAAATGCAGTGTGTTTAGGAGTCAGGGGGGAATAAGAAGGGCTTGTTCATCCTGCTCTGGAATTAAAATGCTCTCCTGAAAGGGCATAGGACTGGCCAAGTAAAAAGATTCAATGGCTAGTGTTTCTGCAATAGTATTTAGTTTCACTACTGGAAATGCAGATGTTTAGATGAAGATTTTCAGAACAATCCATAAGCTCCTGAAGCAAATCTTGGACCTACCTGTCTCCCTTATAACTTGAAAAGCAAGTCAAGGGGTTTTGATTGAATTGCCTGGTAATTCTGTCATGAACTGCGCTGCTTTTTTCTCCCTTGAACACATTACTGATGGTAACAAGGGAGTTATTTTCAATCAAGGCATGCTACAATGAAAAAGATTTCTCCTAACATTGTGATCCCTTCCTCTGAAATCCATTTCAGATTGGTGGATAAAATGTGATTATATTTACACTTCCCTGACACCATTCAGGCAGCAAAATAACAGCCTGCTGGAGACATTTTTTTTCTTCATATTTAGATCTGTCAGTGCCATAGTGCTAGGGGAACAGGGAGGGGTGACAGAGGCAGCTGGGGTTGGTGATGTTTTAGCTGGCTCACAAATAGAGACGTTCTGCGCACTGTGTGTCTATCTCCCTCTCACCTCAGAGTTCCTTGAATGACATCCTAAATAGTGTCAGTGATGATATAGCATGCTAACCAATAGTGCTCTATGCAAATCAAATCTCTCATTTTTGCCTTGACACAGCCCATAAATTATTTCAACATAATAGTTTAATTGGTTCACACTAATTAGACCGCCATTATCTGTGTAAATCACAGTTGTAGTTTGTATTAAAATTTAGGCTTCCAGTTTGCAAGGCTAACATGGTGAATAGGACAGAGTAGAGGTGATATAATATTGCAGAGAATAAGAGACCCCTAGATTGAGTAAGGAATTCTGATTTCAATTCTCAACCTACCAGAGATTAGCTAATGTGACATCAGGCAACTCATCCAAATTCTCTGAGCCCAAGTGTCCTCATTTGTAAAATAAATGGATTGGTTTAAGCGGTCATCAATATTCTATGTGTGTGGTAGCTCTGCCTTTACTCTCCAGAATGGCATCAAACTTGTCAAGTCTCCACCCTCAGGAGAAGACTCACATTCTGCTTCAACAAGATTACAAAGATTATCAAAAATCTCAGACATCATTCTGGATACTTTCTGAATAATTGGTGTTTTTGACTAAATGCAACACTTACTTTCTTGATTCCAGAGAGGAAGGTAACCCTCCTCTTTCTCAGGACCCCTCTGAGCTCTTGATTTATAGTGGATGTTGTAATCCAAGAATAAAGGACTTATGCCTTGCTGCTGGGAATACTACCACCAGTCATCTTAGCTCCCTTTTGGGGATGGCCTTAGCAGCAGAGAGCCACCTTATCTAAGGCCACTCTCCTGGAATAGCCTATATCCAGTAACAGATAAATTCGGGGTGTGGGTCCTCTCACTCCAACTTGGGAAAACTCTGAAGAGTCAGTCCATCTTGAGAACTCCTCATGTTAGCTGAGGCTTCTGTTTAGACAGTTCAATGACTCTCTTTGCACAATGTTGCTTCTCACCACCCCTCAACCCCCAGCCTTTCTACTGGCACTTTCTCCTTTCTTTCCAAAAGTACTCTCTAGTAAACTTCTTTCATCATCTATCTCAGTGTCTGCACCACAACAAAATGTGTTTCCTCCAGGAGACAGAGTTTTGATATCTTTTATTCCACCATACAGTTTTGACTCCAGACTGAGGTTCAGTAGCCAGCATTAAAAAAGAGAAGACATATGCCAAACTGCAGATTTAAAGACACTTTGGAAAAACTGAAAGGTCTCTGAATACTGGGACAAACACAATCAGATGATCCTAAGTAGCCTCTGTGCTCTAGAGCAGGATCTATCTGTCCTCTCATATTTGCTACACTCCCCTAATGCTCAATTGCTCACCAATGAAAAGCTGAGTACCACCAGCTATTTATCAACATTTACAGAATACAATGATATGTTTGGTGCCAAGTTAGTGACTCCTTATCTGCTGATTCCTGGGACACAAGAAGTTCAAAATAGCTTGGCACCTGTGTAAATTCAGTGAGACCCTTACTATGTCCTCTGGCAAGTATATCCCCTTTGGGGACCAGCCTGCAAAAGCCAGAATTTTAGGAATAGAAAAGACAAAGCCTATCAGTGGGTCATTTGTTGTGAAGATAAGTAGAGATGAGCCTACCTCTATCTCTTTGTTCCCAGACCCATATAGCCTTCCTATTTGGGGCACAATACCATATCAAGGTCTCTGATTTGATGTATATGCTATATCTCAAGAATGTCATTTTATCTT
Organism: Macroglossus sobrinus; assembly: GCA_004027375.1. Taxonomy (NCBI): domain Eukaryota; kingdom Metazoa; phylum Chordata; class Mammalia; order Chiroptera; family Pteropodidae; genus Macroglossus; species Macroglossus sobrinus. The sequence goes on along the minus strand of PVKZ01000985.1, from coordinate 110,897 downwards.
TGCAGAGTACTGCCTCCAAAATTGTACTTCAGCTATGCTTTTAGAAAGTTATTTCAGCATACTATAAGGCCATTTCTTTCTGGATGGTATCGTGTATCATATGACAGTGGTAGACAATGTGCCCATACCCAAATTTTCTTCGCCACAATGTGGGTCCCTGGCTACATACTCTGTTGTATGAGATTCCATACTTGAGGATCAAGCATTTGCAAGCCTCCAGATAGGGAACTAATGAAGGCTGAATGTTGGGGGCGGGCAATAAAAACACAAACCTACATCTCGATTTCCAGCCTACCTTGTGATTCCATCATCCTCTCGGAAAATTTCTTTAAGGCTATAGCTAACTAGAATTGTTTTCTGTTGTTTGAAGACAGGAATTCTGACTTGTCTTACCCTCCCAAAAGGGCTGAGTCCCAACTCTCATAAAAAAAAATATTGTAATAAAAGTTATATGAATGTGCTCTTTCTCTCCCTCTCATTATATGTTATTGGACAATACTCACCCTTCTTGTGATAATGTGAGGAGACACAATGCCTATGTGATAACAGGAAGTGAGGTGAATGACATAGGCATTGTAACATAGCTTTAGGCTACTACTGACCTTCTGACAATACATCAAAAGGAGGACCATCTGCTTCAAGTGATTGTGGATCATTGGGTGATGACAATGTTTATGGTTGGATGTCAACAGCAGAAGATGATAATGGTTAGAAAAATTTAATATTTTCAGACTGTGGTTTCCTGTGGGAACTAAAACCAGGGAAAGTGAAACCACAGATAAGGAGTTTCTCTATGGACCAAAAATAGACAAGCCCATATGGATCCTTAAACCTAGCCTCAAGTCATCTCAGTCTCTGATTGAATGATGGCATTTGTACCTAATAGCTAAAATAATTTTAATTTCTCCCTAAAAAAATATAAAATGATCTATAATCCTACAAATTTTCATACAAAATGTTTGGCATTCAATACTACACACACACACACACACACACACATGCCAAGAGAGAAGACAGGAATAAATGACTGAATGACAAGAGGAAAGAAAACAAAACAAAAGAAACATGTCTATTGGTGATAAGATATTAAGGCAATGACTTTGAAATGGTTATGATTAGTATGTTTTTAAAAATAGATTACAAGATGGACAATATCAAGAGGACTGAAATCTATAAAAATAACCACATAAAAATTCTAGAACAAAAAATGATATAATGGCTCTAATTAAAAATCGATGATATAATAGTAGATTAGACAAAACAGGGGAAGGAATTAGTATATTGGAAAATAGTTTAGTAGACAAATGGACTGAGTTCAAGGGGGAAATAACACTGAAAATTATGGAAAAGAGCATGCAGGACATACATGACACAGTAAGTATTCTAATATAATTAGATTCCTGGAAGAGGAAAAAAAAGAATGGAACAAAAGCACTATTTTTAGCATATTGGCTGAAAAATTCCCAAACTGACAAAAGACATTAAACCACACATTCAAAAAGCTTTATTACTCCTTACAAGCATAATTACAAAGAATGCTATACCTAGGCACATCAAAATAAAACTCCTGATAGCCAAAATGAAACTCTTAAAAGAAACCAGAGGAAAAAAAGACACATTACTTTCAAAGGCATAAAATAATAATAAAAATAATAAATACCTGAGAGCTACTTTTTCAACAGAAATGATGTAAATCAGAAGACAATGAAATGTGCCTTTTATAGTTCCAAAATTATATTATTTCTAACTTAGAATTTTATATCTAATGAGAATATCCTTTAAGACAGATAGTGAAATAGACATTTTTAGGCAAAATTGAAAAAATGTGTACCCCATAAATGCTTACCAAAGGAAATTCTAGAGAAAGTTGTTTAAGCAGATATTAAATTACTTCATATAGAAGCATAATTATGTAGCAAAAATTTTTTTAAAAATTGGAAAAGGTGATTATGTCAGAAAAATAATAATTCATATAGAAATTCAAAGAGCCAAGAATAGCCAAGGTAATCCTGAAGAAGAAAAATTTTGAAAGGACACTGAGATACAAAATTTCTTATAAAATTGTGTTTATTAAGATAATTGATTATAGATTTATATATATGTATATATATGTATATATATGTGTATATATATGTATACACACACACACACACACACACACACACATATGTATGTTCACAGTTTACTGTGAGTAGTTTGGTACAACCCCTGGAAAACTTTCCACAAGGTATGGTAAAAGGGGAGAGAAAGGTGAGAGTGGATGTGGCAGTGGGGCTAGTTTGGGCTCTTATTGTTTAGTCAGACTTAAAAACAAGGGGCTGCCACCTCATATGCTAAACTATTAGAAAAAATAAGAGCAGCCCTCACAATTTTTCTTTGCCTGCTCAAACTAGGGGTTTAGTAAATCCTAGTAATTAATCATACAAAGAAGCATCTGACTTTCTGGGAATAACAGCTCTCTGTTTGAATCTGCTGATGCTGAGTACTCATATAGAATTTTCCAAGAGATCATTGTAATATGCTTTTCTTTCCTTGAGAGAATGAGACTGACTCTACTTGACACCAAAGCAATGACTCACTTAGCTGGTTCTGGCTGCTCCTCTGAAAGTTGTGGTCCTTCTTTTCCACTTCACCTGCAGGTTCAGCACTGGAACAATGATCAAAGATGCTGGCAGCCTCTGTCTACCATGCTGGCTTCTGGAATTGAATCAGCCCTTTCTACCTAGTGTTAGTCAGAGAATACCGCACTTACATGCTTATCAAAGAATACCACACTTCTGTACCTTTTCATCACTGGGACCAGAAGCCTATTGGTACCTTCCGGGATCCATACTTCTGCCACAATTCCCATTCAAACCCTGCATAATCCACCTGCACTGTAAACAGGAATGGGAGAGCTGGATCTACTACACATAGAGTTTGGGCTTGTGCTGCAGCTTTGTAGCCTTAAAGGCCTCCTCTATTTCAAAGGTCCAATCTCACTATGCACCCCATCACACTAGATGGTGCACGGGTCAAAACTCCAGCAGTCCCAAATAGGTTTGGAGCTGCTTAACAGTCTCAGGTCAGGGATATGCTTGTATTTTATTAATCACCACCTCTGGTATTACTTTTTGTCTCACCTGACCAGACAACTCCCAAGAATCTGATAGAGAACCCAGGTCCCTGGACCTTATCTTCATTGACTGCTCAAACCCAGAAAATGCTTCTCACAGGCTGGTCACCAGTGCTTCTAGTTCTGTGAGAGAATCAGAGGTTAGCATTATATCATCAATGTAATGATACAAGTGCACTACAGGTAGTCGTTTCTACATGGCTAAATCTTGAGCCATGAGACCATGGCACAGGGTAGGGCTGTGCAAATAACCCTGGGGAAGGACGAGAAATGTCCACTGTCACTCTTTCCAGGTGAAGGCAAACTGTTCTTGACTTTCTGGAGCTATGGCAATAGAGAAAAAGGCATTTGCCAAGTCTACCACATAATGGTATCGTCCAAGTTCATGTGACAACTGGTCTATAATGTCCCTGACATTCGGCACAGCAACATGCAGGAGCGGCATAACTTTATTCAGCTCCCAACAGTCAATTGTCATCATCCAGGAGCTGTCAGGCTTCTTCATTGGCCACACAGGAGAGTTTTATGGGCTATGAGCAGGATGAATAACACTGGCCTTTTCCAGTTCTATATAATGTGAGACCTGGGACCACCAGGCCTGGGACCCACAATGTTTAATTAATTCATCAATTATTTAACATAAGGGCTAACCTGCATGGTATATAATTAAACTGAAAGAGATATTGATAATAAAAGACTAAGATGATTTAATAAAAGAAGGTAGAATGGAACCAAATCCTGAAGGATTTAGTCAGACCTAGATTAGTAAGGGGAGAGAAGAAGGCCCATGTGGTGGGAAGAGCAGGTTGACAAATGATTGAAAGGGAGGAATGTATTCCTAAGATGTGAAGGAGACCAGCATGGCTGCAGAAGAAATTAGGTCGAGAAAAGCCGTATCCCTTGATAGTGAATGATGTCAGCTGTCAACTTCCAATCCAGTTTGTGTGTATAGAAATAATTGATTTTAAGAATTGATTACTAGATTCCAACACCCACCCCCCAAAATCTGTTTATTTGAACAGTTGCTTTCAAAATAACCAGGTGATCAATAAGTTAACACAATTAAGTTATTGTGTTTATCTGGGCATTTAAGACCCACCTCTAGTAGGCCATTCAAGCAGTTTCAAGCAAAGTGTTTAAATGTTTACTCCCCCACCATGTTTATTGGTTAAAATTAAATTTGATAGACAAATAATTTGAAAACTTTTTGTGTCCACACAAAAACCTGCATGAGAATGTTCATATCAACTTTACCCACAATCTCTAAATACTGAAGATAACCAAGCATGTTCTTTAATAGGTGAATGGATAAACTAACTGTTGTCCATCTATACTACAGAATATTATTCAGTAATAAAGAGAAATAAGCTAGCAAGGCACAAAAGGATATGGATACATTTTAAATATACATTGCTAGGTGAAAGAAGCCAGTCTGAGAAGGCTATATACTATATGATTCAATTTATATGCTGTTCTAGAAAAGGCAAAACTATAGAAATTATAAACAGATCAGTATTTGCTGGGGTTTAGGGGAAAGAAAGAAAGCTGAATAGTTGAAGTGTATGAACTTTTCTAGGGTGGCAAAATAATCTGTGTGATTCTGTAATGGTAAATACATGACACTCACTATTTATTTATTTTAACCCATAGAACTTTACAATAAAAAGAGTAAACCTTAATACATACCAATAAAAAGGAGGTCAGGGGATCCCATGATGTAACGCAAAATATGACAAAAAAATTTGAACAAATTTACAAATATGTAAAACAACCTCAATAAAGAGTGTGATAGAAAAGGTGCTGACCTAAGTAAATTTGAAAAAGAGAGGACACGATGTCCAGCCTACAACGATCCTGTGGGAGTCGCTGGCCTTCCTGGTACTATTCAGTCTATGGATTAGACCTACCTCTAACACCTTGCAGAAGCCTTTCCTACTCCCTTGAAAGGGGCCTTTGCCTTGTGAGACAATTACTCTAGCTGTCTCCATGATCCTTCACCCAGACACGAGGCACATCTTAAGTCTCATAGAGGTGCCAACTGGGAACAGTTGTCCAGTCTACAGCTACCCTAAGCTACGCAGGAGTCCTGAGATTTCTCCCTTAAGGTCCCAGAAAAATTGATATTGGTAAACCAGGGCAGAATTCAGCAGACACAGCAGAAAGCAGTGGTGGCTAACATGCAAGCGTATCAATAGCCCTTGGTGCTTTTCCAGACAGTGCATGCCATTCTATGAATTCAATTAGTAAGCCAATAGCAGTTTAGAGGTATGTCATCACTGTCTATTACTGAACCACCCAGCTCATTATGCCAATTGTTTTTGAAATGTATTGGGAATTTATTTTAATCAGGTATGATAAGATGACAGACACAGAGACAACTGCCTTGAAAGAAGAGTCTGTTACTTACAATTCCCAAAAGGAGAGATTGTGCCATGTCAGGCAAGGCCACACAGGAAGGGACAGGGTCAATGAGGAGGCAAGAAGAGTGAGGGGAAAGTGTAGGCAAGAGTCTTTATTCCTATAATGGCCAGAAGATGTTAGGTGGGACGTCTCCTATTGGGCAGGAAGGAAAATACAGATGTTGGAGTTTGCAGTTGGAAGGTTAGTAATATAATTTCTATATACCTGAAAGAGCACAAGAATGGTAGGAACATAAACAATTTTGGCCCATGATCTTAAGATGTCAAATCATCAATTGTATGATTATTACAATAGGATCCTGAAACAGAAAAGGGCATTAGGTAAAAACTAAGAAAATCTGAACAAAGCATAGAATTTAGTTAATAATACAGCAATATTGGTTCATTAATTTTGACAAATGTACCATATTTATGCAAGATGTTAATTACAGGGAAACCTGGATGTGAAATGTATGGGAACTCTGTACTATGTTATAACTGCTGTAAATCTAAAACTTTTCAAAAATAAAAGTTTATAAAATCAACTTTAAGAACAACTTATAAATTTTAGTTTTTTGAGTTTGTTGTACTTTAAGTGTGTATGCTACCATGGAAAATAAAAAAGTAGGATGTTGGTACTTATCCTTTTCTAATGTTTATTCACTTACTTATCAAATATTTATTGAACATATGACTGTTTCTGGCCTGGTGTTAGGGGAAGATTTAAAGAAATAAAAATGCTAGCCCTGCTCTTAAGAAAATTTCAGTTTAATAGAAGTTATAGGGTGAGAAGCAATTTGAAAAGGAGGGGGAAATGGTAGGAGAGCAGAGCTCGAGGCCAAGATCTAGAGGCAGAAAGTCATGATATTTGGGAGGTGCTGTTGGGTAGGACATTGAGTCCATGGTTCAAAGTGGTAGAAGATGCAGCTGGAAAGGAATATTAGCACTCCAGCCTGACGGAGGCTGACTGACTGATTGAATGAATGAATGAATGAATGAACAACCAAAATCTGAAAGGTCTTGCATGATTTCTAGAGTCTAGACTTTATTCTGTAGGCACAAGGGAGCCACCTTTGATTTTTGAGAGGACAAATAAGATGGCATGGCAGTTATTAGACTCTTGCTACACCAAGTGTGATTCAGGCAGCATCAGTATCACCTGAGTGCTTAATAAGAATGAGAGAATCTGAGGTCGGACCCCAGACACACTGGATCAGAACCCGTATTTCATAAAGATCCCCAAGTGATTCGTATGCATGTTTAAGTTTCAGATGGGCTGCTTTAGAAAGCTCTCTGTGGTGGCAGAGAAAAAGTAGTCTTTTCTTTTCTTTTCTTTTTTAGTTTTTACCAAAAAAAGAAAGGTAGGAGGGAGAGCAGAAAAGAGAGAGGAAAAGAGGAAGGAGAGAAGGATGGAGAGAGAAGGAAAAACAATGACTCACATAAATGAAATAAATAAACAATCTTCTCCCTAACTGCTTTCTTCCACCTAAGTCCTATCTTGTGAAAGAAGCATCTGTAATTGGAAGACTTCCAAAACCAGGATCTCAGCCAGTCTCCAGAGGAGTAACTTCTGTCTTTGAAAGTGCTACTTTGGAACTGGGGAGAAAGGGGTAGCTGCAATGGCAGCAGAGTAACAGGCAGACATGGAACTCTTATTCCCTCTGCAAGCAGATGAAACATGCACTTAATTTCCAGGAAAGTGGCTGTTGGGATGGCAGCTGAGGGAAATCAAAGGCTCAGCAGGCCCCAATAATTCACACTCATTTTGTGTAGCCAGAGCGGATGATGGGATGGCAGGGTAAAAATGTCCCGGCTCTTGCTAGCACGCTGCTGTGTGGAGGCCCATCTCACCCCTCTGTCTCTCTCTGCAGGGTTGCCCAGGGCAGCCAAAATCTGGATTCATGCAGGGAAAGAAAATGGAAATGTCCCAGTCTGTACAGGCTCAGGCTGCTGAGGCAGCCTTTGCAGACGAGTGACCCACTTCCACCATCTCATTTATAATGTCTATGCTACTGGGGCATCTTCCTCCAAGGGACACTCATTGTGATCTCTTCTATTTACCCACAAATGCTGAATTTACTTTAATGAGCTGCACATGATAATGATTTCCCCGTGTCTCAGACTCTTATTTGAGATGAAAGACCAAAGCAGAGCCTGGCATGTCTGATTAGTGCCCTAAGTTCAGTGATTATTTGGGGAATACAGACAGGGATTTATCTGGGGTTTTGTACCCTCCCTCCCCTTTATCATTGGGTTGCTGAGAACTGAGCTCATTCTTCAATGAAGGCTGACAGCCACTCATCTGCTCTGTGCCAAGCATGTTCACATATCATTTTTCTTGAAAACCCTCATGAGCACACTATAAGATGAACCACTTGTCCCCAGTTTACAGACAGGAAAATTGAGGCTCACAGCAGCTAGCTGGGAGCAGAGTTGGATTCTATCCAAGACTCTACTCTTTCCTCTGCATTGTTAGTGACAATATTAAGTCAAGGTCAAAATCCTTTAGGAGCCACCATCCAAGATCCTGGAAATACTATTCTCTGGAATAATCATCTCCACCCCCCAAAGAATGCTGAGTTTTAATAATAACACTGATACTTCAGTGTTATTATGTTTGTTATAGCTTTATATTTTTTGTAATCTATCACATCTCATCTCATTTAATTCTATAAAGATATATCATAAGACCTGAAGAACTAGGTTAGTATTCCCAGTTTTGGGGAGAAAGGCAATGAACTGACAAGATAAGCAGCAGCATGGTGGGGAGAGAAGAGACCTGGAGGAATCAAGAGGTGGGCAGCTTTGCCTTCCTGCCTGTGTGCATTGACTCATAACTTTACCAGCAGATATTGGAATGAGTGGCCTGGAGCTGATGAGACAGAACTAGAAATAAATAATTGTTGCCTTTGAAAACTTGAACATCGCCATGAGGAAGAAGCAACAACCTTAGTGTGTGTGTGTGTGTGTGTGTGTGTGTGTGTGTGTGTGCGCACGCATGCGTTTTCCAGAAGGCATATGAGAAGTGAGACAATCCAGCCTCTAACTAGGTCCCTGAAGAATCCTAGCAACCCCATAGCTCAGATTCAGTTAAATTCAGAGATAGGGTATATCATGAGAATAGGTTGTGTCTGACCAACTAACCATCCACCAAGGCGCTAATTACCTGAAGATTTTGTAACTTTTACATGAAAAGAGTGATAAGAGTGCCTGAGACTAATGATCATCCAACACTAAGATTCTCAAACCTGTTGGGGATCATATCACCTTCCTCAAAACAACCTCCTCCCACAGAACACATAATAAAGATTCTAGGTGTGGAACACAGACCTGAGATGATGGTTGGTTGGTAGCAAGGAAGAATCATTTTCAAGCTGGTGTCACATTTATCATCTTTGAATCTCATCTTAAGGGAATTGATCCCAAATCCTAAAGAGAGTGACTGTAAAACTCTAGGAAACTCAAGGTGCCACAAGACACTGTGTGAGCGGAGCCATGCAATGCAGAGGACTAAAAGGAGATGTGCAGCACAGCGATGCTGCAAGAAACATGTGGAAATTACAACAACTCAGCCTCCTTGGTGGGAGTCCTCATATGATCCAGCATTAGTGAAGATGGGGAGAAGGGAAGGGACACGGTGGTAGTATCTAGCTATGACACCAGAGCAGTTAAGAGGCAGGAGTGTTTGTGGCTAGTGGGTAGGGCAGAGCTCAGGGGAGCAGCTATAGCTGGAGAACTTCAGTGACTTCCAAGATGGAGTGTGAGATGCTCTGAGATGATACCAGAGGGAACCCCACCCATGGGAGATCAGCAGCTTCCCCTCTCCATCCAATTATATCTCATTCAACCTTTAAAACCCAGTTCCAAGGACACTTCTTAAAGTTTTTTTTTTCTAGAAGTGAGTCATCCTTCTCCAAACTCCCAGAGCTCCCAGTGCTCTTAACCTTATTGCACATATTATTTTCCATCTTGTACTTGAGCTGTCCATGGTTCATTTGCCCCAATTAATTTTTCTAGTCCACAACCACCTGCTTCCTGTTCCTATCTCCTTCTTGCATCCAACATTTGCTTTTAGATCCTACATTCATAGGGAGAAAAGACCTCATCTCTGAGTCCTCCCCCATAACCCAGCCAAAATGCTTCACACACTATTGACATGATGATTACATTTTTGATTGAATGACTGCATGACTAATGAAAAAGACAAGACGAAGACCCTATCAGAGAGGAAGCTGGGTGCTTCTTAGTCCTCTGAGAAAGAAATCTTGGCAACTTTGTCTCCACTGTAGCCTCATTTTCCCAGGAGGGGTCAATTTGTCCTCACAGTGGTGAGCCAAGAGGCAGAGGGAGGGAGACAGCAGATGCAATTGCATCAGTCTGCCTTGGAGGAAATGCCCTTGACAGGGGCTGGCCCTTGGTATGTGTTGTTCCAGCTGGTTCTCAGGAATCAGAGGCAGAGAAGGCAGAAAAAGACTCATCTCAGAGGCTGGTGGGTAAAGGAAAAAAGGAAGAGGAGGCAGGGGCAGAGATAGCACCTCCACTGACTAATTAAACTCTTTGGTAGCTGGCCCCCACCAGCTCAAGCAGATTATCACTGCTGAATCAGCTCCCTGCCAAGGCCAGACTCACAGTCCCTTTTTTCCTGCTTGATTTGCCTAATGGAAGCTGACAGTGAAGTTCAACCCTGATTGTCAGATTTCAGTAGGAACCTCAAGGGGGGAGAGGAAGGCAGACATTTGAAGAATAAAAATAGCACACATAATGAGATCCTTTATTTAGCTGAACCAGTTCTCTAATGACTCACCTCTCTCTCTCTCTCTCTCTCTCTCTCTCTCTCACACACACACACACACACACACACACAATATTGTGCACACAAACATCTGATTTTCACTTAGGCTGGAGATCTTGCCTAGGTCCTGTAGGAAAAACAGACCATCCATCCTGGACTGTAGAAGTCTCTGAAAGGGGATATCATTTAATTGTGAAAATAGAAAATATCCCCTTACATTTTGCCAACCAACCAGCCTTCCCATTCTCTAGTCTCTTTCAATAGGTTCATTTTCCAAAATATGACCTAGGAAACTGGTCTAATCAGCAAATACGTGGGCAGATACTTGTGACCCTGGATGGTTTCTTGCACTTCTATGTCTCTGGTTCTATAAACTGAGATTTGGAAGGTTTGGTTAACTTTCCAAACTTGAACTTCTCATCAGAAATTAGCCTTAACTCTCATGAGAAGGAAACAGTATGGCACAGGTAAATCTACTAAATATTGCCTATCACATAGTATTTGAACAATAAATATCAGCTCCTTCTGGATGCTGAACTGTAATTTCCTATGACTATAGTGAATCATCTGGTAATTCAAAACATCAGTACCTAAGCCAACCCAACCACAGGCATTTTTAAGAAAATTTAATAATTGAGGTGTGGATCCTTTCCTGAGAGTCTTTTCCCTTCAGATATAAACCATGCTTTTTTTAAAATTATTATTTTTTCCCCATTCTAACAAAATACTTTAGTGATGGTTGCCTTTTTTAATGGCCATTATTTTCCCTCATTTCTCATTATTTTATTCCCATGTCCTGTTTTGCATATGAGGGACCTCTGATGCAGAGAACTTATATAAATTGCCCAAGATGCTAATGAAGGCAGCTAAGGAAGATCCAGAGTCCAAGGCCTAAATTCTGTTCACTGTAAGACTCTCCCTCCTTGTGTACTCAACATGGAATATTAGGCACAATAAGAACAGAAAAGTATAAAAGAAGAAAACATAGTCAGTTACTCCAGGAACTTGAAACTTATTACTCTATCTTGACTTTTTCATATTTTCCTAACATGTCCATAAGAGGGACCATACAAATTGCCATCTGAGATGCCTGAATTTCTCACCAGGTACATCTTTTTTATGGCTCTCTTGGTGTCTCTGCCAGAGGTGAATCTCCACTTTGATTCTCAGGATTCTTCACAGTGAAGCAGCCCTAGCCAACCTGCCATCCTTCCCTTCCTATACATCAAGAGGACAATATTCATATACATTTATATTTGTGGTTGAGAAAGTTTATAAACCCATGCTCTACTCATTGCCATGCAAAGCAACAAAATCACTCATTTTTTGAAGTGTCTCTGAGTAATTGTTTAAATTAATAGAAATATTTAACTGTAATTTTAGGAGGCAGGCATGATTTTTATTAATCATCAATTTTTTATTATCAGTAGAATGTTAACTTTGATGACAGAATAATATAATAATAATCATGGCAAGAGAGATTCCCTAACTTTTGTTCACTTTATGTTCCATCTACTCTATGAACAAGTGACTAGAAAAGTGGCCAGCAGAGGGATGGGGACAAGATAAAAACAGCAAGAAGAGTTCAGAATCAATGAAGCAAGCAGGACCCAAACAGCTCCTCACTTGCCAAGCTCATTCCTTCTATTCAATACTTGTCACTGACTTGGCTTCTGCTTTCTCCCTGACAAAGAAACAAAATGATCACCACCAATTTTAATCCAAATAAAATAAAAAGAATGCCCACTCAAATTGGGGAAAATGTATGGAACTGCAGTGCTCTCACTAGTGGTTGAGATATTTCAACACATTGCAAAAAGATGAAAATTAGATAAAAACAAAAAAAGTTTAAGCCCAAAATATGCTGAAGAAGAGACACAGTGGTGAAGAACATGGTTTTTGGAGAATAACTCAGGGCATACTCTAGACTACAGGTCTAAAAGAATAGAGGTTGGTAGTGAGAGGAGGAGCAGTTACAAAAAAACTTAATTGAATGTGTGTTTTCCTCAGAACAGATATGCCATTTAACATTCCAATCTACACTTGTCCTTTTACAGTAGAAACAAGAGAAGTTCCAGGTGGAAACCTAGAAGCAGATAGACCGAGAATGAAAAAGGGAGTTGGGGGATACAGAAAGTGTGTTTCCAGTAAAAAAAAAAATGGAATGCTCTAGCAGATGGAATCATTGACAGGTTGGATAATTCTGAGAATATAATAAAGATATATTATTGTTTTATTAACAGGAAAAAGGGAGGAAGGGAGGGAGGGAGAGAGAGAGAGAGAGGAAAGATGGGCAGGAGGAAAGAAGGGAGGAAGGGAGGAAGGAATGAGGAAAGGAAGGAAGGAAGGAAAGAAGGAAGGAAGGAAGGAAGGAAGGAAGGAAGGAAGGAAGGAAGGAAGGAAGGAAGGAAGGAATTCCAAGTTGGAGGAAGAAACTCAGGATCCAAATATAAAGTAAAATAAGACAGCAGTGCTTCTGAATCATTAATAGAGTATTCAAAAAAAGAAGAGAAAAATCTATTTAATCTATATTCTAGGAAACTTTTCTCTTGAGTAGTATGATTCCCAAGATAGAAATGTAATCCTAGTATACTATCGGACTCTGAAGACTGAAGATTGTACATAGTCATGATAAAGCAAATGGTTTTGTTTTGTTTTCAGGCTTTAGAATTAATCTATAGAAAAAGTAAAGAAGCCTTAGTTTTTGTTACTGGACACCATGACTGTGTTTTTAATCTTGATCAAATAAAAGTGATGCTACAGCTTATTAAGGTTGGACAATGGGGGGAGGGATGGAAAGGAAGAAGAGAAAAGTATGCGATTGCTGAAAGGCTCAGCCTCAATGGTTATGAGTCAGGAATCTGCTATCACTAAAGCAAGAAGAAACAGAGGCTTAAATATGTTATTTAAAATTATAAGCATAACCATGAGAAAAAATATAAATTACAAATATAAAAAGAAATAAGACTGAAGGAGTTCCTGTTGTAGTCTATCTGAATACAACAACAACAACAACAACAACAACAACAACAACAACAACAAAACAGTGGCCCTGGAGGGAAGAGGGAGATAGAGTGAATGACTGGCATTTTTACTTTTATATATTAGCAAGTCAGTATATATGCTTTACAACTGATAAATTATGAAATATTGTTACAAGCGTATTATCTGGAAGAGAAGCAAAAACAGAAGGATTGTAAAGACATTAACTGGTTAAGAATGAAAAGGAGAAGTCTATTTCTTTCTTGTTAAAGGACTTTTGAACTATTTCATTTTTTATATATGCATGTAGTGATTTGATTAAAATTTAAATAAAAAACCATCATTCAAGCAAATGAAAAAAATAATTTAAGTTACACTCTCTCCTGGGAAATTGTGACTCATCTCAAGATAAGAGATTTATTTGCTTCAGAACAAATCTGAGAATCTTAAATTTTGCACAACTTGATTTTCGTAAATTAATAAAACTGCAGCAGTGATTCTTATGTTTTTCTTTTAACTTCTGTCTCACTGTATGTATGAATCACATGCTTTTATGAAACCTCCTCATCAAAGGTCCAAGGCACCATGCAGTCGGCTTATTAAATAACCCTCAGTTTGATTTCCCTCATAAGTCACATCTAGAGCCCCATCACTTAAGAGAAATTCATTTTCCTGCTCCATTCTTTTTCCATGTAAGCTACTGACTTTCAGATAGTACATGAGTTCATTCCATACAGAAGCTTCTCAATGTGATTTTTAATTCCCCTCCTTCCTGCTCCCAGCAATTATCCCCAACTGCCCACTCTCACCTGCTGCAGTCATTGGCAGGTCCATCTTGGATTATCTGTCCTTCTCTTACTTCTTCCTAGGCCAATCATGCAACACCGTTGAAAATCACAGTAATAGCAAAAGAGGTAACTAAAGAAAAAATTTACCCCTACCTAGTTGTTGATTGCATGGGAAAAGAAGATACGTGATCCAGAGAGCCAACATATATTGAGATAGGTGCCTCATATGAATGACCCACTAAATTCTCAAAAGCAGCTCATGACACAGGTATTGTTTCCTCTCTACTATAGACACACAAGAAAAAAACTTCATAAAAGTTAGGCACCTGTCCTGGTCACACCGTTATTATGACACAATGTCAAATTTAAACTTAGGTCTGTCTGACTTCCTGTGTCTTCTTAAAATATAATCACAATGTAATTTCATTGTGGCTAGCTTCTTAAACAAGACAAATTACAGTGGATAAAAAAATGATGTTGAATATAGCTGCATTCTAACCAGTTAGCTTCCATGCAATCAAAAACTTGGAGCTGCTGCTATATGTTGGCGTCAAGGAATAATCAAAAGGGTTGAGCATCCAGGGTATCGGCTTTGATCTGGTACTATGACCGTTTAGCTCTCTGGACTTGAGTTTTCTCATTTATAAAATAAAATGTTTTCACAGGGTAATTATTAAGCTCTCTTCCAACACTGAAGAATCTATATATTTGAAAGAAATAAAGCTCATTAAAGCTATTTTCTTATTCAGATATCCTATAAATCACTGAGGTGAGTGAGGTGGAAAAGTGGATTTAAAGTTAAACAGTAAGATAATAATTGAACTAAAAATAAAATGCACATATTATAATATTCAACTTGTTACTACTTGTCATAGAATGGATTTAATGTACTATGGTGTATTAGTTTGTTTGAGTTGCCATAGCAAAATACCACAAACTGAGTGGCTTAATCAACAATTTTATTTCTTACAGTTTTAGAAATTAAAAAATCCAAGATTAGGGTTTCAGATTTCCAGCAAGGTAGGTTTCATTCTGAGGCTTGTTCTCTTTGCTTGTAGACAGCTTTCTGTGTGCTCACATGATCTCTTCTGTGTGTGCAGGGGTGGGATGAGGAAAGAGAGAGAGGCAGAGAGAAAAGAAAGTTCTCCAAAGATAGCTGGAGAGGGTTAGGGCTTCAATGTATGAATCGGGGTGGCAGAGGGAGGGTTGTCACAAACATTCAGTTCATAATATGTAGCGTTAGAAGATAATGGCACAAGTGCATTAGATCTGAATTGCCAAATTATTTCCTTTAAGAAGAGTGAAGAAAGTACCATATAAATACCTCAGGAAAACTAATTTTTTTGCCATCAATTAACTCTAAATTAAATTTGTCATCTATATGACAATGAGAAATAAGTGAATGATGCTCTGAAAAAAATTCTGACAATAATAAACTATTTCTTACAGCATCTCTCAAAAAAAGTTGGGCTATAATGTCAAAATCAACTCAATAAAATAATTATGCTAGGATTATGGATTACAGAATATTTTAAAATAAATGTAATTTAGTTTCTTCCAAATGTACAGAGTAATTAGAATTGGGTCAACAAAACATTGTCTAACAAAGATCCTTAGGGGACCTGCTTTAATGAATAAATAAGACATCTGAGATAAGCATGACTTTTTTTATTTTTAATTTTTTTTAAAGAAGGGGTACTTCTGCAAAGCTTGAAGGGTTGTTTGTCTCTTAAGTAGTTTAATTATTCTCCTGGGGCTTATGTTTATACAATTAATTTGCTTAGAAACACATTTTTGTTTTTGTAGGCCAATAGATTTTATTTAGAAATAGAGATGTTAATGAGAGGAGACTGGCTGTATCTGATTCAGAAATCCTATGTTCCATATCTTTTACATCCAGTTTATGTAACAGGCCTCTGATGCCTGTCTATAAGTTGTAGCCAAAGGTCTTGTTGATAAAATAGCCCAGAGAAGTTCTAAGATAAATGAGACAACAGATTGCACTGATGAGGTATAGTTCTCTGGCCTCAATGCGTCTCCATAATATTAGCTAGAAATGTTCTCAGACAAGTGTTTTCTACTAGCTTCACCATTGTATATCTCACCTCATTTCCAAGCCAATGGACAAGTCAGATTTGAGAAGAAACAAGAAAATATGTGAAATTTCATTGTGTATGATTTATGGATCTCTTTGTCTCTGAGAATCTCAGAGGAGTTCTTTTTGGTAAGAGCCATAACTAATTAGACTATAAGGAATTATGGAAAAAATCCAAAGATACTGAAATTAGATGTCCAATAAACTTAGACTGATAGCGCTTGTATTAAATGCCCTCTTGCTGGCAGCTACCCAAAATGTGGATGCATTCTTTTTATCATGTTCTTTACCTCCTAAGAACTAGAATAGAGAGCTGAAAGTACCAACAAAAGGAGCAGGCATGCCTTTGTTTACCAAGGGTTGCATTAGCAATATGTTATTGGGCAATGTTGCCTATCTTAAGCCAAGGGAACAGAATATATGTTTCCAGGGGAGACATTTATATTTCTTAAATTCTGCTGAGTAATTAAATCCAAATCTAGTCACTCAGACCAAAAGCATTCACAGATTATGTTTTCTTCCCCCTGGGTCGTTTGGCTACAACGATTTGAAGGGTTATAAAAATGCACACAGAATCACATTGTCTATTTTTACATCACAACTCTCTCATTAAGTCACATCAATGGAAATCCAGCTCAGAATCAGTATATATCAATCACTCCTAATTTCACCAATTACTCCACTCCTAGGTAATTACCCAAGAGTAATATAAGTACATGTCTACTCAAAGACTTACACTTGAATTTGCAGCTATATTTCTAATAGGTCAACACTGGAAACAACCCAAATGCCCATTTAGAGGTGAATAGATAAACAGAATGTGGTGTATCCTTATAATGATTTACTACTCATCAAGAAATAGGAATGAACTATGCATACAAACAATATCATGGATGAATTTCAAAATAACTATGTTTAGTGAATGATGGTAGATAAAACAATATCATACAATTTCATTTATATAAAACTCTAGAAAATGTGCACTAAGTCACAGTGATAGAGGCAGATAAAGCAGTTGCCTGGGAAGTGGATGAGGGTAGGGAGGTGAGGGATAGATTACCAAGGGTTGCATAAGCAAACTTTAGGAGGTGATGGATATGTTCATTACCTTGGTTGAAATGATGATTCTATGGGTATCAAAACACCAAATTTTACATTTAAATATGTCTACTTTATTATATGTTGATTATATATCATGGAGTTGTTTTATCAGACAGAATATGTAAAGCTCAAAATGTCCTAGAAAATTCATAATGCATCAAAATGCCAGCATAGAGCTGGTATTTGAGTCAACAAATTAAATTCATATTTTAAATATGATGTTCAACTGAATGGCAATCCCAGATTAATAATCTAAATTTTATGATTATTCATCTCAGTCAAAAACTGAAATTTACCTTTCTGGAAGAGAAGTATTAGCTGAGTTATCAGGACATGAAAATTTGCCTTGGACATATTGCTCTATATATGGGTTTGAAGTACAGGTAGCAAAAGTAACCTGAGTTTAGGACTCAAAATAAAAAGATACCCAGTGCCCCCGTGACTCCCTCCCAATTTTCCTTTATGAATTAACCAATGGGTGCTTGCTAACCTTGCTGTGAGTACTAGTTCCTCTAAAGTTTCTCCACACAGAAATGGCCCTCGTTTTGCTCTAAGAGAGTGGTGAGTGGAGACCTCAGTCACCCAGTGTGCCCACCTTTGACCAACTTGATTCCCTAATTGTCAAACTTCTGGTAGATGTCCTGATGAGAAACATTGAGGAGGCATGCATCCTCTCTGGTCAGCCAAATTACCATCTCTGAGTTGTCAGCATTTCCACCCAGCTTCTTCTAAGGAATTGCTTCTCTCTCTCTCTCCATCAAAATTGGACTCTTTGAGGCTCCATCTCCTTCTCTGTAGTCACTATGATAAAGGGGATACAGGCCTAGCCCCAACTTGTGTCACCAGCTGTCTTGACTCCGGTCTACCACGCCCTTCTTTTTTGTTGTCATCATGTGAAGTTAAAACAGACATTACCAAAGGTAAAATGTTCTCTTGCAAAATAAAAGCTGTTATATTGGCTTCTTGTATGGTGCCCTTCTACTGGTTTCTCAAAAGCAAAGTATCAGGAACCTGACTACCCCTGATCCCTCCCCCAAAACTTGGCTTATTACTGCTGTTCTGAATCCATTTTTCTTGCCACCCTTGTCCTGCCTTCCCAACTGTCTCACCCATGGCTCATGGGATTCAGAATAGATTCCCAAATTTCTCTGATTTGAGCAGAGAAGGATGCTAATTTCAACTGGTTATTGAAATCAGTTCTTTTTAAAGGTGTCTGAAGCTTTCCCAACTCTTTTTTGTAGGTAAGTGAGAAACATAAAGATATAATTATTTTCTATCCCCCACTACCTGGTTTCAGGATAATCAATTATTCCACAACTACTTCCATTTAATATGAATTTACCATATTCTTGGCATTGTACTGAGTTCTTTGCATGATATATCTCCTTTAATTCTCAAAACTGCCTTTCAAAGTAGTTATTATATTCTTCCTGTATTCATGGAGGTTAACAAATCTGCTCAAAGCTACAGAGCTAATAAGTGACCAGTGACCAAGTGACTTTAGGTCCAGCTTTTCTTCTTTTGTCCTGATACCATAATGCCTTGATTCTTAAAAATCCTTTAATGGGGGAGATTTCTATTATTATTGTGACTCCCATTCCCAATTCAAAATTCACTAATAACTAAACTTAGTCTGTGGAACTTCTTCAGTTGGCTTTCCTACTGCCTGGGCCTTCCTGAGGTTTAGAGGCACAAGAATGTGGGGCCTGGGGTCATTATTCAACTCGGAACTTTACTCAAATTACTAACTAAACAAAAACTAAATCATTAAAGGCCAATGAGGTCTGCTGGTATTTAGTAAAAAAAAATTATCAGTGACCTGAAGCCCTTCAAGCAGACCAAATAGAACTTTCATATTTTTTTGTTCTTGGCATGAGAGTGAATACTTGCAAATATGTGTTTCTCTAAAAATACTCAATAATTAAAACATCATATCAATCAACTTGCATTCTCTAGAATCATTCCACATTTGGGAGGATTGACCACATTTCATTTTTAGCTACTATGAATGTTTTTTTTTTTTTAAAAAAAAAGGCTAAGTTTGTATAAATCTTAAAAAGACATCCCACTCTGGCCCTTTTAACCAAACGAGTCCATACATCACATGTCCTTCCAGGTGACAAATTTGAGTACCTAAAGCTGTGAAGCCCTTTAATGCTATTGCATGTACTAGGCCTTCCTTTCTGCTGACTCACTCTCCCCCAAACCCTATTGCTGCCAGCTCTACTCCAAGCTTCTGGTTTATAGCCCTCTCTTTATTCCTGCTCAGACTCTTAAACTTGGGTTTGTCCTTGGTTTCTCCTGACATTTGTTGTAAATAGTCTTCAACCACTGTGAGTTGGCTTCCCTCTCCGCCTCATTACTAGTTTCCTGATTCTGACACCTAACATCCAGAGAAAGGCAGCATTGGTCCTCCTGCAAAGAGGATATTAGGCAGGTAATTAGAGTTATGAGTGTTTGCACATTCCATCTAAGTTTGTATATTCTATCAGGTTGTGTGAAATATGTATGTTCATTTTCATGTCTATTTAACACAAAAGTTTCTATCTTTGGGAGTAATGTGCCATTTTATCAGTAGTTTTCTATCATGTGAAGATCATAACATCCTACTATTCTCGGCTCTGCTCCTCAATTCTCTAGGGAATTTCTTTTTCAGGTATTAATCTTGGCAGCAGCACTCATTAATATGATGAGACTCTCTGGTTTTAAATAGCTCTTCAGACCCAAACAGGCCATAATTGAATGGAAGCTTTAATTGTTTTTTCTTAGCAAACAATCAGACTGAGAGCAAGGACGCTGCAGACAAAACACCACTGCTCCACTCAGAAATGAAAAGCATGAGTTTCCATTCACTAATAGGCAGAAATGTCACTAGATCTCAGAAAGGCTGACTAGGGACTCAGTTTGGAGGAGAGAGCTATTGAATTTCCCCTTCTGGCTGGCAGACAGCTCAGTCACATGGTTTACTCTTCTCCTGTCATTCCTGTTGATTTGCCTTCAAGGTGGTCATTCAGAGGGAGTAAAAGAAAAGGCCACTACTCGCCATTCTAGGCCCAGAGTTTAGCTATGACTCCTGTCCAGCTACAACTTTCAGAGGCTCCAGCAAATGGATGGCATACATGTTTTAGTTTTTTGTTCATGTTTAGTGGAATCCCTTTACAGAGAGATAATTGCCACCACTCATAAAAGGAAGAAATAAAGAAAAGAAGAAAGAAAGAAAGAAAGAAAGAAAGAAAGAAAGAAAGAAAGAAAGAAAGAAAGAAAGAAAGAAAGAAAGAAAGAAAAAAAGAAAAGAAGGAAGGAAGGAAGGAAGGAAGGAAGGAAGGAAGGAAGGAAGGAAGGAAGGAAGGAAGGAAGGAAGGAAGGAAGCCAGTGGCACGGGTTTGATGTATCAGTGGCTGGCCCTAGATCAGCAAATTTCATTTTCTATTATGCATCAACTCAGTAAACCATGTTTTTAAGCTTATTGACAGTCGTCACCTACTATGTTTTATTGCCTGCTGCCCGACTTTGCTCTCTTTCTTCAATGGCACTTAATTTTCAAGCCATCTGCATTCCAGTTGAAAAACAGTAAAGCCTAAATTTTTAATTTTTTTTGTTGTTATGAGACAATGTGAGAGGGCATGTCTGTATGCTGTACGAGTTATGTTCTCTACCATTTTGGAGACTTACAATCATATAAATTATTTATAATCTGGTTTCAGAGGAGACACAAATACTCAGCATGGAGCAGAATATAAGACTGGACACATTTTTAGCTTCACCGAGTCAGATCTCCAGACCTGTTTCCTTGCTATGAGAAAAGAATTCTAGAACATCCCACCTTTCTAGGTCCATGGTAGGAATCAAAACATGTTTAAAGCTAAGTGTCTCTGATTTTGGAAGAAACCATGTCCAAATTCACTTCTACCATGACCATTAATTATGTAAGATCAATTGTCTATGTTACAGTGTGGTAGAGACTGCTAGAAGTTTACCAAAATCAGTATCTCTTCCTTCTTGGATATATTGTTCAGTGCCCATGCAGGAAAATAGTTACATTTATGTAATTGGTCACTTCCGATATTTATAGTGTTTTTCTTCCACTACCATTTCATGCTCCCTTTGTTTTCAATCAAGTCCCAAACTGGATAAGGTATTGACCTTGTGTAGTAATGTGAACCTTCATTCCAGAAAGTACTGAATATTAAGTGGCTTTGCCTTCATTTGATTGGTATAGTTTTACATTCAACATGAAACTCCAGAGAACCTCGAGTTTGAAGCATTATCTAAAATGACACCAGTATGTAGCAATGAGTAACTCCATTTACCCTAAATAATCAATGTCTACACTTTAGCCACCAAAATAACTGATCTCCATGCCTATTGGTCCAATGGCATAAATAGCCCTAAAATGGCCAAGTAGTAACCTAAATTTCCTATTTATAGGTATACACTCTGTTGGAAGCGTTCTTCCTATGGAAATTAGCCTGAAATGGCAAGAATGGGAAGCAAATATCTGCAAGTTGATTATTGGGTATTTAACTAAGAAAGAGCACCAAATGTCAGTTACTTATTGAAAGTATATTTAACATCAGGTTTTCAGTATACTTTCCCCCAACTGGCACTATAATGAATTCTTAAGTAAGCCATTTACCTATACATCTGTCCAGCTGCTTCTGTGTAATGTGATACATGGTAAGACTAGTAAAGTCCATTGTCACACTTATTTTGCTGTGAAGTATAGCTTCCTTCATCAGAAGCGATTTTGTATAGGATATAATGACTGAGAATAAGGCATTCATGGATTTTGGTGCAGGCAGAAGCATTGAAAGAAAGGAAGGGAAGTATGTATCTATTCTAATAAGGACAAATCGTGGCCTTCTTCATGCTGGAAGGGCATCAGTGCAATCAATCTATCACCAAGCAGCTGGCTGTTCCCTGTAAAGAAAGATACCAAAACAGGATTATAGTAGGAAACTTAGGTCCTCAGACTATATTGGTGAGCTAATCCATAGCCTTTATCTTTACTCTTGTGGGAACTTTGTACATGAGCCCATTGTGAAAGTGTGATATGGCTGAGAAAGACTGATATGTATCATGTCTCATCATACTGACACATGTCATCTTGTCCATGTGATTATTGAGAGCCTATGTGTCAAGGAGACTTTTGCTTAGCATTAACATGGAATATAAAATGTTGACACACTGTATATCCAAACCTCTTTCCCAGATTTATTGTTGGCACTTTTTCAATTCTGTGCTTTCCAATTCCTGACTGTCTAGCCAGACGCTTAGCCACTGCACATGAATCAGGGTAGATCCAAACCACTGATCTTTCTGTCCAATCAAGATGGAAAATCGAATGACTGCCCAAAGATTTGCCTTTGGGGAAGATTTTGCTTTATCAGTATCTTTCAAGAATACTTCCGATCAGGGCTGTAATACCACAGCAGTTTATTTCAGACTGATGAGTGCTCACTTTACAGAGCAATTGTAAACCAGTCCCGGGCTATTTCTTTTTCAGCCATCTCTGAGTCCAGAGATGTGGATTGAGGGGAAATAGTTTCCAGAAATAGATCAAGTATGAATCTGGTAGATCAGTTAACAACCAGTTTCTAGTCAGTAGCATAGGAGATGCTTTGGTGTTGTGCCCAGATCTCCTCAATACTCACCATTTTGGTACCTTTCAATAGTGTTGTGCTGCAATCACCAGTGATTCTTCACCTGAGGGCTTTCTATGGGCCTGTATACATGGAAGGCCAGAGTGCAGAGGAGTTAACACCTCTAGGAATAGCCTTCAGCCAATGACAATTGGGAGTTAGAGAGTAAGTATAGCAGCTTTCGTCTTCCTTAAATAAGATGTTCTACTCTATCTCCTAAAAAGTTCCAGTGGAATTAACCACTATGGGTTGTTCAAAGTAAAAAATCATTAATGTACCCATATTAGCTTATTTCTCTTCCCTATCTCACATCTTCATTTATTTACCAGTTCTTTCTGGGATCATCTTTCAAACAAACCACACATACTCAAATCCTGTCTCAAGGTATGCTCCTTGGTGAACTAAGGCCATGACATATAGCTCAAATCACATAGTAACGTGATATCACATGCTCATTTTTTTTCAAAAAAACCCACACAAAACACAACAAAAAACACCTCCTGTGTTCTACTTCCCTTTGTGCTACCTGCATTCACAATACCCAATGTGACATTGGAAACTACATCTTAAAGAAACTTGTCAGCCTGGATGCCTGAGTGACTGTATAGAATTCCCCCTTTCCCAGCAGCTCTGAAATTTAATTAAAGTATTATGTGGATAAGAAATATACTATTTCCTTGAGCCAAAGTATAGGTAATCTTTTTACCTTCAGTGACATATATATAAACCTCAAGATTATTATTTTGAATGGAAAAAAACGGAAACAAAAGATAATGAAAAGATTTTCAGAGAAATCAGATTACTAAACTAAGCCTGATTTTGTTATCCTAGTCCCCTAATTTTCTTCACATTAAAGTTGCTCGAAAACAAAACAAAACAAAAAAAAAACCCAAAGAAACAAATCTATACAAATTTATTAAATGTAAGCCTACCCAGCACTCACTGGTCACCCAAAGTTAGGCAGAATCGCTTTGTTCTGAGGACAACTGTTCACATACCATGTAGCCTTTGCCCACTTTACCAAGAAGAAATCTGTTCTCTTCCCCAAGTATTTTTTACTTAATTTTCTTTCCTGCCAGGGAAATGTTTTTATCAGCCACCTAGAGAGGATGTCTTCAAATATTTTACTTCCTCATGTATCCCTGGATTGCTCATACCCCAACTGACAAATTTAAATCATATGTTGGAAGTCTCCCATTGTATAAATAGATTAATGACAGAATAAATGAAAGTTACAATTCCAGTAATTGTGAAATAGTTTATATCTGATTAAACTTCATGCAGATAATGATGATAAATTGAGACAAACAAAACAAACTAAGAGCAACCTTTCACATGCCACTAGAAAACAATCAAAATTGGAAAGGATTCAGAGAAAAGATTTTGGGTTTCCAGAGTAGCTGAAAATTTAAGGAGAAGAAAATGTTTAAAAGGAAGGATATCACAGAAAGAGAGGTCCCTGAATCAGCATGTAAACTCCCCTCAAATTCTTGACTGACATCTGAATTATTGTCAATACGGGAAAGATGCCAAGACATCTAGCAGAGAGCAACAGCTGGAAAGTTAAAAAACCTGAACAGAGATTTAAGTTGTGACCTACTTCAGAAGAGATAGAGTTCAGAGTTTGAATTCTACCAAGTTACAGAATATTGGTAAACACTTTGGACTTTCTTCTAATTTCTAAGAAGGGCCATGCCTTACATGTAAAGACTAGTTCCCAGGACTTAGGATTCATCCCAAGAATAAAGGAAATACTGAAACAGTATTCATTTTATCACAAAAGATAAAATGAAACAACCACAAGTTCAAGGTAATTAGCTATTAATTATATCACTCTTTAGAGCAAAAATCAGCCCTTCCAAAGATTATAGAATCCATAGTTTACACTGCATCCACAATGTCCAGTACACAATAAACAATTAATTAATTGACATAGAAAGATCACTGAAATGTAATCCATAGTCAAGAAAAAAAAATCAGTCAAAAGACTAAACCTGTAAACAACTCAATGTTATAATTAACAAACAAGGACATTTAAGCAATAATTAAACGTATAATTCAGGACATAAAGTAAAAAGTGGTTATAATTAGTAAACAGAAGAGGACTGCCAATGAGAAATAAGACCTATAGAAAAAAGAACTAAAATTAAATTCTAGAACTTTAAAATATAACATTAGAAATAAAAATTTCACTGGATAGGCTTAACAGAAGATCAGCTACAGTAAAAGGAAGTCACTGTTAATTTGAAAGATAAAACAATCAAAAAATTGAAATTCTCAGAAACATGAGGGGCAATATAAAATATTCTAATATATGTGTAATTGGAGGTCCTGAATGAGAGGAAAAAAGCCAGAAAATATATATGAAAATATAATTGTTGACTTCCTAAAATTTGGTGAAATCATTAACTTACACATCCAAAAAATGCAGCGAATCTTTAGCAGGTGGAATAAATAAAAAGATGACCTAAGTGCATCATAGTTACATGGCTGGAAACAAAAGATAAAGAAAATGTCTTCAAAGTAGCCAGAGAGAAATGAGATGTTATGTACAAAGGAACAATGATTCTACTTTAAATGATTT
Source organism: Macroglossus sobrinus (assembly GCA_004027375.1). Lineage (NCBI taxonomy): Eukaryota > Metazoa > Chordata > Mammalia > Chiroptera > Pteropodidae > Macroglossus > Macroglossus sobrinus. The sequence continues at coordinate 85,399 of PVKZ01000985.1, read as the reverse complement.
CCCTTTTGGAACAATGAAGATTGGGAGATAATGGAACTATCTACCTAGAATTTTGTGTCTAGGAAATATTCTTCAAATATGGAAGCAAAACAGACATTTCACATAAACTACATTTGAGAGAATTCATTGTTAGCATACCAGAGCTTAAAGAAATGCTAATAAAATTTCTTCAGGATGAAAGTAAATAAAATCTATTTCAGTTCTCACACTATAAACAAGTAACCTTTTTGCGTTTTACATTTTTTGTGTCACATTTTTCATATTTTTGTGCTTTTTGTTGATGATTTTGCTGTTTAAAATAGCCCCTAAGTATATTGCTGAACTGATATCTAGTGTTTCTACATGTAAGGAAGCTATAATATGCCTTATGAAAAAGATATGTGTGTAAGTAAGCATTTTACAGACATGAGTTACACAATGTTAGCTCTGAGTTCAATGTTAGTAAAACAACAATATATGTTAACTAAGGTGTGTTTAACCATAAACACACATAAAACAGGTTGGGTATTGATCATTAGATGAAAATACTGCGCCCAAGGTCTCACAGGAACCTAATCCTGTATTTTCCCTAAGAACAACAGTTTAGTATTTACCAACTCAGTGTTTGCAGCAACTTTATAGAACGTTATCATGCATAATAAAGTATCAACTGTATATGGGTAAATAGAGAAGTCAATTGTTTCTTATTAAGTTCTTTAAAGGCACATGGCTATTTACTTCACAAATGTTAATGCTGTTTTGTGGGTTTAAGTAGACATAAATTATATACAACAGCAATACAAAGCATTGGGGCCACAGTAAATGGGGTTATATTGTACTGTGGCAAAATTCTTACATTTTATGTAAATAGGTGCAATATTAAATCCAAGTACAGTAAGAATGTGTATTATAATCCTTTGAGCAACCATTACAAAATTAATATAAAAATATAGCTTAAAAAGCTATTTAGTGAATTAAAATAACATATTAAAAATATTTAAAGTTCCAGTTAAGATGATGACTTAGGTAAAAGCAGGGTTTGCTCTTTCCATGATCACATTAAAATTATAACCAAATTATAAAACAAACAACTTGGAAACCCATCTGAAAGTCTAGCTGATCATAACACATACATCTGAGGATATTTTAAAAAGCTACATGGAGACTGGTAGGAGAGATGGAAATGAGAAGTGATATGGTGGTCTCCATTCGTGGTGGTTGAGCACTGGGAGGGAGAATGCAACAGCAGAGCCCCTCCCCACTGAAAGAATGAAGAGCTCTAGCCCCACACAGGGCTCCTAGCTCAGGATTCCAGTCCCAGGAAGAGGAATTTCCACAAAATCTGACTGTAAAAATCAGTGGAGATTCTGGCCATCCAGGCAGGACAGAAGGGACCTGAAACCCCAGAAATTTCCCTTAAAGAGCCCATACACAGAATCACTCACTTGCAGATACTCACCATGGGCTCTGGTGGAAGGTCAACAGCTCGGGAGGTGCAAGATATACAGGGAGGGCCTGAGTTATGTGGTGCCAATGCAAAAGTTAGAAGGACAGATGCCATTGTTCCTACGTTGAGCCTCGCTCTGGGGCAGTCTACAAATAGGCTACATCTTGCCTGTGTTGAACCCTTCCCTCTCATGGCCAATTCTGAATCTGCTTTGGCCCTGTGAGAACATCCCATTCAACCCCATGTCTCCCTGGGACCCCACCCCACCAAACCCACAAATTGCTCACTGTGGGCCCGTTGCCAGGCAGCCAGCCTCACCCTGCATCTTCCCTGGGTCACATAGAAACCATAAAAAGGGCAAGTCAAGATAAAGACTATAATAACTGAAATGGAGATTACATTAGAAAAAAATCACAACAGATTAGATAAAGCAAAGGATCAAATTGGTGAGCTGGAAGACAACGTAGCAGAAAACACCTAATTGGAACAGCAACAAGGAAAAAGAATCCAAAAAATTAGGAAAGTTTAAGAAACCTCTGGGACAACATCAAATGTATCAACATCAGCATCATAAGGATACCAGAAGGAGAAGAAAGAGAACAAGGGATTAAGAATCTATTTGAAGAAATAATGACAGAAAAATTCCTTAACCTGGTGAAGAAAATATACATACAAATCTAAGAAGTGCAAAGAGTCCCAAACAGGCCTACATTAAGATATATCATAATTAAAATGCCAAGTAAAGACAAAGAGAGAATCCTAAAAGCAGCAAGAGAAAGGGAGCTAGTTGCTTACAGGAGTACTCCCATAAGACTGTCAGCTAATTTCTCAACAGAAACTTTGCAGGCCAGAAGGGCTTGGCACAATATATTTAAAGTGATGAAAAGCAAGAACCTACAACCAAGACTGTGCTACCCAGCAAGGCTATCAATTAAAATTGAAGGTGAGATAAAGTTTCCCAGACAGGAAAGAACTAAAGGATTTATTGCTGACAAACCAGTATTACAAGAGATAGTAAAGGGACTTCTTTAAAAAGAAGGGGGAAAACAAACAGAAACAAAAACATAAATATGAATAATAAAATGGCAATAAATATGTACATTAATAATCACTTTAAATGGATTAAATACTCCAAATCAAAAGAAACAGGGTAGCTAAATGGATAAGAAAACAAGACCCATACATATGATATCTATAAAAGACCTGCTTAGCATCAAATGACACACACACAAACTGAAAGTAAATGGATAGGAAAAAAAATATATCATGCAAATGGAAATGAAAATAAAGCAAGTCTTATATCAGATAAAAGAGAGAACCATCCAAATAGAAAAATATATTTGCAAGAAACGCCTCTGATAAGGGCCTAATATCCACAATATACAAAGAACTCATACAACTCAATAACAAAAAAAGAAAGAAAAAAATAATCAAAAATAGGCAGAGGACCTGAACAGACACTTCTCCAAAGAAGACATACATATGGCCAACAGACATGAAAAGTTGTACTACATCAAAGTAAAAGTTTTTGCACAGCAAAGGAAGCCATCAACAAAATGAAAAGACAACCTACTGAATAAGAGAAGATAATTGCCTATGATACACCTGATAAGAAGTTAATATTCAAAATTTATTTTTAAAAACTCATATAAGACAATAACAACAACAACAACAACAACAATCCAATTAAAAAATCGGCAGATGACCTAAATAGGTATTTCTCCAAAGAGAAAATACAGATGGCCAACAGACATATGAAAAGAAGCTCAAGGTCACTAATCATCAGATAAGTGCAAATTAAAACCACAATGAGATATCACCCTATATCTGTCAGACGATCATCAATAAATCAAAAAACAAGTTTTGGTGAGTATAAGAAGAATAAGGAATAATCATACATTGTTAGTGGGTTTGCAAACTAGTATAGCCACTATGGAAAACAGTTTGGAGGGTCCTCAAAAAATTAAAAATAGAACTACTTTTTGACCCAGCAATTGAGCCTCTGAGTATTTATCCAAAGAAAACCAAAACACTAGTTCGTAAAGATCTATGCACCCCTATGTTCACAGCAGTATCGTTCAGAATAGCCAACATACAGTAGTGCTCATTAATAGACGAATGGATAAAAAAAATTGTGGTACGTATATACAATTAAATATTACTCAGCTATAAAAAATGAAATCTTACCATTTACAAATACATGGATGGACCTAGAGGGTATTATGCTGAGTGAAATAAATAAGACAAAGATAAATACCATATGATTTCACTTACATGCAGAATCTGAGGAACAAAAGAGACCAACAAACTAAACAAACACAGATTCATAGATAAAGAAAACAAACTGGTGGTTGTCAGAGGGGAGGAAGACTGAGGGGCTAGGTGAAGGGATAAAGAAGTACAAAGTAGTAGTTTCAAAACAGTCAAGGAAACAATGAGTACAGCACAAGGAATATAGTCCATATTATTGTATGGCTGTGTGTAGTGCCAGATTGGTGCTAAAGTAATCGGGGAGATAGCTTTGTAAGTTATGTAAATGTTTAGCCATTATATGGTATATCCAAAATTCATATTTTAAAAAGTAAAAAAGAAGCAGTTTACAAAATATAAAGAGTATTGCGATAAAATGTCATTTATAGAATGCAAAAAATAATAAACAAAAGATTGTAGATGAAAAAAATTTTGATTAATTTAAAGAGGTTAGAAGAAACAGAAGAAAAAGAAAACAGATAGGAAAAATATAAAACAAATAGAAAAATAATGTCCTAAATCAACCAAAAATTAATGAATACATTAAATATACATAATCAGAACACTCAGAATGAAGAGCAAGATGTCAGACTGCATTTGAAAAAAGGATGAATGAATAAATAAGTGAAGGAACAAACTATCTAGAAAAAAATTAATCAAGTGGAGTTAGTGAATGTTTTTGCATTTCTAGAAGTCATTTAAGGAACTATTATTCCCCATCTTCAGTTCACACAATGTAACAGTGGGTCTGACCCCAATTTTGGTTCCAACACTGAGCGTGTAAGCCAGATCAGAACATTCAGAGCACAGTTTCTCTCTATCTATAGTGATCGATTAAGAAACTGGCATATGAGCCAAACTACATTCTAAATCATAGCCAACACTTTTGCTGGAATTCTGGAAAAGGAAACTCTTTTCTAACAAGTTTCTAAGTTGATAAAATGTAAACTTAGATCTTCTGGTGGCCATCTTGGCCTATTTGATGATAAATACAACACAGAAAAAGCAGAGCTAAAAAACAGAAACATGTTTCTGATGTCATCATTTTAGCCATGGACCCAGGGATGCCTAAAGCCATGTACACTCTGTCATTTCAGTTATTCAAGTAAAACAAAACAAAACAAAATAAGACAAAAAAACTTCTTTGTGTTTTTATCACTTACAGCCAAAAGAAACTTGACTAACACAAGTAGCAAACCAATTACTTTCCAAATGATCTATAATATTAGTTGAAATAAGAAATATCCATTAAATTGGTTTCTTTCTAATTTCTGACCCATTTTCTTCAACCATGAGAAATCTTTGCAAACTCACAAACCAGAAATGATATAGAGAGCTGCCTTCAACTCTTCACAATTGATGGATATCATTCATGAAAACGTTGTGCCCTCTAATTTCCACATGACATATTAGAAGGCCCCGAAGGGTATTCTCTCAACCATCAGCAGTTCTCCCTGGGCTGTTCCTCTCAGAAAGACCCTTCACTTCTCCAGGCTATTTACTCGGTGTCCGTGGCTGAGGCTTTACATATAGGAGTATTAACCCTCTCTTCTCACATCATGGAAACACCAACTATTTACATACATAGAAACAAAAGCTGAATGGATTTCAAGTAGATCCCTACTTACCTATCACTGACATTTTGGGGAATTTGACATAATTTATATAAATAAAAAAAATTATCTCCTACTCCTTATAAATTAGCTCCCATATAGTTGATTTTATCATATCTCTTTTCTCTGTTATGAAAGAATGAGTTTTAAAGGACTTGTAAAATTAGCTTATCTTTGTTTTAGAATCTTCTTCTAAAACCGATACTGTCACAGATACAGACAAGTTCGATGCCAATGAACAAATAAGTGTACCCCAAAGTAGATATGATATATTGACCAGCATTTGCCCTGCACTCAATGTAAAAGCTGTCTTGGGAGGTTCTGTAAGTAACAGTAAAATGTCTACAGTGCTATTTGTCTATTCATACAACATGGAAAATTCTCAGTAAGATGTCTGATGGGTTTTATTGCATCTATATTAGAACAGACTTGTGCACAAAATATAATAGAAATACATGTGAGGGAATTATTTTCCATAGCTGAGGAAGCTGAAAAAAGGGCATTACTATCTAGGGTTTCTTAGGAGGCAGCATTAAGCTAGATTGAGGAGTGAAGAGGTATGGATAGGGTGAGAAAATTGAAGGCCCGGGAAACAAAACGAAAGAGGCAATTGTTCTCAAACACTTACATGCCCCTGAGGGTGATCAGTGCAGGTACAACAGATCACTTGTATTGTGTCAATTGTATTGCCCCAGTCCTGGCAATACAAGATGTGTCACTTGTATTGCCCTGGTCCTGGCCCTGACTGTAGGGCATTTCAGGCAAAAAAAAAAAAAAAAAAAAAAAAAAAAAAAAAAAAAAAAAAAAAAAAAAAAAAAAAAAAAAAAAAAAAAAAAAGATGGAGAAGGCTATTTAAGCATAGCTAGGGAACAATGTGTGCCAAGTATCAGAGACAGAAAAGCAAATATGGCCAGAGAAGGAGAATAAAGCAAGTACTTTTAACCACAGCAAAGAATGCTGGGGCAGGAGTGGTGGGGAGGAGGCAGAAGAGAACAGAAAGGTAGGCTACAGCCAAATTGAGAAGGGGCATAATTGCTATTATGAGGATTTTTTATTATCATAGATAAAAGGGAAACAATCTTCGGGATTGTTTTTAAATAATCACTGTCATAAAGTGGTACAGAAAAATGGCTTGGAAGAGAAAGACTAAAGCTAGAATGAATCTGGTAGGAAGCTGCAGTAACAGTTTGCGGAAGAGAAGATGGATGTCTTGGCGGGTCAGGGAGTATGTTTCTCCTGGACTTGGTCACTGAATGTGTCCGATGAGGAAAGGCCACATGTAATTCAATGGTCTCTTGTCTGGGAAATTCTACCAATTACGAAAGAGCTGAATAAGGCTCAAGCTGGTAATTTTTGTTTGGGGCATATTTTAAAGCATTTAAGTAAGTTAGCTTGTGTCTTAGGTTGGGCTACTGTAGCAAAAATGCCACCGATTGGGCAGTTTAGACAACAAATATTTATTTTTCAACAGTTCTGGAGGATGGGAATTCCAAGATCACGGTGCTGGCAGATTCACTGCCCAGTAAAGGCTCTCTTTCTAGCTTGCAGACAGTTGCCTTTTTGCTGCATCCTCACATGATTTTCTCTTTCCCTGGTGCATGCACACAGGGCTGGGGACGAGGTAGAGAAAGAGAACAAGCTCTCTGGTCTCTATAGGTAAGGATAGTAATCCTATCATGAGACTGTACCCTAATGACTTCAAAATTAATTCCCAAAAGCTCCACATCCATATAGTATACGGGATTTAAGGTTTCAGCATATGAATTTTAAGACAACAAAAACATTCAGTCCATAGAAACCTGGAAAACTTTTTTATTTAGTTGGCAAGAAAACTGGACTCAGTTCTTTGGCACTGCAGAGACACAGGCAAAAGAGCTGCCTTTAATCTATTTTTTCACATTTTCACAGCTGGCCACTAGGACTTGATGGGTAAATGAGATTTTACCAGTGATTTGAACCACTTTAGTTCAGGAAATAGGAAAAAAAAAAAGCAATTCTCAGTTTTACTTGGAAAAAAAATAAGCAAGCTTGTCCCTAGAAGCTCAGCACTGACCCATAGCCCTAACTGACAATCTCTTGGCTTTGAAAATTTATATAAAATGTCCCCAGGCTCTTACCATTTTTCATAACCTTTATTTTAAAATCAACTCCTTGTTTTTGACCCTAAGGCCTCTGTTGAAATAAACTTGATATATCTTAGAACAAAAGCATACACACGATGCATACTACATTATCATATTAGTCTAATGTTAAATTTTTCTACTGCCCATTTTCAAAATCTTTCATCTTCTCCTCCCTCAGCAGCCCCATAAGAAATCCACATATTATTATTTTTTACATCTTTTGAATCTCTAGATTAGATGAAAGCATAGCACGGATCAAGGGTGATAGCCATAGACTAAAATCCAGGGTTTTTTTTTTTTTTTTTCTCATTCTGTATCCTATTGGCAGAAAATACACACACAAATATTTCATTTTCAACTGAGAACATAACAAGAGATAATGTTTTACCTTTTGTAGCACTTCCCCAAAGTGAAATTTCATCTCTCACTTCCCAGGCAAAGTCTGTACTCACAGCCCTTACACATGCTGCAGCTCTTAACATACTCTATCGATTTCCATTACTGCCTTTCCCGTGAGAACGGGATCTATGTTAGTGCAGAGACACAACTATTTTACATCCAGGGCTTAGGACAGCAAGAGACACACCTATGTGTTCGGTAAATTCTTGCTGACCTAAATGGATGAATGATGGATGAATAGGCACTCCTGGAAGTAAATTAAACACTTCTGAATTAAAAAGTGTTGCCATTGGTGAGATTTCTCTTTCCTGGTATTTGTAACAGCAAAGACCCTGCCCACTCTGGTCCTTATCACCTTCCATGTTGACAGGCTTACAGGACAGCAGAGTGCCTTGTGAAGCCCATTTAGATCCTGGGAGATGAGTTTACTGGTGAAGGAACCCTTAGCTCTGAGTTCTGACAGCAGCAGCCAGCCATCGATCACCTACAGAGGCCTTCTTTCATCTTCCTCCCGGTGCACACACAGGGAAACCCTCTGCAGCCTGGGACCTGACCATGAGAGAGCCCTCGCTCCCCACAGCTGTCACATCACTTACTCTTAAGCCCATATATTCCAGGATTGCAAATTCTAATTCAAAGACAGCCAGAAAAATGATTACAAAAGGACATGCTGTTGTCCTGGTTTAGGAAAGACATGTTTTCTCCTAATGCATTTAGATATGCTATTTCCCTGGGTTGATCCTTACTTTTTTAGGCAATAAAAATCAACTTTGTCTGGTATTCACGTGTTCATATATTTAGTCAACAAACGTGGCCAAGTACCTCCTATGAGCCAGATCAGCCTCACACATCACTCTCTTTGCTAAGTCTGTGTTAATGATTCAGCCACAGCACATCTCACATTATTTTAATAATTATGAATTTGCTGCTTTTACTCCTTCTCCCCATTGTAAGATCCCTGAGGAACAACTAAGCCTCATGAATGTCTAAATTTTCAGCAACCAGCATGCTGACTGATGCACAGTAGAAGCACAGGAAGTGGTAAAGTGTTATTCAGAATCCCACATTAACTATGAAATTCCACTCTTCAAAACTGAAGACATTTTCAGGAGTAAATACTATATTTTTTCTACACGTTTTGAATAATGTACATGGACTTCCTGTTGTTCTTTTTCTTTATACTAACACGTGCCTTCTTCTTAAATAGCTTCCCATTGTACACCTATGTTTAAGGTAGATCTCACACCATAGTTTGTATTATTAGAGAATAACATTGGGCAGAGGTCTACAACTGTTAGGTCCTAAAAGAAAAATAACACACAAACAACAGCGAAAAACACCTCCACTCCCTGTGAATACTTAGGAGTCAAATTTGGGATCCACAAAAATTTCAAGGCCCTAAGGACAAGCTAAGAGTTCAAAATCTATGGGCATTTCACAGCCAAGAGTTAAATTGAAGTATATAGTGTCCTGAGTTCATGAAATGGACCATTGTGTTATCAACCAAATGCCCTAAGTGCATTTGGGGTTATACATTATTAATTAATCTATGTGATTTAGCATGCCTAAAAAGGCCCAGCATAGGCCAGCACCATCCCCAAAATGGGACAGAGTGTTGAGTAGCTTCATGATTTCTACAATTATCTTGCAAAAATAGGTTATGTGCTCACTTGCAAAATAAACACTGAAGTCTCCTATGAAGTGGCAGCACTTTGCTGCTAGTCCTACAGGTCAAACTGTGAGGCTTCTCACAGACATGAGGGAAAGGGCTGAGAGAGAAGGTGGGAAGGGGAGAGATAGAGACATAAAGATGGGGTGCAGGAGAGGGGCTGTGAAATAGAAGGAAAGCCTTAAGAGAGCTACAGCTGATAGTATAGATGTGGTGGAGGCGGGGTGAAAGCAAAGCAGTACTCTGGCTTCTCCCAGTTTACTGCCTTCTTTCGTTTTCCAGTGATTCCTCCATTGACTGAACCCAGATAAAGTCTGGAAAATGCAGTCTGCAGTCTAGGCCCTGCAGAGCAGACTGGGAGAAATGAGAAAAGCTTTAGAGTCCCAGAGACCCAGAGTGGACACAGCAGCTCTGGAGCCTGCACAGTTCCATTGAACCAAGGGCTGGACCTGCAAAGAACAGTGACTGAAGCATTGTTTTTCAAGGAGTCACTGTTCGAAACAATTGTTCTTAAAGATATTTATTTACTTCCGTCACAGTAATGCAGAATTGACTACAACACCTTGTACTTACTCTTTACCTTCATGGACAAATGGATATTCAGCCCAAAATTTCTGCGCATCTCTGGGAAGCAGCTTGGGGTCACCTGGGACCATAGAGACTCCTGAACTGCTGAAGTATCAATGACCTCGGGAGAAGGAACTGCTGAGCTGGAACCAGCACACACTCTCCCCTGCTGGGTTCATTAGAGCTCCAATTGGACAGAATATATTAACACCTTAGAGAACCTTTTTCCTGTGTGTTAGCTTGTGTAGGGCAGAAGGAGGAGGTGTTTCACTCTGGTTTAAATAAAAAGAGGATGCTTTCCAGTCCTATTCCCTGTTGGAATAAGAGGGTAAGAGCCAGAGACATGAACACCAGGCACTCATCCAGCTTCCTAGCATTGCCCTTAGCTCAGGACCCACCCCAACCCAGACCCTGCAATTAAAAGATCTTGGGGGTAAATGTCTGAGAGTCAAGGTTTTTAGGTCCAGAGGAGAGTCAGCAAGTCAACTTGCTTGATTTAGGGGACCTTGTATAAATCTTGGTTCTGCCAATTTATTTTTAAATGACTTTGAGGCAGATGATATAAACCTCCTCGAGTCTCAGGGTTCTTATCTGCAAAATGCCATTCCTCACATTATTGGGAAGATAAATAGATAGGATCCCAGAAATGTGTGAATGCTAAATAAAGGCATAGATGTGTTCTTGTTAACTTTCCAAGAATGTGATTGATATGGGTACCTTTGACTTAACTCAAGTGATGATGACGATGATAATTTCTATAGTTATTTTGCTAGGAGCAATGGAAATACTCTCTACATTTTAATTTTATCGAAGTATCGAAGCATGGGAAAAAAGTGTGGACACTGCTCCTGGAATGTGAGGCCTTCAGATGCTCCTTGCTTCTCTCCTTCTTTGCTCAGGAGAGCATTGCCTTATTCACAGTGGCCTGTGGAATGGACATTTTGTTGGTTTATTACAAGTGACATGCAGTGATGTTCTGCTGCTCAGGAGGGTAGCTGATGGGCAGCTGCACCCTTCAATCAGGTTTGTTCTGCTCTTGGCTGTCTTTCTGACTGGTTTTCTCCCACTGTTATTCCTAAAACATAGTTTACTGTCTACCAGTCTCCATGGCAGCAGCTATAAAGGTGACAGGATAGGCCACAGGGAGATGACAATCATGTGATTGATATGTCAGGATCTGTCCAACTCTCTTGCACCATAAATCCTGCTCTCAACCATTTACTCCTGAGCACTGGATTTGCCGGCTGAGAAACTAAAGACTTGCTCCTACCTTCTTTTGTATCTATTCCCCTTAATTTCTTCCCTCTTTACTTTCCCCTTAGGTCTTCCACCACGTATCTGCTCTATAATATATTTAGAAGATGTCCATTTGTGTCCATCTCTCCTGGCTCCACCCTAATTCAAGCTTCAATCTTCTATCAATTGGATCATTGCAATGGCCTCCCTACTGGTCCATGCAAATCTCCTCTAACCCTCACAATCATTCTCCAAGCTACAGCCAGAATGAGCTTTTACAAACACAAATCAGATTATATCATTTCCTTTTTGAAGATCTTTAATAGTTTCCCATTGTTTGAAGAAGCAATGGAAAAAAATTTTTAATATGATCTCTGAGTTCTTGCAGAATCTGGCTGATCCTTATCTCTCTTTATCCCCATCATCTACTGTCAGCCATACCAGCCTTCTCACTGTTTTTCAGATACACTGAGTTCTTGCCTCTCTCAGGGCCTTGGCACATACTGTTCTCTCTGCCTGGAGTGCTCTTCAAAACCTCCCCACCTCTCTTCTTGAAAACTCCTACCATCTGGTCTCAGCTTAACTGTTTTTTTTTTTTCCCCCAGGGGAGGCCGTTACCTACAGGACAAGCTCGCTACTTCTGCTGGCCTCTATAAGATCAGTTGGCATTCCTTGTTTTATGCCCTCCAAGCCTGCTGTTCTTTTTCCTCAGATCCCTCTGTCGTTTAATTACATGGCATCTTTGATAACTAGGTGTATGCACTTCATGAATGCAATATCCATTCTGTACTTTTTTCTACTGTATCGCCAAAACTACAAAGGGATTGACACATGGTAGGCCCTTACTTAGTATTCACTGGATGAGTAAATAAACGAATGTTTGGCAAGAACAAGTACATCTCTGGGTCTCATTTTATGCATCCTGTAAATTGGATATTGTATTACAATTATCATTCCACCAGATGACTGACTCCCTCAGCCCGAGCACCAAGGTATACCTACTGGACTGACTTTGTGTCCATCCTCATCCCAAACTTTTTATCCATAACTGACAAGCTGGAAATCAATGTCTGGTCCAGGTATTTTATGCCTTTATGAAGCTGAATTATTAAAACTGAGTGGTTCCTAAAGGTCAGTTCAATACCTGACTCTCTTCAACCACAATGTCCTCCCCTTAGTTTATCATCCAATGTCTTGGCATATCTTATAGCCAAACCTGAGCAAATGTTACATCAGCAGAAGTTCCAAGTTTTCACAAAGAAACACTGCCTGCTCAAGTCAGTGATAATGTCTCATTCATTCAAATGCCATCTCCTCAAACCCCATGCAACAGCTGGGGTGTGGATGCCCTAAACTGCATAATCCAGTCCTGGTTTGCTGGACATTTCTGACTCACTCTGGGAAGACCTGGCCAATTTCAGAGTGTAGAGCACCCACCAGGTCTACGTAACAGAGGACTGGACTTCAATTCCTTTGGCCAGGCCTGTCTAATCATAGGAACACTGAGGCCAGTTTAAATCCTTAATTATGCATTTAAAAGGCCAACCCTGACCACATTCACTGGGCATCAAGATAGAAACATCCTTCTTATTTGCCAGCAAAGGTCTATTAGACTTTTCAGTCTTTGCATTTAAACCCTTGTGTTTGTTTTGTTTGTTTTGTTTTAAGCAATTCTGGAGTTTCAAGTACAACTCCTCAAGATGACACCTCTAACTGGAATGGTGGCTTTGCAAATTGATGTGAATGTATTTGGCATTGCCTTGAGATGCTGTGTTAACAAACATGTTCTTTCAATTATCTAAATTAAATGTGATACCTTTTGGCCCAACGTCAACCAACACTGTGAATTCATGTGGTTCTAGATCAAGGAGTTTTTTCAGTGTTGTTTGGTATAGATCAAAAGAAACAGATGTTTGCATTAAGAATTGGACATAGGGCTGTTTTCTAAACATAATTGTCCTCTATTTCCAGCATGTCTAATGCTGTTGAATAATCTACTTTTCTACATGGCATTCTCTCTGACTTCATGGATTAATTTATGCTAGGAATATTTTTAATAACTTTTCCCACAGGGAATGTGTATAATTTTCTTTTTCTATTTATTAAACATAATTGAGATCTAGTTTTGTGCCAAGCCCTGTGTAATGTCTTTTGATAAAGAAATTGTGTTATTATCTATGCCTGTCTCTTTTCTAATAGATGAGACAAAAAAAAAAGTAAATGAATGATGACTCTGCATTATAATATATATAATATGGTTATAAGCAAAATGCTGTAGACATTTAAAAGAGGGAGATTTTAAAGTTGTATAGGTATTCAGGGATGGTTTCAGAGTGGTAATAACTGGGACTCACATGAGAAATATAAAAGGGAATATTAGGTGAAGAAGAAGGCAAAATCGAGAGAAGAGAGGGTAAAGGATATAAACAGGAAATTTGTTAGGTTCGCCAAAGGAGGAACGCACAAGGCCGAAGAGGTTAAGCAAGATTTATTGTAGCAGAGGAACAGCTGGACTGAGCCACAGATGGCATCAACTTCGAATGAGAGGGGATCTGAAACTTATATGGGGCTTGAGGCGGGCTTTTTCTGTGGGAATATTTCAGGCAGGTAAATTGGCAAGCAAAGGAGGAAAGTCCAGTGAAGCGTGTAGGTGAGCATGTAGTGTTGCCAACCTGGATGCAGGGTCCGTTCCTACACAAAGGTCTGGTTCCCACACTACAGGACCCTCCTGGACCTAACAAAATTGACAGAAGAAATTCTAAAAACCAAGGAGCACATGCTGATATGTTCAAAATTATGGTAATTAATTCCTATTAGACTAAGAAATTTAGAAAGCTGAATAATGCCAATTATTTCTGAGAAGTAGAGGATATAGATACTGATACTGCCATTCTGTAAGACAATTTGTCATGTATTTAGTCAAATTAAGTACACCAATGGTTTTTGAACAGCAGTTCAACTTCTGAGCACCTATTTCCCTGAGAAATTCTCATACAACTTTGTTGTAGCATAATTTGGGGCTCTAGAGAATTAAAGGTAATTCATTGCAATAAATTAAAACAAGATTAGCATAACTCTAAACCTGAAACTATAAAAGGAGAGAGACAGAAAGAGATGGAAATGGGGAAAAGGCATGACAAAGGCAAGGAAGCTGAGAGATAAGGTGTATTGTTTTCTGAATATCAGAAATGTTACTTCTGCATTTGGTATGCTTGGAAAACAATGGAGGAAAGACTTGGACAGATAGGTTGGAGAGGAAATGTAAAGGATCTTGTAAATTACGTTAAAGGGATAGACACTGTTTCACAGGCAGTAGATTTACAGGTTGAACAATAACATGACCATATTTTGATCTTAAGCTAATCACTCAATAGCAGTTTGAGGGGAGAACTGAAAGGAGGTGATAAGTGTCACGTAGGAAGGGCCAGTGGAATCTTAGTAATAGTAAGGAAGTTCTCAAATTTTAGCTTCATTTTCTCTTCCATAAATAAGTAAAATGACAATGACCTATGGACTGTGTACTAAGGTACCCAGAGCCTCACCTTTGGCAATTTAAAAAACTACGAAATACTAAAAGAGATTAAAGAAGATTTAAATAAATGGAGAAACAACTGTGATCATGTCAGAAGATTCAATATTGTTTAGATGTCAATTCTCCACAAATTGATCTATACATTCAGTGTTATCCTAATTTAAATTTCTGTGAGCGTTTTTGTAGAAATTCATACGGAAATGCAAAGCACATAGAATAGCCAAACTATGAACAACTACTAGAAAACTGGAGAACTAAAGTTACTTGATTTCAAGACTTACTTTAAAGATAATACAGGATGATATTAACATTAAAATAGACAAGTAGAGCAATGGAACATGAGAGAGTTCAGTAACAGACCCATGTATGTATGAACAACTGTTTTTCAACAAAAGTGCAAAGGGAATTCAGTGGAGAAATGCTAGCATTTTTTAAAATGATGCCAGAGAAGGTAAATGACCATATACACATGAATGACTATCCATACTGCGCAGCATATAGAAAAATTAACTAAAAATAAATCATATGACTAAATGTCAAACTTAAAACTATAAAACATCTAAAAGAAAACAGAGGAGAAATTCATTTTGAACTTAGGTTACCCAAAGGCTTCTGAGATATAATACCAAAAGCACTACCTATAAAAGAACAAATGAATAAATTAGCTTTTATTGAAATTTAAAAAATCTGCTCTTCAAAAGTCACTATTAAAGAAAGCCACAGACTGGGAAAAAATGTGTGTCAAACATACATCTGATAAAATCTCACATCCAGATTATAGAAAGAACTCTCAACATTCAGTTAAAATAAAAATAAAATAAAAATTGGCAAATTATATCTGAATAGACATTTCATCAAAGAATACATAAAGTTAGCAAATAAGCACATGAAAGTATCACATAAAGTTCAACATTATTAACCATTAGGGAATTGAAAACTAAACAATGTGATACTACTACACACCTAAGGAAGTGGCTAAAATGAAAAAGAAGACTATACCAAGTATTGGCTAGGATATGGTAGAAATGAAACTAACATCCTTGCTGGTGTGGACTTTAAAAGGTACTACCACTTTTGGGACAGTTTCATTAGATATTAAACATGCACCATATGTTTCAGCTACGTCACTCGTAGGTATTGTGTTGCTGCAGATTTGAGGTACCAAGGGAAAGGGTACTAGGCTTGGGAGGTTGGAAGAAAATACAGAAAGCCTTAGGCAACTCTACCATAGCTCTTTATTCTAGCAAGGGCACAGCCCGCCTCACAGGGTGACAGCGCCTTTTTATACACAGGTTAAACAACAGTGGTGCACTGCCAGGTAATAAGCCCGCGCATGCATACCAGGCACATGGTTACATGAGGGAAGAAGTGCTGACTCACTTTCACTCAGAAGTTAGCTGCTAAGGTTGTCGGGAGGGAGCCTGACTAAA
Organism: Macroglossus sobrinus; assembly: GCA_004027375.1. Taxonomy (NCBI): domain Eukaryota; kingdom Metazoa; phylum Chordata; class Mammalia; order Chiroptera; family Pteropodidae; genus Macroglossus; species Macroglossus sobrinus. The sequence goes on along the minus strand of PVKZ01000985.1, from coordinate 69,154 downwards.
ACCATCTTTCTTTCTCTTCACAGATATCTACCCAAGATAGATAAAAAATGTTCATACAAAGACATGCACATTCTGAATGTTCATAGCAGCTTTATTTATGATAGCCAAAAACTGGAAACAACCCAAATGTCCATCAACAGGTGAATGAATAAGCAAATTATGATATATTTATACAATAGAATACAGCTTAGCAATATAAACGACTTTTCTGATAGATAGATACAGTAAGAATGAATTTCAAAATGTTCTGTGGATTGAATAAAGTCAAGCAAAAAGGTACATATTGTATGAAATTTAATTTATATAAAATTCTAGAAAATCCAAAGTACTGCCTCAATTCAGTGACTCAGAGCAGATTAGTGGTTTCCTGGGGTGATGGTGGGAAAGTTAAGAATACAATGAGACATATAGACACAAAAAAACTCTTGGGGTGATGGGCACATTCATTATCCTGATTATGATGATGCTTTCACAAGTATATTCATATGTCAGACTTTAAAAATTATGTATTTTAAACATCATCAGTTTATTATATGTCAATTATACCTCAATAGAGATGATCAAAATAATTTTTTTTTAATTTTGAAAATGGAAAAGTAATGGTCAAGGAGTACAAGGAAAGATCATAAGATGCTGGGTGATGAAAGACAAAGGGAAGATTTTACCTCAGGAAGGAGAGTGGTCAGAAGCTAGAATGTTGACAAGAGGTCAGCGTCAGAAAAGGAAAAGTAATGTTTTCATGTGTAAATTGAAGCCAGTAAGAACAACTCTCTCATATAAGAGTTGTGAGGATTAATTTTAACTCTTTGTAAAGTGCAATGAGTGTAATACACAATCAATTTTAGTTATTAGTATTAATGAAACATCCAGGCTAATGCTATAGCAGTTAAGATTATAGAATAATTTCCAGTTGGGAAGAGGGTAGAAATCAAAGCTGGTTTCCTGAAGGAGGTGTCAATTGAGCAAAATTGAACCAAAAAAAGAACAAAAATGCAATGCACTGTCGTTTAAATTTTTATGTCTCTGTGATCTGTTTGCATACCTACACTCTTTGTGACCGATTCATTACATTCTCGTGTTAAATCTTCCCTCACCAGCTCAGCCCCAGCGCCCAGCACAGTGCTGAACAGTTTTGGCCTTCAGTGAATGCCATAGTAACAGAGTCATAGAAGTTTAGATTTGTAAGGGATGTCAGAGATCAGCTAGTTCAACTTCCTTATTTTATAAGCAATTTCATTTTATTTTAAAGCAACCAAGCAAAAAGGAAAGACACTGAAGTAGGAGGCAGGGTTTTGACCTATGGTGCCCTTAAGGCAAATCTCTTAACTTTTGTGGGCTTTGGGTGTTTTATATGTAACAGTGGGCTAAACCTGGAATCTCCCTATCCCCCTAGGTGACAACACAAATTCTTATATCTTTCTCCTTTTAAAGTTGGAAGAACATTGGAAATTTAGGACAAAGTTTGCTTAATCTCATAAATTTTCAAAAATAATCTGCAAGAGAAGATATGCAGCCTTGGAGAAACTATGCTGGAAATTCTAACATCTCAAGTTCAAAGCCAGTTCCCGCATGTGAATTCAGGGTGACCTTAAGTATGTCAAAGCATGCTGAAACACTTCTTAACTGGATCTCCTCACAAAAAGATCCAAAGAATGAGCTCCTTGTCCTCACCACCACAGAAAAGAGGACCATACGCTCAGAAATGTATCAAAGATGCATTTGTAGTGTTTCTGATCGGGCACCAAACATACTTCACATACATCACAGCAAGCAGTAGATTAGTGAGTACTGAATCACTGCTCCTAGGGTACATAGAGAGTTAGGTTCCTGCAAGCCTCTGGTGACATATCCATAAACCAATCATTACATAAACTGTTTTATGTGTATTTCTGTTTAAATACATTCATTGTCATAGAATAACATTATAACTTATGCCTAAACTAAGCTTACCTGACACTACAGCTTCTTTGCACTTAGGAACACTAGACAGTATTACAGCACTTGTGCTTGGGGACATTTTAAATAGCAAAATCATGGATTATGCTAAATAGAAAAGTACACCTCTTTAAGATATGAGAGCTGAAACAAGAAGGCACAGTGTGTCCTTGCTTCATCTCAGTTGGAAATGTGTGTTAGGCAACTCAAAGTTTTCACTGCTCTGAGTATCACTGTGAATGGCACAAAAATACTATGAATATTGATTTGGGCGTTACAAATAAACTTTAGTAAGCAAGTTGGTGAATTTTGCAAACACAGAATCTGCAAATAATGAGGATTGAGTATATTTCTTGGTATTTAGCCACACCATCCCTTCTAAGCTATGACACTTCTAGGAGTCGGAAAACTACATTTTGCAGTCCCCCTTCTGCTTAGACTCTTATTTAGATTCTGCCAATGACAGGAACTCACATCAGATGTGAAAGGTAGGAGAGAAGAAGAAACAATTATAATCTTTGGACATTGGTGGGCAGGTACATGGGTTTCAGCAGAAGGCTGTGTGATGTTTTATGATGCTTTTCACGCATTTTTCCATGAATCACCTGTTTGGGTGGTAGTTTCTTGTAATTCCTGCAACTGCCAGATTTCCTGAGATCACTGATGATTTCTCCTGATCACCCCAGTTTTGCCAAAAGCTCTGTGGAGCACCTGCGATGTTGTGATTTATAATAAGAAACATATATTTGGTCTTCATCCCTGTTCCTGGTATAGATTTTCTAAAATCCTTGTAAATTTCTGTGATAAAAGCACTAGAGGCAGCTTTTGATCTAATGGTATGACTCTGGGTGGGCTTCTGGATGGCCCTTCAATGGGGGCTGGTCATCAGAAAAACAATGCCAAGATTAGAAGCTTGACATTTTCATCCTCACCCACCCCCCATTCTCCAGAGAGGGGAGTGGGGCTGGAGACAGTTAATAATGATCATGCTTCTGTGATGAAGTTTCCATAAAATCCCAGTAGTATGGGGTCCAGAAAGCTTCCAGGTTGGAGAACACATCCACATACCAGCAGGGTTATACAGCCCAGCTCCTTGGGAACAGAAGCTCCTGCATTCAGGATCCTCCCAGACCTCTCTCTATGTACCTCCTCATCTGCCTGTTACCTGCATCCTTTATCATATCCTTTAATAAACTGGTAAACATAGGTAACTGTTTCCATGAGGTCTGTGAGCCATTCTAGCAAATAAATCAAATCAAGGACAGGGTAGTAGAAACCTGTGATTTGTAGTCCATTGGTCAGAAGAGATGGCAACAAACTGGACTTGCAATTGACATCTGAAGGGGAAGAGGGAAATCCTATGAGACCGAGCCCTTATCCTGTGAGATCTGATGCTATTACCAGGTAGAGTCAGAATTGATTTAAATTGTAGGATATCCAGCTGGAGTTGCAAAGAATTGCTTGGTGGGGAAAACACTCCCACACATGCAGTGTCAAAAGCTTTGTGAGTACATTAGTAGTATAAGGGTTAAGAAGTGACATAGGAGGAAAAACAGATTCTTCCTATTTAGCACCTGATTCCCTTCATTAAATCCTTTCCTGACAACAACTTCTTGAATGGTTTCTGGGTCTCTGCTAAAAATCACAACAGCTGTATCTAACTGTATCACTCAGACTGAAACCTACTGATTTATTTCAAAATAATACATTTGAGGACAAATGTTCCCACTGATCATCTGAGGCAAATTGCCCTCTCAGCATCCCAATTTATATCACCTCGATGGTCATGTTCTGAAAAGTATGTCAAATAATTTGTGTTACTACATATTCAGTTAGAACTAACATTTATAGGTTGCTTAAGTTCTAGGCATGATGCTAAGTACTGTAAAAAAAAATGATCTGATTTGATCCTTACCACAACCCTGTGGGGAAGGCATTATTAGCTTTTACAAAATGAGTCTCATAGAAGTTTAATTCCTTGACCGAGGTCATGAAAACAGTAAATAGTAGAACAGCGATTCAATATTGTTTCCCTCAATGACCCTGCTGCTGCTTCCTGCAATGAAATCCTTCCAAATGATCCCATGTTTCTTCATTCCTACCCACAACCTCAGTCTCTCATTAGCCTTTAACAATTCAAGGGAGAAAGTTCAAGTCAGGCTTTGATCCTAAGAAAGAATAGTTTGTGTATTTTACATGTTATTTGAAGCTAATAATGTCAGAGGATCCATTTTCTCAATCACTGGTGCAATCATGAAATCAACACGTACTAGAGACGACTACGTGGTTTGTACATCCCACCTGGATCAGTCAGAAAATGATCGCCCCCTTTTCAAACTTGTGGGGATGGGCATGGTTTTCAATTAATTTACTGAGTTGAAACCTACCCTGACTAAAATGTCTGGAGTTGTTTCTGATTTCCCAATCAAAACCAACAAATAGAAAACTAAATTTGCAGATTTACTTCAAAGTAGTAAATTTAGGGTCAAAATTACCATAGTTTTTTTATTCTTCAGCACTTGTGTGTAAGCCAGGAGCCCTTAGGGTCTGCCAGCTTAGTGAAATCGCCATTTTATCTGGCCTCGGTCTCCCCAGTTGTTGCAAATGTTCTAGAGGTGTGCTGTCCAATATCCTCATGTAGTTATTTAAATCAAATTTTTTAAAATTCGGTGAAATTAGAGATCTAGTTTCTCAGTTGCACCAGTCACATTTTAAGTGGCTGGTGGTTACCACATTGGACAGCAGTTACATAATATTTCATCATCACAAAAGGTCCACTGGATGGTGCTGAAGTTCTAGTGAGGGCCACAGCAAAGATTTAAATACAGGCAGTTTGTCCAGTGCTTAAGGGCACAGGTTTGGGATCTGATAAGCCTGAATTCAAATTATAATTCCATCTTATTCACATCAGCTGTGTGACCCAGAGCAAGTTGTTACCTTCTCTGAGCTTCAAGGTCCTCATTTGTTACATGGAAGTAATGACATTTGCAGGATAAATTGTCAAAATTAAATGAAATGTGACACAGAAAGTGCTAACCTCAGACTTCAACACTTGTAGCCTTTATTCTTAGTAGTTCGAGTGCATTATGAGATAGGCAGAGCAGGTCATTTTGCTCGGGTGAGAATTCTGAAAGCCGAAAGTAAAGGACTTGCCTGAGAGATTTGCAGAGAGAAAGGTGTACTTAATGCATTAAGCACTTAAGAGTAAGATTTCTCATGTGGCTGGCTTTCCTGGGCAAGTCAATTTGAGACCTTTCATATCTGAAAGGTAAACAGCATAGGAGATCAGGAACTTGGCAATATCATCATCTGGGTAGAAATGCTGCTGGCAACAGAGCCAGCAGCTTGGGATTTTTGAAGGACATTCAAGAAACTATAAAAAAAAATCTATTAAAACTATCTTATAACTGTAGAGTTGGTGTCCCTTTAAAAATATCTGACTTTTAGGGTTAATTAACCACTCATTTAATCAACGTTTGCTTTAACATTTATCACATGTCCACTTCTTATTGGCGGTATTTTTGAAATTTGTGTGGGAGTGAGCAATGGAAAGGTGGGTGGGTGGGTGAGTGGAACAGCGGTTTGGTTGTTAGGTAGGTAAGCAGATAGGTTTCAGCAGTTGGCTAAGGCCATGCATTATGCAGGAGGCTTGGCTGCTTGCTGATTTACAGTATAAGGAGGTAAGATAACGGAAGCCTCACCTGTCCAACTTTAGATGTTTAGGGTGAGAACACTGGTGAAGGGTCAGCATGTTACCTGAACAAAGGTGTTAAGTTCTATGCCATCATGCACAGAGAAGCCAAAGTTTGAGGCAACAGGTTTTCTCAGAGAGAGATTTATTCATCAGACCAGCCAAAGTAGGAGACTGGAGACAAAACTCAGATCAGTCTCCCCCAATACTGAGAGTAAATTTAAAAGATAATGGTAAAGAGAAATTGTATTTATTAACCCTAATTCAGAAGTTTTAATCGGACAATCTTGAAACTAAGTTATCTAAGGTAAGCAATGGGAAAGGTGAGAAAAAGTACAAAGGAATTCCAAGTTGGCAGGGTCTCACTGGCCAAGCAAATTACTAAGCACCCCTTGCTTCTCAATACTGCCTGCAAGGACCAGGTCTATGCACATAGTTTCCGGCCACCTGACAGGTTTAGTTCAATTGTTGGCTTTCTGCACCTGGGTAAACTTCTGGGCCAGTATGATCTGATTTGGTCTGATGGCCTCTGGATCCTGTGAATAGGTCTACTGTTAACTCCTAAAAGGCAAAACAACAACAACAACAACAACAACAACAACAACACCTAGGAGAAAAAACTATTAGGGTGTGGTTTCAGCGTTAGGGCCCAGTTTCAAATACACCTAGATTTTGTTCCTTGGATTACTATGGGTATTATATATTACCCATGTGGCCCCCAGAATACCATCATTTAACCTCTTCATGTCACAGTTTAATAGATGAGGACATCTATACAATTTGACTAATGGTGTCTGCTAAGCCTATGTCACAGGTTTATATTGAGAATCATATGAACTCATTATGTGAGGTGCTCTGTAACTGTGGTCTTTCTCTCTACCAATTCCCTGTCCTACAATTCATCACCCTTTAGGTGATAAAGCCAGTACACTGACTCTTTCATTTAGTACTCTGCAACTACTATTTGCTTTCCTATACCATCCTCCTTTCTTCCTTACTCACAGAAGCTAAAGTAGGAGCCTAACCTATCAAAGCTAATCATGATAGTCCTGTCCCCTGTCCAGAGTCCTTTGCATGTAGGGAGTGACTTGGTCTCGACCAATGAGATATAAGGGGAAACTGGCTGAAGACAAGTGATGTGGTAAAAGTTTATGTTTTCTTGGTAAAAATATTCTAATTCAATTGACTCAACCTTTCTTTCTTCCTGCCTTGTATTGGAAATTACGATTGGAGCGGTGGTAGCCATTGTGAGATCATCATAAAGAGGCTCACGGACTAGCAGAAATATCCCAAAAGTCATAGAGCCTATTAACTAATACCAGCAATTACCTGACTCCAGGCTTCTTGATATATAAGAAAAATAAAATCCTTATTTATTTAAGGCAATATTGTTAGGTTTCCTGTTACTTGAAGCAGAATACAATCCATATTGACTCTGGCTCTGGCACCCATGAGTAACTAGTCAATAACAAGTGCTCAAAAATGCTTGTTGAATGAATGATTAAATGGATGCATGAATGAATCAATGAACCACAAATCTTTATAGCCTCTACAAAACTCAGCTCAAGGCTTGACATCTAATGGGCCATGATATATATTTGTTGAATTAAATTGCAGAATCAAAAGTTATTTGGCAAGTTTAGGAGAGGGGCCAGAAGTGTTTCTCTGAAAAACTCAACTGCCCTTTTAAATAAAACAATAAAAACTGCCAGATCTTTGTGTTGAAGGTAATAAGAAATTGAGAACATCTAGTGCCCAAAAGCAGTCCTCCGATTTAGAAAGCCTAAAATAATACCACGCATCACTCTTGTCCCCTGGCAAAGTACAAACTAGTGGCTTGGAAAATTTCTCTGATCTGGAGGGTAACACAGACATTAGCCTAAATAAGAAAAGCTTTGTGTCCTGCTAGGCCTGTTTCCTAAGAAGGTTTTATTCAGACTCAACAAAGTCCAGAAAATCACAGGGCATCTAATTTCAAACAATTGCTGTGAGGAGTCAGATGCAATAGAAATGCTGAGCAGCAGAGTGCATTCCCTGTGCAGACAGATTAACTCCCTGCAGCTGCCCAGCTGCCAGCACAGAGCATGAAGGGCTCCCTAAAGAAGAGGCTCATATTGCTTCCTAATCTCCCTCAGACATCCTCCCCATCTTCAGCAGTAGAAACTCAGTCCCACCAAGCCCTCCATGGAGACAGTATACAGATGGCCTGGCCTTCCCTCCAGAGAAGCAACATCTCTTGTCTACTTCGTCCCCAGAGAAAAACGGGGATGGGAAAAACATCAGGCAGATTACTGAACATGAATTATTAATTCTTATTAGCATATGAAAATATTCTCAGTGACAAGTACTGCCGAAATATTGCTCATGGCAACCAGGCCCACGTGCACAGAGTCAGCTAGACTCATATGCATGGAAACTAAGCATATGTTCAAATAGAGTAGCAATGATTATGGAGTGGCCACTCTGCTCCAGACATGCTATTCATAATGTAGGTACAGAGGCAGCAGAATACAACTGTCAAGCACATGCTTCTGCATCAGACAGACAGAATTCTGAGGCCAGCTAACCATCTGTTATCTGGTTCCTTCCATGATCCTCATCTTTCTCATCAATAAAATAGGTTTAGTAATATTTAAGCCTCAAAGCTAGGTAAAGTCATTAAATAAAATAATGTAGATAAAATGTTTCGCTGAGTGCTTAAGTATTTGCATGGATGATAAATATGCATGCATGTACACACTCACACTTATTAAGATACTATACTTTACAAAACTCCACATAAGAGGAAACTGAGGCTTGGAGAGCAAATATGAAAGGTGCCAGAGCCAGAGCTGAAGCCTGGGTTCCCTATCGTCACCGCCTATGTTCCCTCTTTGGACCCCTCTCAAGTGGTTGGAGTTCAGCAGACAACACAGGAAAAATGCATGAGACACAGCGCTGCTTCTCTTAGAAACAATAAAAAGCCTCTTCCCAGTTCCTAAGCCCTCTCCTTCCTGTCCCCAGCCCTATCCTTAGTTCTGAATGACACCTGAACCCAGACATCCCTCAGCTCTCCTGGGGGGTCCTCAGGGATGAGGAGCTGGCTAAGCCAAAGCAAGCGAAAAATAAAAAGGGCCTCAGGACTGCAGGCCAAGCTTCATTAAGACCTAATAAAAACTTGCCACAAAGCTGAGCACAGGCGCTTGTGAGCTTTGTTTTCTTCTTTCCTTTGTAGCAGCCTTTCATATGATTCTGAATGTCTGGAAAGCCAATAGTGAACCTAAGCAGAGGCAGAGAGAGGGCTAGAGGTAGCAGCCTGGGACAATTGCAGTGATACCTTCCATGCCAAAAATGGGCTGCGTGTGCCTGAGGGCAGGATGGTCTTTAAAAAGGCAGAGCACAATTCAGTGGGACTAAGGTCACATCTGTGCTCATGTGAGTGGTAATCACCTACCAAACATTAGGATTGGCAGCTTAGACTGTAGACAGGGAGATGAATGTGGTGAAGAGAGAGGTAAGTGGTAGCAAGGATCTAATATTTATGATGTGTCAACTCTCTACTTAAGTTCATGGGTAATGGTCACTCCATCCCTGCCCAACCACCAGAACAATCTCAACTAAATACCTCTGAACACTTTGAGGATCAGTAGACCAAGAAATCCAAAGTAGTGAGCATTTGTAGAGTTTATGGCTGTTTACTTTCCATTTCACCTTTGATATTGGCGTTTTGATTTCCTTTTGGGAAATTGCTTCTCTTCTACAAGGTATAGTCTGGAATAGCCAAGAAACAAAGATCAGATCCCCTGCAATAGAATGTGACTCTTGAGCAGGGACAAAGAGCATGAAAATGATACATGCTCATTTATTCTTGTAGCTCTGCTCTGGTGGGGCTATCAAAATTCATGCTACCCAGGCTCTTGAGTTTCCTTGGCCCTTGTTCTTTTGGGCCTTTTTTTTTTTTTTTTGGCATTTCTATCATTCCTTGGAGCTCCCCCTTTTTCTCCAAATCATTGAAAGCAATGGTTAAAATAGCTAATTATGTTATTGATGATGATCACCTAGAAGCACGTAATTACTGTAGATTAGCCATGCTGCTGCTAGTAAAGACAACATAAAGCAAATGAAGAATTCCAGGGCAGCAGGCTAGGGTGGCTACAATAGACAGGAACATGGAAGGAGCAAGATCACAACATTGATGATAAGGCAGTGTGGGGAAGGAATATGTAAGATAGAAATTTTACGTATAAATTTGGGCCAAAGTATGAGAATATTTGAAGTGCTCACTCACTAACTGAGAATGCACTTAACAATCAACAGGTGGACAGATTGATCCTTTTCTCAATATTATTCACCTTCCTCTGTTAATACCCAAGTATCCACAACAGGACCCAGTGAACAAAACTGCAACTGTAGTCCTAAGAATGAAGGCTAAGAATGGGCTCAGCAGCATGGACTTCCCCTCACCAAAGCCCTCCTAGGAGCTGTGGTCACTCTAGACTGACCAGCATACTGACATCCGTAACCAACCCTGGACACGAGGGAGCACCAATATGATAACATACCTTTGGAGGTCATCAAGCTACCTGGTGGCAGTTTAACTACACTGAGCCTTTCCTGTAATAGAGGGCTTTGCAGTTTGTCCTGTTGGAGCAGACTATTATTGTGTGTTTGATTTTGTTTCTGCTTCCTGGCCTGTCAGGCCTCTGCCAGCACTGTCATCTGTCAAGTTACTGAATACATTATTCACTGTCTTATACAACATTGCTTCTGACCAAAGAATGTACTCCCTAGGCAGAGAAGAAAGGCAATGAGCTGATGCCCATGCAATCAACTCTTATCATGAATCCTATCACCCAGAAGCATCTGACTTTACAGACTGGTAAAATGGCTTGCTGATGGCTCAGTTACAGTGCCAGCTGGAAGACAATACCTTCAAGTTTGGGTGCTGTCTTTCTGAAGGCTGTGTGCCAGAGTCCAGAATATGGTGCTGTTTCTCCCACAGCTGGAGCATGGGGGTCCAGTATCAAAAAAGGGAAAGTGAGAAGGGCATCTGTCATGAACATACCTAATGGCAATTTATAAATATTTTACTTCCTGGACCCATTAGAAGAGAGAGAATGGAATTGGTAGCTGAGATAGATCCCTGGATATTTCCTGCTATTCATTGCCCTGTTGGCTGGGATGACTGCCTAAAGTATCAAGGGGAAACTGGGCTATTACACAACATGGATTAGGAAAAGTACAGATGGTGCTCAGGTCAGAGCCATACCCCTCATTGACTGAAGTTACAGGAAAAGATGAGGAAAAGTGGAATGGGTATGGGAAGAAGGAACTGTTACATAGATAGGTGGAACACTAGCTACAACCTCATGAGCAGTTCAAGCATTCATTCAGTCAACAAATATTTATTGAGCACCTGTTATGTGCCAAGCACTGTCTGGGAACAATGGACAAAGCCATGAATAAAATAGACAAAAATCTTATTTTTTCTTGAGTTTATGCAAAGAATAAGCCACATAAATAAATAAAAATATATATATGTTATTCTAGAAGGTGATAAGGAGCACAAGGGAAAATAAAGGCAGAGAGAGAGAACTGAGTGTTGGGAGGAGGATTTGAATTATATGATCAGGGCAGGTTTCCTGAGGAGGTGACATTTGAATAAAGATATGAAGCACTTTAGAGGAAGCAAGCTATGTGGATATTCCCAAGCAGAAGGGATAAAAAGTGTACACATCCTAGACACATCCAGCCACATTGGAGAAATAGTGAAGAGGCCAAGGTGGCTGAAGTAGAGTAAGTGAGAGTGACAGAGTTATGCTCAGTGAGTCAAGGGCACCAGACTTAGATACCCTGCAGGCATGATGAGGAGTTGGCTTTCTAGCTGCAAAAAGCTGGAAGCCATGAGGGGTTAGGGCAGGATTGCATATATTGATCTCACAACCTTTTATCAGGTTCATTCTGGCTGCTGGGTTGAGAATAGACTGTAGCTGGTTAAGAGGAGGAGCAGAAAGGCAAGTTAGGAGGCCTTGGCAGCAATCCTAGCAAGAGCTGGAGGTGTGTTTATCAAGCTTATAACAGGGAAGGGGTGTGGAGTGGTTGGATTCCAGATGTACTTTGAAAGTAAAACCAATGAGACTTGCTGACAGATTTGATATAGTATGAGAGTGGTTAGGAATATGCTTGAGGTTTCTGGCCTAAGCCACAGAGATGGGAAAATTGTACAGGTTTTAGGAACAGATCAAAAGCTTACTTTGAACAGTAAAGGTAGACATACAGTCATACAAGTGAAGATAGAGAGGGCCAGGTGGATATAAATAAGGTGTGAGGCCAATGTCAAATATACATTTTTATTAATTAATTTCTACTTTCTTTCCTTTTCTTTTTGCCTCACACGGTGTGTAGGCTGAGTGGGTGGTAGTTTAATTAGCTGTCTACTTCATAGACTGCAAAATATTCAGACAGGCTCACGCAGAAGTAGAGGCAAAGTAAATATCAAGCAGAGCTGGTGGCATGATTGATAGAAGTTTAATTTGCTCTTTTTTGATAAAGAGGTGGGAGTGTTTTCAGTCATATCTAGAATATTGAATTATGTTGAATGAAGGGGTTTTTTTTTGATAAACATATGTAGGAGAAGTGTGGCTATAGATGTTGCATTGCGGTGGACAATTGTTAGATTCTGGCTTCAAAGCACTCGTTCCATCTACCTCTCTGCTTCCTTTCAAGTTATGAACCTCAGGTCTCTCTTTCGAAATAAGGTTAATGATAGTGAGTGCCTGGAGCTTCAGCCCAGGTCTGCAACTTCCAGTGTGGGGACCTTGAAGCAGCCTTTCAGCCTGCATCTTGAAAATAATGGTTGTGACACTTGGATGAGATTCAGTCTTCAATTTACCGACCATGGTCTTTATGTGGAGAATTTGTCTGGCTTGCTTTTCCCTCTGGATCTGATTTATTCTTCTTTTCCCTAATGCACAGAGCTCTCAGCCTCGAACCCGGTCCAGTTGACTGTCCTTTTGTCTTAGTTCCAACAGTGTTTTTCCATCCAACCAACATAGTTGATTAAACCCTGACTGCTGTTCTTTATTGGAATTCACCTTCTTGGAAACGTCCCAAAGGATCAGGTTGAATGGAGAAGCACAGGCAAAAGCATCTCCCAGGACAGAGTCAGGCTGGGCAGACAAATATCCTGACACCTGTAAAATTCATACTACGATGAAAGCAAAGTGTGAAGTGGGTATTAAGAGTCAAAGAATAGTGGAAGGGCTCAGAGATCTAGGGAGAATAAATTATGTATTCAAGATAATGGGCTCATGAGAGGGCTATGAGGATGCCAGAGGCAGAAGCTGGAAATGTGGCTCCTGGCTGACTTTTTTTCTCTCCTCTGTATGGAGTCACATGGATAATCTGGATCCATTTAAGTTCCTGCAAACACAATAAACACCTATGTCTCAACTTAAGTGGCTCTCCTGGATCTATGATTTTGACAGCCCTCAGAAAGTAAATATTATACAGCCAAAAGCTTTAACTACACACATCCTGCACAGATCTTTCAGAATGGACGCCTAGGTCACAATTAGTTACGTTCTTTGCACATAGAGCTTTGGAATCTTGGTATCCACTGCTGTGAAACCAGTTTTCGCTTATCCCTGTGCTATACTGGCCCTAGTTCAGTGCCATCCTCACTGTCCCTCCCTCACTGCCTTGGAAATAAACCATTGCTATCAATTTCCTGTCCAGAGTGACTTTCAGGGACATTCCAGGGAGCATTTTATTGAAGTTGGGAAATTGGAAAGCATCTCAATTTCTCTTGCACCAGGATTTTATTATTTTCTTTGAAGTGAATTTTCAAATACTGCGGACAAGTCTGTGCTCAAATGGAAGTATGAAAATGCATGTAAAAATCAAAAAGAAGAGGTATCTTAGTTGTCCCATGTTTTGTATCCTCCATGCCCTTGCTTGCCTGCCTCACATTTGTTATGGAAAGATTACCTCTGCACACCCACAAGCAAATGGCCAAACAGAGCACCAAAATCCAAGGGAAAAATTACTCTGAGATTTTTTTAAGCCTTATTTTATTCACCAATTTTAGCTATTTATCCTTTGCAGGCAGTAGTCATTCTAATAAAAACTGCTTGTTTTTATTAACATTTTTTATATGTTCTATGATGAGCATGTATTATATTTATAATAAAATAAAGCTAGCTATTTTGATTACCCACTATAGGCCTCAGCTATGTACAAATTATTATTATTATTATTATTATTATTATCATCATCATCATCATCATCATCATCATCATCATCTTCGACTTAGAGGTGACATTTTAGTTCATTAACTAAATTTAGTTCATAGACCCATGACAGATGAGGATTCTTTCAAGAGAAACTCTAATAATCAGAGCTGAGAGTTTTTATTTGCCATTACCAGCCTTCTGAATCTAATTAGAAAACATCCCAAGACAAGGTTAAGTCCAAAAGTGTTTCCCTCTATTGGTCTTTCCTAACCCCCACTTCCTAGTATACTGAGGGTCTGATCAAACTGGAATGCCACTAAATAGCCTTAACCTCAGTGCCCAGTGGCACCTGGGAAAAAGAACCTGGACCTAGACCTAGGATTGGGTGAGCTCTGTCACCTGTATAGCCAGGAAGTCATAGCTCTTCCTATACACCTGGCCTGCCCAGAATCAGCAAACTAAAGCACTCCCCTCTGCCTGAATCCTACTTTACTTTCCCCCAGTTTCCCTGCTTCACTCCTTAGTCATTTTCTGGGCTCTGAGCCCTTCCCAGAAAACCAAACCACCAAAAGGAAATCTCCATTCTTACTTCGCTCTTAGAGTCTTTTGCAGTGCTCGATCCTGTTCCATTCCTGGAAGCTTACTGGACCTTGCTGTGAATGGAGAGAACTTGCCTAATTGAGACCAACTCCACCTCGTCTCTCAAGCATGTCATGGGTCCTCTCATTGAAGATGATTCAGATGCTGCTGGTACAGGTTCCTACTCTACTACACCTGAGCCTATGATCTCCTTTCAACATCATATCTCAACCTCTGCAGCAAAATTCAGACACTGGTTCAGTCTCTGTGACCTCCCTGTAGCCTAGTAATCTATCTTGTGTGCCCCTCCTCCCTACTGACCTTGAAGCGCCACTATTCTCAGTGTGCCTCACACACTTGAAGCTTCTCAGATACGTGCAGATAAAATACAATGTAGCCTGGTCAGCAAATGTTTAGTTTTGACCCCAGACGCTGGCATTCGATGTATCTCATGTTCCATGGATGTATACATAGGCAGTAATCACTGGGAGATCTTGTTCAGGGTTCATTTCTCAGCAATCCCAGACCTAATCCCTGCTCAAGAATAAGACACAGCCTTCACTGCGACCAGAATGCAAACTGTTCACTTTCCAGCCAGGGCATCAAAAGCCAGCAGTTGTTTGAGACCTTTGGCCAGGATATCTGGCACTCTTTCTAGCTCATCTGTTGCTATCAAATGCTTGACTCAGCCCACCTGGTATCATTTTTGGACAAGTTAGCTTTTCAGTGCTGGGCTTGGTACCATTCTCCTCTCCATGGGAAACTCCATTTCATACAAGAGATGAAGCTACTCCTCTGTTTAGAACCAGGGTCCTTTGGCCCCTAGAAGGCATCTCCTGCTCAAAGAAAATAAATGGAAGGAGTACAGAACAAAGCTTGGAAACCCTTAGTCACTGGAAGATGGTTCACATAATGCTTTCTTTTTCTATAAGGCAACTTAGATGGCAACATGTCAGGAAATTTCACAGCCTTCTCCAACTCTAATGCTAGAGAAAGTATGATGTCCTTGGGAAGAAAAAAAGTTTTATTTATTCTCAAAGGAAGACAATAATTAAAGTCTCTGTGGAGTCAACATTTTTCACACTCTCTACAGCAAGTGTATTTTATTAAAAGAGAACTAGAACTTAGCTATCAGCTGAGTTAATATATAGTCTTAGAAGCTGCAATTCACCAAGATGGGTCTGAAGAGCCAGCCATGTGGGGTCAGGAGACCAGCAGAGTATATTTCAGGGGAGCAGAGCCAATAAACACCATCATCTCGGCTTCTGCTATGCCTTACACACACACACACACACACACACACACACACACACACACACACACACACACACAATTAAAACTGGAATTTATCTGATAAAAGCCTTTAAAATGAATACTTTATATTATTACCTCTATCCTACACAGTTTATCTGCCTGGTCTTTGTGATAAAATCTCAACCTTTATTTCTATCTAATAAGTCTCCTTTAATCTAATCTATAATAACTTGATTTAATGGAGAGCTAGTGATAAACTAGGTAAAATAATATAATGAAAATCATCTACTCAAAAGTGCTAAATATTGTCTCAAGCACAAAGATTATATTTCACAGGCCAGCATTCAATTTGCTTCATAATCTGACTCTGACTAACACCTCCAATTGTGCCTTTCATAACTTATATTTTGAGGCAACTATTATTTTACTGGTCCACGCCCTTATTTTATTCTTCATAATTTATTCCCTACCACCACCATTTTTTTTTTTTTACATATGCTCCTTCCCAAGTCCAAGATGTGGTTTTAGAAGTGACATTCATATTTTTATAAGATTTATGTTTTCACAAGATGTCTCCCTTTCTGCTCACAAATAGTTGGTTTTTGGTACAGGGTGAGGCACTCAACCTGAACCTGGAACTTGCACAGAATTTTAGATCTTGAATCAGAATCTGGGAGTTATGCTAACAGGAGAGCTGGTGTCATGTTTCACACAGAAGGAGAAGGACAGCTTAGGAGAATGCAAGTGAAAATCTGAGAGAATTGGAAATGGGGTGGTAACAGTGAGTCCTGATGACTTTCAAGCCTCTTATCCCATTTGTCATTATGACTGGCTAAACTTTTGCCTGTCACACAATTGTGTGAGCCTTACTGTTCATTTCCAGTTTTACCTAAGCTATGGCATGTTAATTTTTCAGTCACATACAACCAAAGTAATTCCAATTAACACATATGATATATGATTTTCCACCCACTTGCCTGCCTCTGTAGGTGCTATTTCCTCTCTGAGAATTTATTCCCTCATCTTTAACTCACAGAATCATACCTTTCTTTCAAAACCAAATTTAAATGCCAAAGTCTTAATTAAAAATGGTAACCAACATTCACAGCTAAAGTGATCAAACTCTCTTCTACTCTATTGTACTTTCTACTTCTTTATGGCAGTTGTATTTCCCCTATAATAAAAGGGTATGTTCTTGCCTGATCCTATCTCTTATCTTCCATTAATTGTAAAGTTTCCTAAGAGATTGTGTGATCGTTGGTTTGCTATTTCCCATAATATCCATCACTGGAGTGTCATGTGAGAAGAAATAATACTTCAACTTTCTCTTAAATTGTATTGCCATCTTATTCCTCCACACTATGGGAGCAGAATCTGGAAGCAGTTAAGTTTTCTAAACAAACAAACCCCACTTAACAACACTGTGTTCTAAGCATGAGTTTCAGGCTCCTGGTAGAGGCACTTCACTCACTGAAAGGCCTCTCAACAAACAACTCCTCTTTTCAGTTTTTGCTCAAAGCAGATATGCAAACATATTCTTTCTGCAGAGCAGCAGTACAATGGAGACCTCCCTTCATTGTGAGCCACTAAGAGGTCATGGATGATGTCTCTGGTGAGCCATCCAACTGGTACTCCTCACTGAATTTGGAGCCAGGATCATAAGATAAAATCAACCTAGGACATGAACTGTAACAAAAACCAGCAATCTGCAGAAGCTGCTATCCCAAGAAATCATCAAGATTCCACCACTTGAAAGATCAGTAGTGCAAATTAAACAAATCCTGTGCTTTTACTTATGCTGTTGGGCTTCTCTTGAAATGGTCCATTCCAACCCCTATTCCATGATTATTAAGGTCTTTATCTTTCAGGATATCCCTCAAAACCCAAGTCTCCCTTAGGTGTTCACTCTGTCCCCATCACTGGGGCACTTTCACCCTCTGCTCGACCTCAGCACTTCCTTTTCCCTCTGTTGTAGCTCTTACTGATTAAGAGTGCACATCCTACTTTACTTTCCATTTGTGGTGCCCAGTTTGTCTTCCTAAATAAGGTGCAGGCTGGAGTTTGTTCTATTTCCCAGCATGGAGCCTGGAACAGATTAGGTACTCAGTCAATATTTATTGTTGACATCGCCAGTAATTAGATGATGACAACAGGAAATATTTATCTTCTTGCATTTAGGTAAAACTGAACCTGATTAAGCAAGTCAGATAGGTGTCTGGGCAACTCCTACAGCATTCTAATGGAGGAAAAATTCATGATTTATCTCAGCAAACACTTAGAACACCAGTGTAGTTTGTTCAGTGATGATAAATATGTTTGTATTATCATTTTTTTCTTTGATCTGCTGTGCTGGATTACAGTATCCTGAGCAGGTAGATATTATTATTACCATTTTTTAAATATTCACTGTATCTAACAGAAGATAATAAGCAGAGTAGAAAAGTAATAAATGATTAATTAATTTTTTGACTCAGTTAATAAATATTTCCTCAGCTTTCACTGACTGCCCAAGATATATTAACCAGAACAATTTTCTTTAAGGGTTTTCAGTCCAGTAAGGGAGGCATTGCAATTTACTACAGTTTGTTGACTATGAATTTGAATCACAATGGAGACATTTACCAGGCCCAGATGGAAACAAGGAAGGAGTAAGGAATTCTGCCCCAGGAACTGCTTCAAAGAGGAGTGGGTATTTGAGCTTCATTTTGTAAATATATTGGCTAACCAGAGGAGAAAAACTTTAGGCTGATGATTGCCTTTGAAAATGTCATCATTTCATACCTAAATACATCATGACTATGTTTGCCTGGCAAAACTAACCCATAAAATGCCTTACATACTACCGCATGGGTGGGTCTCAACCTTGCTTACAACATGATGATGTGAAGACAGACATTTACAAAGCATCAGAATGCTGGGTTCTAGTTCAAGCATTACAACTGCAAGAAAGTCTCCTCTCTTTCTGAGTCTTAGTTTCCTCACCTGTGAAATAGGTATGATAATCTTATTCAAATGAAAATTCAAGTAGAAAAGGATTTTGAGACTCTAACATAGCTCCTACATAGGTTTTCTTTCTTTTGTTCTGGTGCAAATACTTTACCATTATCAGAGGTTTATCATGATCTATTGTTTTAGTCTCACTTTATTCCTCTCCTTCAGAGCACTCATTGCTTTCATGTTGAAAGAAAAACCACAGCCCCAACACTAACCTAAGGAGGAGTGGACAGAGCAATGGTACAGAAGAAGCAGTTAAAATGTAAAATAATAGCAAGGGACTGAAATTGCCCCTGACTGCCCATTGCTGCTTTAGTTTTTATAGTCCATTAAAACCTACAATCACTGTAATGTTTATGCATTATTGGGGAGATAAACTGCATAATTTTCATTTTGCAATTTAAATGTAATTATGATCTTACTAATGATTAAAACCTGAATTTGCTAGACTATCAGTTTTTCTAACCCTTGCCAAAATTATAGGTAATTACTTAAGGCTTACAATAATTATAAGTCCATCTCTTAAATAATTAATGTGCACTTTCATGGTACAAAACAGCTAGTAATCAAACGACCTCTGCTTACACTGCAAACCCATGCAATTAGGCCTATTGTGTAGATCTATGGAAATATACCCATTTGCAAAAGTCCCTTCAGTTGGCAAGCTGAAACACAGAGTTACTATGTTTTATAGCACCAAATAAAGGAGAATTCCCCTGCTGCCACAAGGCTAGGAAAAGAAAGTAATCCATAAAGTAGTAGTAAATTCAATATTAATCTACATGGTACCATGGTAGCTGGTGGGAATTGAGCTGAGGAGGAAGAGGAAAATGAAGAGTGCCCTCAGCACTGGACTTGCAGAAATGTAGAATGACCTAGTTCTCACAAAGGAATAAAATGTAGGGGGTTGGGGAATTATCACCTGCCTTTTGTTCTCTCTTTTCTTCTTTAAGGAACATGCTAATTTCATCAAATAACAAACATAGATTACTGTGCTGGGCTTTGAAGATACAGGAATGAATAAGGTGAGGTTTTTGCCCTTGAGGGATTAACCCACTAATGTGTGTTATGAGATAGGCAAACAGAACATTAGAATATATTTTGATAAGTGCTATGACTTTCTATAAAGTATTGGTAGCTATGAAAGGGCTGAACCATGAATAGTGTTTCTCACTATTTATTATTGTACTCACAAAGAATTTTCAAAGGTTCCTGAGACTAAACTGATGCAACCAGAAATGTTCCAGGGACCCATACACTTCCACCCACTACTGCCCCAGGGTTATGGTTCATGGTGAGTCAGAGCAATGACGATCATCTATTAGTCACAATGCTAAATATTCTTGATTTAAGAAATGTTGGAAAAGGAGTTTGTAGAGCCATCTCATTCTCAACATTCTGTATTCATTATTTCCTTCTCAGCTCTTCCTCTCCTAATTATTCTCAACTCTTTTCCACTCTCCTCCAAGAAGTTTTCTCCAAATACTATAGAGTTCCTTGACTTTTCCCTCTTCACTTAACATTTAAGCTTATGTAAAGGGTGTCACAATTGTTAATTTTATGTGTCATCTTGGTTGGGCCATGATGCCCAGATATGAGGTTAAACATTATTCTGGATGTTTCTTTGAGGTGTTATTGGATGAAGTTAACACTTAAATTGGTCGACTTTGAAAATCAGATTGCTCTCCCTAATGTAGGTGGGCCTCACCCAATCAGTTGAAGGTCTTAACAAAACAAAGACTGACCTCCCCCAAGCAAGAGGAAATTCTCAAGCAGATAGCCTTAAAACTTGAACTACAAGATCAGATCCTCCCTGGATATCTAGCCTGTTAGTCCACCACCAGATTTTGGATTTACCAGCCTTCATAATAGTATGAGCCAATTCCTTAATATCAATCAATCTCTCCCTATTTATCTGTCTTATATTATTACCCAATATATTATATTACTAATATTTCTTACTATTTATGTAATAGTTTATTGTTATCATATTAATATACTATTATTTTATTATATATGTAATTGTATATTTACATACATCACACTGGTTCTGTTTTTCTGAAGAACTCTGACTAATAAGGGTATTTTGGTTTAATGTCAGTAAATTTGACTATAGTCTTCTGCTCTGCAAAAAATTTTGGCCCTATATCTCCAAGGCCTTCCCTTAGCTGGATGAATTCCCAACCCTTCAGTTATGACTCTAGCATGGGTTTAAAATGATCCCATCTCAGGGGACAGGGCACACTTTGGAAAACTAAAATATCTTTAAGACTCAAAGATTGGATTGATAACCAAATAAACAAGTCATTTGGGGAAATAGTGAAAAAAACATAAGACAGAAAACCCTACCCAGGTCCTGCTCAGGTGGAGTTAGGCTTCATGTATGTGTGCTCTTAAGAACCATGGAATTTTTATGTTGTAGCTCTCATCATAATGCGTCATTTTAAAAGTCATTTTTTTGTGAGGAGCCAAATAGAGAAACAAGATGGCCACAGCCCTCAGAGTTCCTGCTTCACTTCCTGAACACTAACTAGAAGCCCGCGCGCGCCAAAGATCTCTGCCCGCCCATTTCTGATGTCACCTTACCCCTTTCAAAAGACCCTATCAAGTCATGCCACGTCCCATCACCCCATCCCCGTCCTGATATGTATATATACCCCCGTTTTTTCAATAAAGTTTGAGGCTTGATCAGAATACTGTCTTGCCTCCGCTCCCTTTTCTCGCCCGTTTTTCTCAGGTTGGATCCTCCTCGCTCCCACGAATAACTAAGCCCCGCGGGTCGGGACAATTTTTGTCTATTATCTGTCTTCCAGTGAGGCTGTAAAACTCCAAGAGCATAGGGACCAACGTCTTTTCTAGTTTGCTCAATGGTTCAATAAATATGTTCTGCCTAAATGATTAATCAATTCTCAAAATGATTAGGTTGAAGATCTGTGACGAGATTTCTTTTTAACAACCCAATTCAAATAATCAACCTACCTCTACTACCAGTACAATTTCCCTCCACCTAAACCACTAAAATTCCAGCCCATCTGGCTTTATAAAAGAAGAGACCAGAACTCTGAATCAGGAAGGTACCATTCTCTTTGCAAACCCATCTATTCTGCTTTATCTTCTTCTCATCTATACACTCGCCTTTTACCAATGGGCTGGTGAAGTCCAGTCTATGGAAAACACACTATGTCAGAGCATAAGTGGCCTGAGTCAGAAGTGACCCAAAACTCTGTGAAGGACAGTCTTCCTGAACAACTGCTGATTAGATCTTATCTTCCTTATGGACCTTATAAACAACTATATAAAGAAGCAGGGTGGGTAGCTGTCCAGTGAGTTGAGATTTGGGAATCCTGGCTGTAGTTCTCTCTTCCTTCTGCATGACAAATAAATTTTCAAATTCATTATTAAGGCTCACTGGGAAAGAAGAAACATATGAAGATATTTCTGCCCATTTCTTTTTTTTTAGAATTTTCTCTTTCAGTCTGTGATTTAAATAGTATCATGTGTGCCAAGAAGTTTTGTGGAGGAGTTATTAGTCTCCTTCTCCTTTAAATTTTAGTTAGAATTTATTTTTTTGTGTTATTGTACTTATCTGATTCAGGAACAGAGTCTGGTGACAGAAACAGTTGTAAAGGAGAGATGTTACTCTGTTTCTTATTACCCTGGCAACACATCCTCCAATGACAAGGGAGGCATCTGTTCAGAAAGTAAAAACTGGTCAAGAGCAGGCAGGATCAGCCCGTATGAGCCTTCTCTTCAGGCACTGCAACTCTAACTATGGCCTGACATTTAAGAGAACCCTGTGTTTAGCTTACATTAAAAAGTAATATGAGAAAACTGCCTCTTTAGGATACCTAAATTCAGAAGCAACCATTTCCTCTGAAGCAAAGGAAGTAAAATCTAAGATCCTAAATCAAAGTGGCTGACTGTGGGACCTAAGTACAGGGGCCTCGTACTGTTGCTTCACCTTCCTCCCTTGGTGAATTTATAGAGTTCTCGATAAAATGTGATATGATATGGCAGACCTTATCTCTTTTACAGAAAAAACACACACACACTGATATTCAGGGAGTTCAGAGACTGAATTCCAAACCAAGTTTTTCACTCGTCACTATATCTTCCTACGAAAGTCATTTTCTTTGTCTGGGCTTCCCTTTTACAAAAGATGGAGTTAAAAGACTTTAGTACTCACAGTTTTTTATTCTAAGATACGACTTCTCACCAGGACATCGAGTAAATGGTGAGAGATTTACATTTCTTAACTATAATCAGCAGCTTAGAGAAAACACCGTGGTTTTTGCAGCAGGGAGATGTCATATGTCTCCACTAGCCATGTAAGGGGTTTGTGGGATGTAGACAGCTAAGATTGCTAAAAACTTGCAGTCTGAAGAAGAAGCCATCCAACATCATCTCATATTCCCCGGGTACCTTCAGTTGTTACCCAACCTTTTTCACACAAATAGCAGCCCCACGCCAGTTGTTCTCAAAGGATGCCTGCCAGATTTCATCTCCTGTGGTAAAAGGACTCCCCACTGGCCACACTGAAGTTTAAGAATCTGTGGGAAAAAATCTTATCAGCACTGTCACCTTCACATCTCATCACCTTCAAGCAGAGTCTGACTCAAAGGACAGCACTAATTCTGTTGTCTACTGTGGCAAGAAATTGTCCTCCAGACAGCTGAATTTCTCATCACTCAGCATGTCACTCCACGGTGGAAACCAGATCCCTTGAATCCGCAATGTGATGGCATACCAAAACCCATGAAGCATCTGCCTCTGAAGTTAGAGGAAAGGAAAACATCAGTTCCTGGCTGCTTCAGTCCCGCCCAAACTTCTCATACCAAAGATTTGAAAACCACTAGGTAGGCATACCTTGCCCTTGAACCAGTAGGAGTTTGGCTGAGAACAGGTGGATAGAGTGTAGGAGCCTGTGGAGACCCCTAGCTGCAAAAGGCCTCATGTATACTCACTAAATTCTTATACCTAAGTTTCCTCTGTGTATGATTACTCCACTTTCTCAAAACCAGAGTGCCACTCTTAATCATGGGCAAGGCTATAGACTTCTATATGATGGAGAGAAAATATAACAAAGAATGAGTCTTAGAATCAGATGGATTTGGTTCTAATTCCAGCTATAATCTGAACTCTAAGGTCCTGGGCAAGTTACTAGATGTTTCTCAGTCTCAATTCTTGTATAAGAAATTAGGATAATAACTTTCTGGTATAGTAGTTATAAGCATCAGAAATGGCTCTTAAAAGGGGCACATAGTAAGTACTTAACATGAGAGGCCTAATAATAATTACTTATAACGTAGGCACTTCTAGAACTATTTTCAGTCCTATCCATCTAACGAGGCTTTCATGGCCTCTCTTGGTATCCTCTGATGGCTTTGCCCATACCTTCCACATGATATTTTTCCTCCCCAACCTATATGTTAGTCGATTTATTGTGATTGCATCTCAACTTCAGGTTGGCCTTCAGACACTATCATTTACTCTCCTCTGACCCCACTCTGGAACCGGCAGGCCAGGTATTCTCACCCACCTGGGTTTGGATCCCAGACCTTACCCCAACAAGAAGCTGGCCCCTAGTCTGCCTCCTTTTTTCAGCAGTAGAATTTTGTTGCCATTTGCTATTTGGATGATCCCAGACCTGAACCTCAATTCTTTGCTTGAACCCAGTCAACCCACCACTTAACAGGCCTTCTCTGAAGGAGGTGCGAGCTTGTTGCCTATACCTCCAGCCATGTCTATTGATCCAAACCAGAATTCCCCTTGCCTAACACTACCCCAGTGTCTGCAAGGCCAGGAATACTCTGGGCCAAGGTCCACTAGCTACAGCAGAACTGATGTCAATATGGACACTATTTGCTGCAAACCTGAGCTGACTTCAGCTCTTCAAGCACTTATGTGGATTGTTGGTTCCTCTCTCTGGTGTACCCTTTGGCCAGGTCTGCCCCTGCCTTTCTCTCTCCTCTTTAAACCCAAAGTGCTGACATTTTGTTTGCACTTGGCAAGCCCAGCAAAACTATGACATTTCTAGGCTGTTTAATTTCTCCAGTGTAGCAGTACAAGACAGCAACCATAATTTCTTACCAAGGGGAGATCAGTATTAAACCTTCACTAGGTTCTTCATGAAGGAGCTGATGACTTTAATGTGCACTCCTATTTGTTTTATAAAATGAGACATAGTGGACTGCCTGGGGAAGTCTCATGGAATAGACTACTCTTCATTATATAAATGGATACAATTATTCTCATGCATATGGCTGGAAAACATGTCTTTTCTGTTCTCTGGGTCTTTTACAAAATTTGTAATCTAAGTCACAACACTTTCTGAGAAATCTTTGTGTGAGTCTTCAAAGAATAAGGATACGTTCGAAGGACATTGAGCTCCAGAGTTTCTGTAACTTAAACAATCATTTAAAGCGGTATCCCAGGTTAACAAAAATAAAGGAATAGCTTCTTTCCTCACCCAGCCTCACAGTCTTTCACATGGATGGAGGTGCAAAGAGAATACAAAACCTCTTTTACTCACAATCCAAGGTAACTGGGCTATTAAAGATAATTTAAAGAAGACTTTTTAAAAGTAAATGGATGCTTTTTATTGAATAATTTTTTTCTAGCCTCCTTTTAGTTGTTTATTGTAACCCATTGCCCCCAACTAACAGACATTTCTACTGTGCATCTCCTTTGTGTCACTGTAGTAACCTCTTGACCTTGGTGGAATAAAGCTTCTTCAGGCTTCCGTTTCCCTTCCACATGGTTAAAAAATGCAGTTCTCATTTCACTTGTCATCTTGTGTCATTAGGGTCATTGGGCTCTTCAGGGACACACTGTCAGTAGCAGGAATAGAGACTACTAGAGCTGTTAGAAAACCAAGATATGGTGTCAAGAGAGTTGGCAGTAATAGAACCAGTGCTGAGTTCAGCATTGATTCTGCTGCTGTACACCAGCCCATTTCCAGAGCACCTGGCTCTTCTTCCTACTTCTCTTCTCTTGCATGAGTGGGCCCCCATACTTTTGCCTGCAGCTCAGTGGGTACCTCTGTATCCAGTAAAATCAACCATTACTTCAAGATAGTTAATAATAATTAAATTAACTTGGACTAGCAAGCCAAGCGTTGCATTCCATTTCTGAACATGATCAACCAGTCTTTATGTCTTCCAAAGTCTAAACACAGTTATTTCTCACACTAATGAGTGTTATGGCAGGGATTAGGCTCAATCATGGAGTCACTGCACTTCCCGATGGTGGTGGACACTGTGCACAGAGGATCAGGGCAGGGAGTCATTAACTCAAGCTGGGTATCTACCACAGGCCAAGTGCTTTCCAGAGTTTCAGATGCAGGCTTCTCCTTTAGTATAGAAAGTCATTTACTTCAGAGTTGGGTTTTCAGGGCAGTGTTAGATGAAAAAAAAATTAAAAAAAAAAACAATAAACATAGCAGCGGGGTTGGTTGTACAGGAGGCTAGGGATCAGCTGTGACAGGAAGGCACACAGATCACACTCTCAACCAGAAGGAGGATGTCGCATTCTATTGCATTTAATTAAACTTAACTCTACATTCATTTTCTAAATTGTGACATTTAAAAATTTAAACTAGATGTAAAACATTTTCATTTTGTCATAAAAAGTGTCAATCTTTATAAGAAATAGAAACATCCCCCCCACCAACCTCCCGTAACTCTGTAACTGTCCCTTTAATTAGTCACTCATTTATAAATCTATCTTGTTCTCAAATCCCCACGCACTTGGTACAGTAGTTCATTAGCACAGGAAGAGGCAATTTAGATTTCCTCAGATAATAGCATCTGTCGCTAATCAAATTGAGGCAGGATCTGCAAATCTAAAGCTGGACAAGCTGGTGTGGGGGAAGGTCACAACAGAAAAGGTCATCTTTAAAATTACTGTCCTACATGCTCAGTGCATGAGGCCACTCTAATGCCAATCCATGTTCATATGAAGCTTGTCAAATCCTGTCACCATACCTAAAAGCAATAGAAAGTCATTGTCAATATACTCTCTGAAATCCATGCATTCATTACTCATACAATTATATTGATTGAGCTCTCATCTTATTGCCTCATGCTAAGCTATGGAGCTGCAAGAGGAGAGAAAAGACCTAGGAAAGACATTCTGAATCCTGTGTCCCTCAATATGAAGAAAGGTGGGACCACACATATGCCTGTGCTTGAATGCTGCCACAACTACCACCACCACATGTATTTGGTCATTCATGCATTCATTTATTCTTTGGGAAAGTACAATGAGCCAGACACCATTGTGGGCACCAGAGATACATATGTGAACAAACCAATGTCCCTGACCTCAGAGGGCTTACATTCTTAGGGAGGGGTAGAACAGCTATATACAATAAAGTAGTAAAGGTGCTGTGAAGACTATAATGAAATAGATTGAGAGAGGCATGGAGCAGCAAGGGTGCTGATCTTGTTAAGTTGATCAGGCAAAATTACTGAGAAGATGGACCTTTTGAAAGGAGAACATAGTCGAGTGAGAGAGTGAGCCACGAGATCTGAGAACCATGCAAAAGTACTCAGAAAGACCCTAAAAACTTGAGTAAGAGGCAGAATAAAAGTAGTCTGGCTTTAGAGTCTACATTCTTACCCACAATACCATCCTATCTTTTCTGTTTTTCCCATTGACAACACAAATGGACCTTGAGGGCATTACACTAAGTGAAATAAGACTAGAACTCATAGATACAGATTGAGTGGCAACAGATTGGTGGTTGACAGAGGTGGGAGCTAGAGGGTTGGCAAAATGGATGAAGAAGATCAAAAGGAACAAATATCAATTATAAAATAAATAAGTCATGGGGATATAAAGTACATATAGTTAATAATGCTGTGTTTTATATTTGAAAGTTGCTAAGAGAGTCAATCTTAAAAGTTCTCATCACAAGAAAATGTATGGTGATAGATGTTAACTAGACTTACTCTAGTGAACATTTCACAATATATATAAATATTAAATCATTATGTTATACAACTGAAACTAATATAATGCATGCCAATTATATCTCAATAAAAATAAATAAATAAAATAAACAAAGCCAACTGGTGATGAGGCAGTGTTTATTTCCATGATCTTCAGGGCAGCTTCCAGGAAACCAAAGCTTTTCGGGGAAGTATAGTGGCAAAGTGGAAACTTAAAGGACCAAGAAGCCATGCTGAAGTTGGAGGGAATGCAGGAGAGCACAGTTACCCAGAGTCCCAGTGATGAGAGTCATTCCAGACAGGTATGAGTAACTGTGACACATATTGCTGAACCTTTGAGTCAAATGAGCAATGAGAAGTGGTGGTTGTATCTGGAACAATGAAGATTGTTGCTGACTGTGGCAAAAGCAGTTTCCTTAGGTGGTGAAGACAAAGCCTGATGGTTGTCAGTTGAAGAGAGACTATGAGACAAATACGTGAGATGGAAATAGAGACAATGTTGTTGAGGATTTGGGCTATAAAAGGGAACAGTGACATGGCATAATGGCTGAAGAAAAATGCAGGAAACAGAGAAGGCATTTTTTAAAAGATATGAGTTGTTACAGTATCTTTACAAGCTGATAGTGATGGCTCTGGAAAGACAGAAAGCCAACGGTGAAGAAAGCAATAATTGCAGGAGAGGGGTGTCTTCAAGTGGTAACATTTGTCTTTGATAGGTGCAAGACCATTTCATTTGCTCTGTAAAGAGGAGAAACAAAGAATGTGTGCAACATGCAGCCAGGAAAGTAGATTATATGGTGGTAAGACTGGATTGTTCTCTCACTGCTACGATTTTTTCAGTGAAATATGACTTCAGACTAGTTTGAGGAGGAAGGGATACAAGAGGTTGGAGGATGTGAGATAATCAACTCTGCAAATGCAATAAAACACCTGGGCAGTGCTGATGTTCAACTTGTCATAAATTTAAAGGGTGAGCTGTCAACCCTGGTGCGTGGTTCTCTCTGACCATGTTCATTGGCTGGGCATAGGGAAGAGGTTGAAAGTTCAGCTGGAGGTAGTTAGAATGGAGAGAGAGAAGAGTTGGTATGGTTAAGAATATGTGCAAGGAAGGGATAAGGATGGAGTATGGAATTTAAGCTGGATCAGGAAGGAAGTAAACATACAAGGGATAGAACAGAAAAGTGGCCGTCAATAGATCGGAGGACCCAATGTCATCAAAATAGGGGTAAAAGAGGAAATGAGTGGGAAACATGATTGCCACAGTGGTGGTGTCCTCTGCAGGTGGAAATCTTTCATCTTAGTTTTAACACTGAGGACTGTCTTTGTCTTGCCCATGTACCAGGGCTAGTTGAAGATAAGAAATGGGACCAGGAAAAATAGAGTCCTAGGAAGTTACTGGCTAATTTAGGAAACCCTAACAGGTCAGCTTTGACTGATCTACACAAAGAATGTTGGATAGAAACAAAAATAAGTTGAATCTGGAATAAAAAGGTAAATCCAAGGGAAATCTGAGGTAAATAAGGAGGCAAATCTGGTACCAAATGAGAATCAAAAGTATATCCAGAGCAGAGAATGTGAAGGTAGAAGTGAGTGGAAGTCAGAGGATATAGAAGGATCATGTATTACCAACATGTCCATACGTAGACTTATCAATGCTCAAAGGCCTGGACAGTCTTCTAAATTTGCAAGTGTCCCAGCCAGATTCATATCTCTGCCCTTAGATCTCAAAGGCACAGTGTGCCTTTTGACAGCAGGAGGGTGTCACAGTCCTATAGAAAATAAACAGTATGGCGGTGTAAAGGGTAGTGGAGCCACACCAGGTCAGCATCCTCTGGACAGGGACAAACTGGGCTATGTAGCTGGTAGAATAATAATCATCTTTGAAGGTTCAAGTGAGAAACAGGCCATATACTCCACTCCTCTCAACTCAGCATTTATAGGGCAATGAGATGGTTAAGGTGATTAAACAAATTAAAGGCAGTTGGGAACACTGAATTCTAGAGACAGCTCTGTCACAAAATGATTAACTAATTAATTAATAATTTGATTTCAGTGGATCCAATACTGCCAAGGAATGCTAGGAAATGTTATAGTCTAGAACAGTGTATTTAAGGATTAGTATATGTAAGAATTATTTGGCAAGCTTGTTAAAGTTCAGCTTCCTGGGCCTGGAGAGTCTAATTTAGTGTGTCAGGAATAGGCTACAGACATTTTTAACCATTTTCCTCTAGGTGACAAAGATGCTGCTAAACCCCGAACCACTGTTTGAGCAGCACTGGTAGAGGATGAATAATAGAAGAAAAAGGTGCACATAGTTGAAGAACATAGTTGAAGAACACAAAAAGGAGAGGAAGAGGCTGAAGGTAATTACCAAGGACTTCACAATTTGTTTGTGAAGTTGGACTTTAGCTATCTTTTCAAAACTTAAGATATAGTAATTTTGGAGTGGGAGTGATGACAGAAAGAGAATAATGTTATTTTGTCTGAAGGTTGCAGGAAAGACTGTTTGGAATCATGTAAGGGAGACTAGAATAAAGGTTATTACTCACTGAGAAATGGGAGGATTATAAAAAGACATGGAACAAAGAAATGGCAAGGAAAACAAAAACATAAGGTTGAATCTAGGAAATGATGAAAAAGAACAATAGGGCTGAATGACAAAATAGTTGAAAAGGCCAAAGTGGGAGAGAGCCTACAATAACTCTAGGACTTTTTGACTTTCTGGATCTTTTATCTTTGGAACAAGATTAGAGAAAAATCACCAAAAATATATCTTCTATTTGGGGCATAAAATAAAGTATTCTAGATTCTTATTTTGAAAGTATCAGAGACAAGCATTAAAAAGTTAATTTGCAAAAAAAAAAAAAAGAGACTTCTGGTTTTTCAATAAGAAACATAACTTTTTAAAAGTAAAATCCCACAGAATTACCAGTTTTACAGTTAGTTCATTCTTGGTGGAAAATGGTTCTGACTTGATTATCGTATCCACAAACGTTATGACATATCCTTAGATATCAGAATTATAAAGTCAGAGCTCAGCTTGTTTTGTTGTAAATCTGGAACATATAGAAAGTGCTCAAGGAGAACCTGAGTAGTTTTAGTTTTCTTTGGTTGCAAATGGTTCTTTTCTATTTTTTTTTAAATTTTTTTTGGTTTTGTCTTCTGATGATGGGACTTGATATGCATGATAACTCATACTAGTGCAAGGAATGTTTGCTTTGTTCTCTTTCTACGTTTTTCTTTTGACTAAAAAGACAGTGATGTATAGGTGAAAAGAGCCATGAACTGGGAGTCAGGAGACCTCACATAGGGACATGACAAGTCCTTAACTATGTACCTCAGGTCCCTCTTAACAAGGGAATTAGCTTCAGAGGCTCCCAGGTAGCTTTCAGAGCTGACAACAAACATGTATACTTATAGCACTGTCACTGATATCTTAGTGGGTACTCCCTTCCAAATACATCCTATTTCTCCAGAGTGTATCAATCACATCATAAACTATATTCTACCAGGCTACTGAGGTTGCTAAAATTCTGCCTTTTCCTCCCCCCTCCTTCTCTCCCCACCCGTCCTCTCCTCTCCTCTCCCCTCCCCTCCCCTCCCCTCCTCTCCTCTCCTCTCCTCTCCTCTCCTTTCCTCTCTTTGCATCTCATTTTTCCTTCTCCATTCTCTTCTCTTATTTTCTTCTCTTCTCTTTTCTCACTTCTTTATTTTTATTTTTATTGTTTATTCCTATACCCTTCTCTTTTTCACTTTCCTCTTAGGCTCTCTTTCTTTCTTTCTCTTTCTCCACAAAAATAATAGAAATTACCCCTATGTGTGCCTAAGGAGTTCCTATATCTAAAAATGTCCTTGATAAACTGCTACCAGTAGGTGAAATGCCAACATTTGAGGTCCATCCTTTTGTGTGGAGACACTGGCTACAGAAGCTCTTTATGAAAATATGAGTCATCACCAACAAAGTGAAGTTGTCATACATTTATCATTTGATTTTTGCTAATTTATCAAATGTCCATCAGTCATTTCACTGAACACTAAAGTATTGGAAAGCAGATGAGATACAAGGCATTGCTGAACTGAGCCAGGCTTACTGGACAGGCAGTGCTGGTCCCTGGCTGGTCGTGGCTATGGATCCTGCATTCTCTTTTCAAAAGAGGAGACAAGTTCTAATGCTATGTCCATGTGTAACCAAGTTACCATTTGCTGAGCTCTTAGCTTCCTCAACTATAAAATATGTGAAAAAAGATTCCCACAAAGCTTCAGAATGATGGCTTACAGAGTCCATGGTAGAGGGGAAAGAATAAGAAAGGAGAGAATAATGTAACAAACCTACTTCACAGTTTTGCTCAAGACCAGCCATGAGCAAAAGGACAAGTTACTCACAGGTAGGCAATAAATTGAGATAGTCCAGATTTATGCCTAGAATCTCAGCTTAGTTATTAATAATGCCTCCTTCACTTTCAAACGTATTATAGTGTGGAAATGCTCATCCATTCATAGTGAATGTTTCCTAATCACTCAGAAGAACAGGCACACTGCTGCCTGTACTATGCAGCAGCCTTTAATAATCTTTTATTTTTTTCTTAGCCGAAACAAATCAAATCTAGGCCACTTCATTTGACTAAGATACACACATACAAAGCAGTTAGGTAATTATGTGGACCACTAGCAGCCCTTATCCCAAATCAAGAATCCCAACTACTTTCTTGCATCCATGGCTTCACACTTAGAGAGCTGACATTGACCTTTGGTTATTGATCTCAGGGTACAACATACTGTAAAAATTTCAAAGGAAAAAAGCTTTATGTTTAGAAGCCTATGTGGATGAAATAAGTTTAGGATAGGAAGGCTTAAAACAGAAAGTGACAGAAAGGCTTCAACATCAGGTACTGCTGTGGAAAATCTTGAATGTTTGGGGATTTCTTAACACAGGCACTTGTGACCAATCTGCAATGATGACTGTCATCTGTAAAGTTTTAAGTGGGGAAGTGCCACTTCTCTCTCCTGTGGTAGCAGCCATAAAATTCAGTCTTCTCATTGGCCAATGAACAGGCATCCACCCTCCTTTTTCTCACTCTAAAGAATCCTTTTCCCCAATAGGACAATAATTTTCTCATCTCAGCTTGCAAGACCTCCATTTTATGAGGTATTGGAGGCTCAAAGCAGCTATCTACTGTTCCAAACAACCTACACTTTCATCTTCGGCAGAGTATCTCCAGCCCCTTTTCAAACAAGCATTATTATAACCATTTTATAAAACTCAGACAGAGAAAGTTCCCTGGTGCCTCTTTGGAATGGTCTAGTATAGCAGTCTTCTCAGCAGGCCACACATGGGGACCTCTCTTTTTCTCCTTCCCACCCACTCCTTACTCCTGGAAGGAGCCAGGAGGGCAAGAAACCCAGTGGCTGCAAGCCACAAACCAAAAGAAGGCAGTCAGGAGAGAGCCGTAAAGGGTGGGGTGGTAGGCTAATCATGGCCCCTGAAGATATGTCTATGTCCCAATCTTTAGAACCCACAAGTATTTCCTTACATAATAAAAGAATCTTTATAGATGTGAATACACTAAGAAGCTTGAAATGGAAACATTATCTTCAATTATCTAGGTGGGCCCTAGATGCAATCATATGTATTCTTATAGAAGGGAAGCAAAGTGAAAGTTCACACACATGCATGTACACATGCAATGCACACATACATAAAGAGGAAACAGCAGAGAGTGGAGATTGGAGTGATGTAGCCACGAGCCAGAGAATGCTGGCAGCTGGAAGCAGGAAGCTGAAAAAGGAAGGAAAGAGTTCTTCCCTGGAGCCTCAGGTGGGAGCATAGCCCTACCAACATCTTGATTTTGGCACAGTGAAACTGATTTCAGAATTTGGCTTTCAAAACTGTAAGAGAATAAGTGTGTGCTATTTTAAGCTACCCAGTTTGTGGTGATTCATTACAGCAGACACAGGAAACTACTGAAGGCTGTCATTGTAGTGCCTAAGATATAAAACCAGAAGGGGCTGATTCAGAGAGGTGGTGGTGCTGGGGAAGGACCAGGGCAGACAAGACTGAAGGAGCTGGAATCAGTCGCATGTTGGGAAGACTGGCTTTGGAATTGGAGAGTTTGTGGTCCATCTCCTGTTTTCCACTTACCAGCCACAACATGCTAGGCATCTCTTAGTCTTAGTCTCAAACCTTTGAAAAAAAAAAAGGTAATAATAGACAACTTTCATGGTTGTGGTGAGAAATTCAAGAGTTAAAATGAAAAATGTCTTACATGTGGTAAGTACTCATTAAAAAGTAATGACTATTGATGTATAGGAAAATAAACTTATTTTAAGAGTGGCAGAATTCATCTTCAGGTGAGAAGTGATTTTGTTTGGGAAAACACTGTGATGCCTTCTTTGGATGTCAGTGGGAAGATACCTCCTCTTTTCTGTTACCTGCTCCCCTAGCCCATGCTCCATATGACTCCAATGGGTTAGAGATAATACATAAAAAAACACGAATTTGTCAGCCCAATAAGAAAGGAGAAATTTAAAGTCTCCAAAAATGAGAAATTGTTGAAAGGTCTATTCAGGTACTAATCTCTGATACCTATGAATGTGGTTTTATTTGGAAGTAGGATCTTTGCAGATGTAATTAAGTTAAGAAGAATTCATATTGGATTAGAGTGGGCCCTAATCCAATGACTGATGTCCTTATAAAACAAGAGAAATTGGGCACACAGAGGATAGAAGGACATGTGAAGCCAGAGGAGACACACAGTATGCAATGACAGAGGCAGAGATTGAAGTAACACAGCTGTAAACCAGGGAAAACCAAGGATTAATGGCTGCCATCAAAAGCTAGAAAGAGGCCAGAAAGGATAGTCCCCAGCATGGGTTAGAGGGAGTATGGCCCTGCCAACAGCTTCATCTCAGACTTCTAAAGATGGTAAATTTCTACTGGTTAAGCCACTCAGTTTGTGATACTTTGTTATGGCAGCCCTACTGGGACCAGAGACAAGAAGACAAGAAACGTTTTGCCAAAACAGGCATGTTTTTGTCAAACTAGGAAAGCAGCTGGCCTGTAAAGAATCCCTGCTGGTGGGAATGGCCCAGGAGCTTTCATGAAATGTGTTGTCCAACACTCATTTCTAGAGGTTTTGCTGTGAGACTAACCTTCAGAGAATCTTTTGTTCCACACAAATACCCTTAGGTTTACTTGTTAAGGAAATCAAGCACTGTGTTGTCAATTTGCTTCCTCTGGGTAGAGAGAAGAGAATGCCCACCAGGGTGAGACCTGGGCAGGGACAGGAGATCAGAATAAGAGGGGGTCACAAAACATAGATGTGTAGCCCCTTCAGAATCCCAGAGATTTTGCAATAGGGATGTTTTTATTTTCCTATTCAAGGGCAAGGTGACAAGACAGGGCCGGGAGACTTTGGGATTCTACAAGGAGACAGACAGTATGGACTACATTTTAATCAGTCTTATGGCCTGAAGATAAATGAAACAGGTGTCTATGCCGCAAGATGTGTGACAAGTTGAACAAATGTTGATTTTCCATTTCCATGATTCCTCTACACCCCTTCTCTGATGCTCCTCGCTGGTTTAAAAAGCCACAGTGCTCTGACTGTGGCCTGGCAGGGACACTTTGCCTTGTGGGTCCCCACCAGATCTTCCCTCCCTCTGGAGAGCGCACTGCTCACAAGAAGGTGTTTACCTCCTAGTGCTCTTCCTGGAAATCCTCCAACAAGGCTCATGTGCCCGGTACCTGACCTTGACCGTGCTTAAGAGAACATGGGATCAAAGGAATGAAAATGCTCCTTTCTGGTACTTCAATCAGGGAGAGAAGCAATTAAAATATGAATTAATCTAAGTGAGATAAAAATGTAGATGTAGAACAAGAGCATCTCGATCACCTTGAACCTGTGTTGCACGCAGTTTAGCTCCTGTGATTAAAGACATTTTTATGTCATTAAAAACCTTCTCTTCTAATGTTGCAAATGCTATGCCAGTCAAATGCTCCAAGCAGCCTCTGTGAGGACTGCCCTCTCCTCCTTTTCATTCCTTGATCTTTTCTGAGTGCTGTGTGGGCGGTCCATCTTAGGAGGGGACATTGAGAGCTTAAGGAATTATTGAAATGTAGGATTCTGAACTAAATAGAAAGAACCTGCATGTGTCTCCTCTCAGACAGATTCTTTCTAGTCCCTTTGATTTATGGTGCTGCCTGATGACACTGCGAGGACAGAGCTGGGGAACCAGGAAAGGAGACATCGCCAGCAGTCTGCATTCCCTTTGCCCCTTCTGTTTTCCCAATTGTTTCTTTGAAATGGACGATAACTATAGTATTTAATTCCAAAATTTTCCTTCTGCTTTTCTATAGTTTTAAAGGTCATCTGCTGACCCACTGCAGGGAGGGGTGAGTCTGTGACCACTGCAGGGATGCATGTGAAGGAGTATCTGTTGATAATGCTTTGAACCATTGGGCTTTCTAGGCCAGATATTCATGCTATTGTCTTGAATTTGCTTCCTTTTGTACATACCCTACATCTGACTTTTTCTCCTATTTCTGGCTATACAGTCTCTTCTTTTTGTTATCAACAGCATTTGTCAAACTCAGATTATGATGCTTGGAACTTGAAAGAATTCATTCTAAATTTCAATTTGTCACCTTCCGAAGCAAATCTCCCTGCTCCATCCAGCTCAGAACTGCTGCCCATCCTGATCTAGACCTGAAGTGGTTTCTCTCTCTTCCCTTTTCTGACTCTCTTTGAGGACCTGCCAATTGGACTGGGCCCGTGGTAAATCAGACCTTATAGTAATACTGACCCTAAGTTAGGAAAGACCACCCATGGAGGCTATGAGGTCCACTCTAGGTGGGGTAGTGCTCCCTGAGTTGGCTTCTAATGCTGACATTTAACTAAGCTTCTGCTCTGTTCTTGTCATTTCTAGAAGCTCCTGCTTAGGCCATGCAAGACACAGGTCCCAAGGACACCTAGGATTTAATAAATGAATGTCTCTTTCTCTAAGACCTCTTAAGAGATGGACAGAAGCTTAACATTCATATATACTTAAACTACAAGGGCAGCACATG
This sequence comes from Macroglossus sobrinus, assembly GCA_004027375.1. Classification (NCBI taxonomy): domain Eukaryota; kingdom Metazoa; phylum Chordata; class Mammalia; order Chiroptera; family Pteropodidae; genus Macroglossus; species Macroglossus sobrinus. The sequence continues at coordinate 32,467 of PVKZ01000985.1, read as the reverse complement.
TGTCTACAAGACATTTCATACAAGAATCTCAACATTTGAAAAGTCATTATAATTGACCATAGCATTCTGACTTAAAAATGTAATGCCAGAAGCTTCCATTTCATCTCCAGAAAATGCACTACCATGCTATGACATCATTTCTCTGGGCCCACCTCTCTGCTGGCTTCTGCACCCTATGGACTCTCTCCCAAGTTCATTCTTCTTGTGTCCATGTGCCTCCTTCACCTTGAACAACTTCAGAAAAACCCTAAAGCATCTCTTCACTTTTCTGAGTTAAAACCCAAAGCCCAGAAGACCTCTGAGCAGCCAGCAAGTTACTCGTTGCCTCCCTAGCCAGACCCACCCTGCCTGACAGATCTTTAGGGCAAAAGAAGTCTTCTAGGAGAAGACACTACCAACCACCAGAAGGGGCTACATCTCCTCTTTAATGTGAAGACTTGAGTAGAGCATCGAATGTTCCTGAAGTTATTACAACTTGAGGAAGGAGAGTTGCAGGGACAGCTCATTTCTAACCTCTGTGCACCTTTCTCTCCCCCATCTCTTCAGTTCTGCAGTATCTTAGCAGGTGAGAGGACCTGGTGCTTCCTGCCACCAGGTTACTAATCCTACTAATTCTCTCAACCTCTGCATATTACTTTCATTTATCATTCAGTGTCTTTGAAGGCCCTCAGATAGAACAATGAAAAAAACAAGCCTCAATTACAATTTTAACTTCATCAGTTACATAGTTATGTGTCCTTAGTTTAAGGAAAATAATTGTAACTACCGCAAAGGAGTTTTTGTGAGAATTAAATAAGATAATATATTTGAAGTACCTAGAATGCTCCTGACACATAGTAGGTTTTGATAAATGTCCATTATTATTATTGTTATTTATTATCATTATCGTTTTTACTACTTCTACCATGATCATGTCCTCCTTCTTGCAACTGATTACTCAAATTAGTGTGGAGTCTTATGTCTTTTTGTTTGGGATCCCATGCAGAGCACCCCTACCTGTGGATAGCTCCACTTGCCCCTGATAGGGCTTCAAGTTTCTACTGGTCTCCTTCTCCCAGGCCTGCCCATTCCAGTCACAAACACCTTAGAACCAGTGGGGCAGCATTCACCTTGCTAGAAGTGGTACAGTCTTATAAACATTTTTCTATCTGTTTACTTTTTCTTTTGATCTTCTCAACACTTCATCATAATTAGGTACCAGCCAGACAAAGCTTTGGCAGCTCACTGTATGAGGAGACTTGTTTCTTTCTTTAGCACATCGAGTTTTCAGTGAATTGATGATTTGCCTGGGATTAGAGCTTTATTTCACCCAGTTGGGTGACCTTCTACCCATGTCACTGGAGGGTAATGAAAACTGAGGGAACTAGAATGGAGAGCACTTTTCTCTCTTTCCACTAACTATAAATAATAAGCTGAAACCATGTCATGGCTGGAGTGTCAGAATCCAGCTTTCTAGAAATATTGAGCCAAACATGCTAAAATTACTGCAATTAATAACTTGCTTTTTATTAGTCAATAAGCCATACTTAACACACATTGACTTCCTGCAACTGGGATTCCAGCCTCTGCACCCCAATGTGCGCATGTGTGTGAGCAGGTGTCCTTGTACATATACTATCCAAAACTGGAAATACTCCCATCATCAGCGAGATGAATTGGGCCATAATTGATTTTCCATAGACAAATGCTTTAAATTTTGGTAAACTCTTTGTAACGTCTTAGTCAAATTAAACTAAGCCCTTTTGAGTCTGATTTATAGTCTATAGGATTCCACTTAACTGAGACAAGTGATGCAATTTCAGGGCAATTTAAAGGGTATTTTATTTAGAGACAGAACCAGTCCTTGTCAAGGCCCTGGAGGTAGCAAGAAATCTTCCCCCTCTCATTTGCCTAAAAGCAGCTACTGTCCAGTCCATGGGGGCTGAGCAACAGTGGAATACTGTGTAATCAATTTTATGACCCATGTTCACTGAAGGGAAAATGACCAAGAGGAGGAGGGTGGGAAAGAAGGCAGGGACTACCTAAGGCATTCAGAGGCTTTTTAAGACTTAGGAAACAGTGTCCAGTCTGAGTACATGAATTACTAAGAGTCACTGCTTTATCTCAGCTGCAGCCCCTTAAGGGCTCAAGGCTCAGGATCTGAGCACTGGCTATATTTCCACCTCCATTTGCCCCCTGGGCTGCCACCCTTGAGCAAGATACAATCTGCACAACTATATGCAGTGGCCCAGGGAGAATGATGTCAAGAACGATATATACACATATTATTACCTTCTTTAATGTTCACCCACTAGGAGATTTTAATTATTTCCTCAATCTTACAAATACAGATGCCTGAGAGAGATAAAATACCATATTCACATAAATGTAGGTTGAACTTGGATTCTAGTCCAGGTCTGTCTGATTCTAAAATCCAAGCTCTCTCTAATTCAGCTAAACTGAAGGGGTTGGTAATCTTTTTTCCAAAGAAAAAAGAACTGACAAGGTATGAGCTTCAAATCTTTGAAGGTATTATCAGGAAGGGAGAGCGGACATTCTCAGGTGGCGATCAAGCTTCTGTTACAAGGCTCCTGCAGACATGAGGCAGCTCAGCTTTGTCTATGGGAAAAGTCCTACCTTACATCAAGTGGAAGCCTCTCTCCTGATGACCTAAAAGAATGACAGATGAGTGCCTGAACCAACGATTGCAGGTCCTTGTTTCATAGGATCCACAGGCAAAAAAGAGAAGGGACCTGGAGCCAGACACTTCTCCTTTCTCAGTCTCGATTCTGCTCCCCAAAAAATGCAACTTAAAGGCCTTGTCCTGCCCATCTTACAGGGTTGAGACAATCAGAAGATGCAGCAATAGACTATAGCACCCTTGCAAGTAAAATGAGGATAAAGAAAATACATCGAGTTTTTAACTTTATAAGTTTATATTGCTAGATATGTTATATATATAATATATTATTATATAGTAACATATACAATATGTTGAGTTTTTATATATTGAATTTTTTATATATTAGTTTTAAGCATAATTTATTTCATTTAAAGAGTTGTCATTTTATGCTGACATTAAACCTCTTTTACTATTTTGTTTTTTAAAATACCCTTGATTAAATTAAAGAAGGTAATTGATTATTGTGTGTATGAGTGTGTGGTTTATTGCAGCTTATTTGTGTTGTGTAAATCCCTTGAAAACAATTTTAAATTTGGCAAGTCTTGTCAGTATCAAAATATGCATGTGTGTGTAGTATGTGTATGTTTATATGTTGTGGTTTGTGTGTGATGTGTATGTGTTTTACTTTTACAGGTCCATAGTCCCAACTCTATAAGAATCATCATTTTTGATGTAGAGAACTAACATTTACTGAGTGCCAGTAATACTATTTAATACTCATGATAACCCCATAAGATAAATATCTCGGATTCAAGATAATTCTGGTTCTCAAAGAATTTGTATATCTCGTTTAACCTTTCACAATTAAGTAGCTGAAGATTTGAACACAGGTTCCTTTGATGACAAAGTACCAAGGTTGATTGTTTTTCACCTTAACACATTGTTTAATAGCTTTCTTTTATTCCTGAGATTCCACATTTGGGCAATCAGAGGAAATTTGCTGGTTAGTCAGTAAAATTGTATTAATCCTTTCCCTTGGTATCCATGGTGTCAAATACATATGGCTGCAGAAAACATGTTTGACCCAATTGGACAGATGTATGTAGTTTATAATTCAAAGCAACCAAAAGAAAACTACTTGAAAATTTAAACGTATTTTTATGGCTTCTTGGATTGCTTCAATTAGTGGTTTTTAGGCATTTTCAGAATCACTGGAAATCGAACTCTAGGAGGCAAAGTTTTTGTTTGCTTTATTCACTGCTGTACTTTCTACACCTAGACCATAATAAACACTAAAAAAGTATTTATTAAATGAATGAATGAAAAAAAAATAGATTCACCTGAGTATCTGATAGGAACTGTGGACTATCTTCCCAGGAAAATGCATGCAGGCACACAGACCATACCACATATAGCATTTTCAGGTTCAACAACCCTCTGAAGCTATTCATGGTACACAAAAACTTAGACTATTTTCTCATGAAGAAATATCCCTTGACACTTTCCATGATGGAAAGGAGCAAGGCCTTTTGGCTCTGGACTCTTCTATGTTGATGTGCATCTGTCATATTGATAACAGTATAAGGCCATCAACGTTTTGGATCACCCATTGCTTCACCTATTTAATCCTGAAGGCTAGGATCTTTTTGAATCTGAGAGGGTAAAAATAAACAAGGAAAACAGCCACCACTCAATGAGGTTATATAATGTACCATGGAACTATGTTATGTGTTTTATATGTAATGGATCTAATCCTCATGATAACCCTGCTAAGTAGGTATTATTATTTCTGTTTTTCAGATAGAGAAATTGAGGCCCAGAGATGTTAAGTAACTTTCCAAATACCACACAGCTAGGAAATATCAGACTAAGGATCTGGATCTTTGCCCAAATTCAAAGCCCTTGCTTTTTCCAGTGTAGTATACTGCCTCATTGCTAACAGGCAGCCCAGAAAAGCCTGTTATCAAGTCCAGGAGATGTCCTCAGTCCAGATGGGCCACCCCCACCCACTGACTTGGGCATCCAAACCAAATAAGCAAATAACCAAAATAACAAAATAAGCAAATTAGCCATTTTAGGGTAAAAAATTTGGACTTTGAAGGTGTCACTCTTTGTTTTTGCATTTAAAATGTATTTTCACTTGTACTTTTTTTTTAAAATCCCATAGAAAATTACAGCCTGTTTCAGCTATGCTCATGACAATAAGGGAACAAAATCCGTTTCCATCATCTAGGAACCTGGTCATGACACAGGTGAGGCCAGGTTGGTGGGTTTGACTTTTTAGTATGTTGTTTAGAGAGATATAATAATTCTTATATAGGGCCAAGAAGTTCTAATTTAGGGGAAAGGACAAGAGCAAAACTGTTCTCTATTTGAGCATCTGGGCTCTAAATCCTTGTCCCTAGAGAAGAAGGTGGAAATAAGCAAGCAGGGTATCAGGGCTCCCACAAAGAAGGCTGGGAATGAAATCACAGTCCATTCTCAATCAGACCCAATATAGAAGCCAGTTTACATAATCTGGGTAAACATGGGGAGGGCTCTAGAATAGCTACAACTGGGTGGGCATAAAGTTTCACAGGGCTCCCCCTTCACTAAGTATTTTACACTAGATTTGTTATCAAGGGCTGCAAGCTCACTCCTGTTATTGAAGCCCAACCTACTAAGATGCAACCTGTCCTTGTCTGGGATGGTCAAGATCTGGGATAGATTGTGGATTCACATTATGAGCCCCAGGAACTTCATCAGAGGTAGAACCTGGGCAGGCAAGGACAGACAGATTTTGATGTTTATCAGAGTCTTCATTCTGTACAACCCCAGACCACCATTCCTATTGGATTCTCCATGCCTAAGGCAAGAAAGAAAGATTATTAAAGAGATGTGTATTTTACCTAAGTGTAATTGATAGACCATGAAAATCCAGAGCCACTTGTTTGCATGTCTTGACAAAACAGTGAAAGCTTAAGAACATTGGGATCCAATGTGCTTTGTGAAATGGGATCTCTTGACAGCTGTTCTTTTATTTGAAAAAAAATAATCCAGTAGAGACACAAAGCAAATCCCAAAATAAGATTTGGGTTCAAATCTGAGCTGATATGTCTACAGACTTAAACATCTTTCATTTTTATTATGAAAAATTTCAAATACATACAAATATAGAAAAAATAGTACAATAAAGAACATGTTGCCTCAGCAACCATCAAATTTCTGTCAATCTTGTTTCATCTATCTCACTGTATTTTTATTGCAATTGTTAACCATCTTTTTCTTGATGAACTCAAATATATCCCAATGAAGACATCCTAGTAGAGACAACTTGACTCGGGTTTAAAATAGCCATCATTTTTTGTAGTTTAAAGAGCAAGGGATTTATGGACAACATAATCTGTTCATTAAATCTAGAGATAATGCAATTTTAAATTATGGATATGCAGAGAAGAGAAGGACCACCACCAGCACACCAAGTAGACTGAAACAGCCTTTCCTTCAATCTAGCAATGAGGTTCCCTGGGATCTGTGGAATCAAGCTATATTCCCAGAAGTACTTGGGTCTTTTATATTAGTTTCACTAGGGTAGTTCTGGTTCTTACTTGTAGCAGAGCTTGGTAAATGAGAGGCCACCTGAGAAGCAATTAAACTAAACCAGAAAATCTTTCCTGTTCATTTCATCTTGTCCTTAAATAGTTTACACATCAATTGAGCTGGGAAGAGCTCATGGTGGTTTATGATGATTACTCCAGTAGGGGTCAGCGCCTAATGAGTTGGGTACTTATCTGTGACCCTCACAAGATGACTGTAAATGAACCGATAAGAGGACCAATGGGACTTGTTCTCAAAGCTGCCCGTGAAATAAAGATAACAGAAACTGATGGAGTTAGGGAGACTGAAAAGTGGAAATGGAAGTTGGTGGAGTTAGGTAGATTGAAACACCTAGTTTTAGTTAGAAAAATAAGGTGTTTATCTTAGCTCTTGACATATTACAAAATACTTATTTTACATGCCCTTTTTTTTTGCACCACATTTTCTCTTCTTTCTTCCCTACATCTGGTAAATTTGTGGTTTCCATCAAATTATTCATTTGAGGTAGAGGTCATCATTTATTACAGATATGTGTCAATATTAATCTAAAGGAGTGGTACAATAAAGCTTACATGCATTACAAAAACATCCTGAAAATGACAAAACAAACAAAAAAAACAGTAAAAGTGCATTTGCAGAGTAAAAAGATGAAATCGTGGTGACATATTCTATGGCATAATCAAAATTCTCAATTGTTGGCAAACTAGATATAAGTAATATTTTTCCCCCTTCTCTAGGTTTTTTGTTTTTGGTTTTGGTTTTGGGTTTTTTTGTTTTGTTTTGTTTTTCTGTGAGAATGTTGTATGACAATTAATCAACCAAATCTCGGTGGCTTGCAGTAATAAATATTACTTTTCAGCTTGTGGATTGAAGTTTGGCTATGGCTTTGTCTGATTATAGCTGGGCTCACCTGGGCCAAGGTGGATCCAGGTCTGTTCCCTGTGTTTTCATTCCAAGACCCAAGTTTAAGTAGCAACAGCTGCCTGGGGCATACTTTTCTCATTACAGAGGGCTGGTGGAAATTTGCTAACTTTGTCAACCACTCACGTAGGAACTGGCACATTGTCACTCATCACCTGTATTCCAATTATTAAAGCAAATTGCATGGGCAAGTTTGAAGAAGGGTAGAGATGTACACTCTATAGACTCTATTGGAAGGAACTGTGAAGTCAAAGGAAAAAGGGGCATGGAGATGTAAGTTCTATTCTGAGAATGAAGAGCTGGGAACACCAATTCAGCCTCCTACATACAACATCCATGAAAAGAGCCACTTTCTGCCAAAATTCTGGTGGAAATGTATGTCAATGTCTTGACACTATTTATAACCAAGTTTGCTGACTTGTGGCCATTTTGGCAAGTAGAGCACTCTCAAGTTCTCAGCAGCATTATCCTTTTGCTCCTCTGACAATAGCATCATCATTCTATTTATACACCATCAGCATGGAATTTTCACATCTCAAAAAAAATTAATTATCACTTTTATCACAGAGAGGGTATACTCAGGTAGCAAGTATACCAGATTAGAAAAAAATAGTGCTGCTTCGTCTAAAATAAATTATTTGGGTTGGAGACTACTCATTCACTACTAAGAGATTTAATAGAAAAGGTGATTTTTTAGTTGAAAAGCTTGAAATGAAAGGATTGGGCGTCTTTGTCAGTTAATTTACAAGACTGAAATTTGCCTATCTCTTTCTGAGTTACTTGAGAGAAGCTGTAAAATTTTACTGGCTTGACACTAGGGGCAGAGCCATTTCATTTCATGCTGCATTCATGGGTGCTCTGTCAGAGAGCACATACGAGGAAGGTGGACCATGGGGGAAGAGCTGGAACGACATTTTGTGTGATTTTCTGTTTACTCCCAGTGATCTGCATCATCTAAGATAGGTTCATGAACTCAAACGCCCTCGGATGCTAGATCTGAAACATAAAAGAGTAGGACTGGCTGGGAGTCAGGAAAACAATTGTATAAGTATGAGAATTGGTGACAACTGACATTTAGCCTTGAAATCAGGGAGATGAGGGAGAGCAGTAAAGACTGAGATTATGTGGAGTGCACAGTCCTTGTCTGGAAGAGGAACCTTCATTAATTAGCTCTAGCTAACTGCCAAGTGCAAACATGGTCCTGTGTTGCTAGATATTAAAATTTTTCAGAAAAAAAACAAAAATTAGACAAAAATATTATTTTTATTGTTGACAAGGATTCTAAAGAAAGAAAGAAAGAAAGAAAGAAAGAAAGAAAGAAAGAAAGAAAGAAAGAAAGAAAGAAAGAAAGAAAAAAAGAAAGAAAGAAAGAAAGAAAGAAAGAAAGAAAGAAAGAAAGAAAGAAAGAAAGAAAGAAAGAGGAAAAAAGGAAAAGAAAAGAAAGGGAAAGGAGAGGAAAGGAGAAGAGAGGAGAGGAGAGCAGAGCAGAGGAGAGGAGAGGAGAGGAGAGGAGAGGAGAGGAGAGGAGAGAAGAGAAGAGAAGAGAAAAGGAAAGAAATAAAAGAAAAGCAAAGACAAGAAAAGAAAAGCAAAGACAAGAAAGTAAAGAAAAAACAAGGAGAGAAGAAGGGAAGGAGAGAGGGAAAGGAAGAGGAAAGAAGGAGGAAGGAAACAAGTCACTTTGCAGGTCCACTCTGGGAATGAGTCAAACAAAAGCCATTTATAAACAAGGACAGCCAGGATGGCCAGTCCATGATCTAAATGGACGAGATGATACCTTTACTCCCGTGGGAAGCTGGAAACAACAGGACCCTGAGCAAGAAAGCTACAGTTACTCCCAAGTTCTCCTGAGTCAGACCATCACACCACATCCTCATTATTTAGTAAGAAGTGACATGAATCCCATAAATAGCAAACCTAAATTCAAACATAAATAGATAAATGCATTTTTAAAGCAAAACTTCCATGATCTGATAATTATTTACTCTTATGAATTACCCATGCAATTACTCCAAGGAGTGTGAATAATAATATTTAATATCAATATTATGCTAGGCACTGCATAGACTGTAGCATAAGGACAGGTTCTCAATGAGCTGGCACTCCAGTGTGGACAGTGGTATAAATACAGAGCAATAACTGTGTAGTTGGCCAGCTTTGGCTCCACTCCTGTCTCACCTTGGCAACTATATGCCTTAAACAATGGCCTTAATCTCCTAAACCTCCCTTTTCTTCACAGAAAGCTGAGCTCTTCTCAGATTTGCAGAGAGGAACCTCAATAGCTTATTTAAAGTCCCAGGTTCACTACCTGGTGCTTAATAAATGTTGGGAAACTTTATAACATTTCTGTGCCTTAGTTTTCTCATCTGCATGAGGGGATAATAGTTCCTGACTCATAAAATTAATATGAGGAGTGAGATAATGTTTATACAAAGTTTAGAATGGAATTTAACACTTACTACTTACTCAGTATATATAAATATTAGCTAATATTTATAGCTAAATATTTAGCTATATTTAGCTATATAGCTAATATTTATAGCTAAATATTATTTCACTACTTATTTCTATTATTATTATGTAGACTTAATTATGGGAGAAATTATATACTATACGGGGTCATTCATGTCCCAAGTGAGATATTTTTCATAATGCTTTTTATAATTCCAGGAACTTGCTAGCCCTTAGGTTCTCACCTTTGTTGTGGGTGGAGGTAGTAACTAAGTACTTTGGTTTGTTTACAAGAGAAAAACTGACACCCCTTTTCTCTGGTTCTGCCAGTGTGCTGATGGAGGTGGAACAGTATTAGTACTGGAGTTGCTGCAAGTTCATGGAGATGGAGGCCACACCTATGTCACCTGCTTTTGCAGCCACAGGATCAGACCCACAGAGATGTTGTGTGTCCATATAAACATGCACACATGCATAAGATGAGTGAATTATGCTAAGGTAGGAGCAACTTCTGGGGTAGGGGAGTGAGCCTGTCCTCAGGTCTTCTCATGACCCTTCTGTCTTATATTCCTGGAGTACACCTCTCCACTGGAATTGCATAAACAATAAGACCTTTGGAGTCTTCATGCATGCACACCCTTGGGTAGGGGATGATGAGCTGATGGGTCAGAAGGGAAGTCAAGAAATGATAAATGCTAAGAAGAAGAAAATGAGCTCCATAATTTTGTGTTAGCCTCACTTCTCAGGCTATAAATTGCATTCTTTTAAAAGTGTTAAAAATGAGAAAAGCAGGTGGGCTGGATTCTTTGTGTTATCAGCCATGTGTCTCTGAGAAAGAAGATAATTTGTTTAGTCCTTAGTTCCTCCATTTATAATAACATTTAATTGTCTGAAATAAAATAGTTTGAGATTCTTAAAGAAAGACACTCTCTAAAAGCCAATTCTGCTCACTATCCTTTGGGTCTTTGCTCCTGGCATCCAGGCAGCTTGTGGCATAGATGTTGAAGACCAAAGACCCAAAAGAACAGTGAGGTGAAGAGGAGGGGAAGCAGTTTGGGTGGCTGGGGAAGAGAGAGCAGAATAGCAGTTTTTAGGTAGTTGCTGAATTAAGAGCCCCTTCCTCTCGGAAGAAAGCTAACAGAAAATTTTGTTTAATATAAACAGAGTCCCCAGAACAGTGAGAGGAGACAAGAAGTAGGCCTAAATGGGGCTTAGCTTGAAGGAAGTTTCAGCAGAGGAGCAGAGATGCCATCTGCTGCCTCCTCCCATCACCTGGATGAGACAGAGCTCCCCATGGCCTGTGGCCTGTTCTGGAACTTGAATTGTGAGAAACAGCTGTGCTACACCATCCTTAGGCATCTGGTCAGTTCCTTTACTTAGGCCCCTAGGAATTGTGTAACCCAGACTTTAAGGTAATGGCACACGGTGTGTTGGCGGGTGATGGTGGGTAGGCTTTTGAGCTGCTGGAGACTAGCTAAAAACTTGGAAAGTCAACCTCCAAAAAGTACCTGGCTCAGTGGGAATAAAACAAACATGACTAAAGAGCTGGATTTCAAACACAGGTACACATATGCACACACATTCTGGCACTGTGTCTCACCAAGCACAGACACACACATATGCACAGACCATGGACACATCCATGTACTGAGTTGTACAAATTTATGTATTCAAGAAACGAAGGTAAAATTATAGAGATGTTTTATTATTGGCAAGATATAGTGTTATTCGGCCTAAGAATTTTAGAAATAAAAAATGTGAGATCAAAATTAAATAGATATTTTCTAATCAATGCCTCATACTAATGCACTTTTCACATAGTTGAAACTCAATATTTATTGTATGCATAAGTGGGAGCAAGTAAGGAAGAAAAGAGAGAGAAAGGGAAGGAGTGAGGAAGTCGGGCTAATTTCAAAGCAGAAACGATTCTGGGGATGGTTTTGATAGTCAACTGCTCTTCCATCTTGACTCACCACAGAGGTAAATTCTTTCTATAGAGATACTTAAAAAGAAGGAGGACTCTGGGTCCAGGATGGTTTAGACACAATATTTCCTCCATGCCCTGCTCTATTCTAGAATGGTTTTTTTTTTTTTTTAAATCCCTTTTATCCCTTTTGGGTAGGGAGGACAGCAAAATTAGAACTTTTCTTCTCATCCTTTGCTTCAAATAATGGCCAGGTAACCTGCAGGTTCAGACAGGGAGGGGGCCTGGCTCTGGGAGGAAAAGGGCTGGAAAAGGAGCCTCCACACTGGGACGAGAACTCTGAGATTAGAAAGCATGTCCATCTATCCAAGGGTTCTGGACTGTTTCTATGCTTCTGTTATTATATTTATTTGTTTCTATTTTGCTTGTACTCGCTGTTTGGTTAAGTTCTTTGTTTATTTTAAACATTTCAGCTTCTCTCAGTTGTTCTAAGGAAAACAAGAGAGATATTTGTGTCCACATAAAAACACAAACACATGCCAACGGATTAAAAGAGGTGCAACTCCCTTATAGAGGAAGCATAGTGACAACAGTGGTAATCCAAACAGAACCTCAGACCTGAAAGGAAGATGAACCTCGGGAAACAGTTTTTCAGGGAGCTATTATTCCCTTCCAAGAGAGTTACCTTCCAGTGCCAAATGCCTTGAATTTTCTTACCTTCTTTTAAATAGAGAAGCAGTTCTTCTTATAAGGAGTCCCAGAAAATAAGAGGGCATTTTCAAGGAGAAGCAAGAAAACACAAGAGTAGGTAAAGAATGTCAGCCTAAAGTCGTCATTGCCATTTCTTACCTAGCCTGCCAGCACCAATGGCAAAATACACACATAGGCAGGCCAGAAGGCATGCTCCTTTCCACAGCCCAGAATAAGAGTCAGGATGGGCCAAGCAGCATGTGCTCTTTTGACAAACATTTCTTGGGAATAATAAACACAGAAAAAATGGACAATTATTTTCCAGGAGCCAAGAAGCCAAGCATGGTTCCCAAGGGTCACCTGTTTCCACAGCAACCACAACTTAGGGAAAACATCTCCTTCATTTAACTACCCCAGGAAGATATTTAGTGTGGGCTATCAATTCTAGATGGGTAGGAATTGCACAGAATTTTAGTCATTAACCTCAGTGGGGGCTTAGGGAGATTGGGGAAATTGGTCTGTGGTTAACACATCAAAGCAGCAGTCAGCCCCAATCCTGAACTCCACTCTGGCGACTTTTTACTGAGTTCCTGCAGCTCCTGTCCCCTCCTGAACCTGGGCCTTTATCCTGGCAACCTCCACCTGACAGTGACAATTATGATGATGACAATGATGATAATCATGACAGTGACAATAATGATGATGTCGATGACAGTGATGACAATGATGATGATGAAAATAACAGTATTCATAACAAAAATGAATATTGATTGCTAAGTAGTTCACATGCATTTTCTTATTTTGCCTCACAAAACCCCTACAAAGTAAATGCTACCGTTGACCCACTTTACCGTTAAGGAAACAACAGCTGAGAGAGGTTGAATAATCTGTCCAGAGGCACAGAGCCTCAACAAGGACCTAATGTATGAACCAACTCTGTGTAACAAAGTCATTTCTTTCAGAAACAGGATAAAGAGCTTATATTCTGCAATGGGCTACTTCAATTCAACAAAGCTTCATTTTTCCTTTTTTCTTTTTTTTTTTTACCTGCATTCCTGTTTATATCTTTATTTTAATAAGTATAGCATGGCTTTACCATTTATTTTTACATTTGGATCTCAGATGTACAGAATTAATTATAATTCTAGCTCATGACACACCTTGATCATTTCTCCCTGTATACTATAGCGACTGCTTGCTTTTGTGTGTGTGTGCGCGTTTTGTATATTAATTAATTTTTAACAATGCAATGAGCACCTATGAACCCACATTCAAACTAAAAACTAGAGCCATGACAATAACATAGAGTATCTATTTTTCCCTATTTTAAAACAGCTGAAAGAATTTCACTTTTTTAGAGTAAAATTAATAAGTTATTTAAGAAAATTTTTTAAATAAAGGTCAACATAAAGAAAAAAATTACTTGTAATCCATTCCTTTATTACTACCACTTCATCAGCGGCAGTTACTAGTCTATTATGTAAATAAATATATATTCTTTTTACTGTTTAAGTTATAAGTACAGAAAGTTCTACATCTTATTTTATGTTTTGTTTTTCCACTTGTGGTTATAAACACTTAAATGTTTAACTTAACATTATGTATTAAATTATTTGTTATTATTTTAACAATGAACATTATAAGCCATGTGTGAATGGTAACAAATAATTTAGTAATTGACTTATTACACATTTAGGCTTTTTGGGGGGGAAGGTAATAATAAATAACATTACTAAACTATATTTTATATGCAAGTATTATTTCACTTTTTTATTCAATTTTCTGTACATTGTTCTAATTCTTAGAGACTAGATAGGTGACTGGGTCAAAGAATATTAATATTTTAAACTTGTCGAGGCACATTGTACAATTGTTTCTAGAAAATTAATATCTATTATTACTGACCTTAGTGAGAAGGACCCCGGCTCTGGTCTCATACTTTCTTGTGTCTCTCTCTAATCTTTCTCAAGCCATGGCACTTCCTATGAGTCCAGGGTTCCATGGGCCAAGAGGATAACCCACTGAGACTACATGACCCCTGGCTTTCTAGATCATGCTGCAAGTGTCTGAAGTCCTGGAATTGCCTGCCTCAAAATGCCACACATTCTTCTAGGGTTTCAGAGCCTCTTTCCTGGAGTCATTTTCTTAAGAGCCAACCTCAACTGCAGTGTGCATATCCTTATTCCTGTTTGTGGGATGGATGGGCACTGGAAAGACCTTGGATGTGCGTCAGTGTGTCTACAGGTATGTGGACAAAGCCCTTCATGGTGCAGATGGAGCTAGGGGTCGGAGGAGTAGGAGGGAAGGTCAGGGGCCAGGAGCCTGGGGCTCACTCTCTATACCATCAAATTCTATCAGAGAACTCCTGAGAACCCAAGAATTACAAATTTATCCAAGTCATTGGGAGGGTGTATTTATCAAGGTAGGAAGACTGAAAATATTTAACTTAACAGTTTCTTAGCTTTGTTTACAACTCTTAAATATATAGATACCAGGTATGTGGGCTTCTAGTTGTACACCTGTCCTGGGCCTTGACCGTGTAAGGGGAGAACCTGGTACTCATTTCTTCTCTTTCTAGCACATTTGAATGTGCCTGCTCATTATGAATAGCAATTACCCTTTGCTAATTTGGTGGGGGAAAAACAGTACAGTGGTCCCTCTTTATCCACAGGAGATACATTCCAAGACCCTCAGTGGATATCTGAAACAATGGATAGTACTGTGACATGTATGTATATATAATGTTTTTTCATATACATACATACTTTTTCACTCAAAGGAAGCATTTTAAGTCTTTTCTTTGGCACATCTGAATTACCAGCATTGCTACCCTTGCGCTTTGGGGCCATTATTAAGTAAAATAAGTATTACTTGAACACAATCACTGCGATACTGCAATAGTCAATCTGATAATGGAGATGGCTACTAAGTGACTAATGGTCAGGGAGCATATATATGCAGTGTGGTGATGCTGGACAAAAGGATGATTCGTGTCCTGGGCAGGACATAATAAGAATGGCATGAGATTTTATCACACTACTCAGAACCTTATGCATTTTAAAACTTATAAATTGTTTTTTGCATTTTTTATTTACTATTTCCAGACTGCAGTTGACTGCAGATAATTCAAACACAGAAAGCAAAGCTAAGGATAAGGGGAAGACTATTGTATCTTACAATTTCTTTAATCTGAATTTTAAACATATGTGGCCATTTTTATTTGTATTTAATAATTTATATCTTTGTTTATCTACTGAAGCTTTAGAGGTTTTCTTAGAAGTTTGTAACAACTATCTCTATGTTAAGGACAATAACCTCTGCACTCTTAACCCTTAACCTAGAATTAAGTATGTGGTGTCTCTCTCCAATCCATACCCCTGGGAAAAAACCTCTTGTGTCCAACAGGCTAGAGAGTGAGAAGCAGGTACAATTTGAGAGAACTCTGAGGGCCCTGTTTAGTGCGAGTCATTAAAGCAATTAGAGGCTCAGAGCCAACCAAAATCAGGAAGATGAAAGCAAAGAAAAGACCAAAGTAGGGCATTCTGAGAAAATTCTGAGAGGATTGGCCACCACTTGTGCCTTGGTTTGCCATGTACAAATTCCTGGACTGGTGAGCACTAGATTCACATAAGGGTCCTGCTGTTGGGCATGCATTGGCATCCAGCAAATGCATGAAGTATAGACTTCTTGAACTAAGCTGTAGTATAACTGAACTGAATGTCCAAAGGCAGAGTCAACCTTTTCCTTAAAATCATCTCCACTCAACAAGGAGATGATCTTATGACACCACCAACAATGAAGTCATTGCTTCAGGAGCCTTCACCCCATTCTTTTGTTCAAACACAAGCAGAAGCTATTCATTTCTTTCAGATAGTAGCCAGTAAAAGCTCTAATTACAAGTTGAAAAGGATAAAATAAAATCATCTGGTAGAATGGTTTTAATTAGAATTTAGTAAGTTGGGCAAGCAATTAGTGCATCTAAGAATGGAGAAAAAATATACATATTTTATATATATATTTATATAATGGTTTTATATATATATATATATATATATATATATATATATATATATAAACTGGGTAACTTTAAAGAATATTGATGCTTAGCTCCCTATCATGAGATTCTGATTTCACTTGGGGATCAGTCTAAATATGGACATTTTGCAAAGCCCCTCAAGAGATGCTAATGTGTAGTCAGTATTGAGAACCACAGAGCTCCACGTACAATATACTGTGAGAGAAGGTTGTAGGAGTGCATTTTAAGAGTGAAAGAGCTCCCCTGAGCTTTGCAAGCTTGTGCCCCTGATGCTCTATTCCAGCCCGTGCAGGTGAACTGGCAGAGTCACTAAGTAGCAGAGTGAAAGACTTCAGGCAGGGTCTCTTACAGGCACTGAGATTTGGGCCAGGCAAGTGAATCTGAGTCTTATTTATCTATAAAATGAAGATGAGGATAACTGCCTGCAGTAACTGCCAGGCTAGCATGAAGACTTTTTAAAAATTGCATTCCAATAACTGATAATTATTTGTTTAAATTGTGTGATCCTTGAAGGCAGAGCCCGTATCTGAATCTCCCTCTATCTGCAGCAAGTGGAAGACATGGCCGGTTCAGTTGTGCAGTAATTGATGCTTCAGTCTCTGAATTTTTTTACTGCTGGAGCCACCTCATAAAAGGAATTTATGTTCTATACCTCTTATAATGCAATAAGCATCACTATCACTCATTAACACCTTGTTACAGTGTTTCTTTGTTAATAGATTTTCCCAGAAAATTGAAGCAAATAGGTTTGAAGTATATCATGGACTAGAGTCTCCCTTGTGGAGAATTGCAAGGCATTTTAGCAAATTTAATCTTTTAAAAAATGTCTGCAGTGATAAAACCTGTTTAAAATTATGTATACCAGCATATTCCAAAATATATTTTAAAGTATATTTAACGGAACACTTTTTAGTATCTAATAGCACTAACATTCTATGGGACTTTTTCTGGGGGACCTCATTTCACTTTAAATTGTGCAGTAAAAAGATGTTCACAAGAAAGAGACCAGTGAATTGGATGACCACTTGGACAAGACCTTGCTATATGCCTGTCATTTGAGAGAATTTGGCAACCAGCTTTCAAACTGAGACATTCAATTTTATCATATTAGCATTTTCTGGGAAATAGATTAAAAAATACTGAAAGCAAAAGAAATTACATTAAGGCACAAAAACTCTTGATTCTGATCGAATTAACCAAGTTCTCCTAGTTTCAGAAACTTCGTCTGTACAATAACGATAATAGAACAACGCTGTGAGCTAGATATTATTTCAGAAGCTATGAGAATAGCTGGTGTTTTTCACCAAATATTTTCCTCTTTGCCTTCTGAGCACAATGTAGGATTGTGTGTCCTGTCTCCCTTGGGGCAGGGTAGGTTAATGTGACTACCACAAAATGAGTTGTGAATGGAACTGAGCATCTGTCACTTTGAGGCAAGAACATTTTATTGCTGGTATGTGTTCTCCAGAGCTATCTATCTAGAATGGCCACTAGATGTAGGCTATTCTACCAGCCTGGGTCACACAAGAAGCAGAGCCCAACTTCTGACCTGTAATGCACGTGTAAAGTTAGGAAAAAATACACTTTCACTGTTTAAGCCACTGAGATTTAGAAGTTGTTGCTGCATCACAACTTAGCTTAACTTGTCTGATTCAAGTGTCAGTAGCAATAATACATATCAGATACCTATCACAGTTCCTGGCTCATAGTAGGTATCAATAAATCTTAAGTCTTCCTTTTCTAAAATCTCTAGATGACTCAGCACACATGTGAACACAGGTTACTCCATCCTGGTGAGCAGGTCCACGCAGGAGAACAAACACACACCAGAAAGTATGTGCAGAGCATTAGATCCTAACCAGTTTGCACAATTTCTGTTTGAGGGATCTGCTTATTTGGGTTCTCTCTCGCTCTCTCTCTCTCTCTCTCTCTCTCTCTCTCTCTCTCTCTCTTTCTCTCTCTCTCTCTATCTTTTTCCACCCTCCACCACACCTCTTTCTTTCTTTTTGTGCCTTATAGGCTCCTAACAAATGATTGGTTGATAAACTGATTGAGTTTCATACTTGGACATGAGCTAATCTTGTTGTTTCTCAAACAAAATGAAAAAGAGCCACAGGGCAGACACCAAAGGCCTCAAGTTGCAGAGAGGGCCCTTGACTCCTTCTGATGTTCTCTCCACCCCCACACCACACTCTTTTCATTTCTTCCCTCTTGAATGGTTTTGGATGTAGTACTTTGTCCCATTTTACATAATCAGCTGCATTTTTACCCCTCTTTTAGGATGAGAGCCCAGCCCTTGTTTGTGTGAGCTTATAAATGCAAAACTGGAAATGTTTCTCGTTAACTTGTTCTGAAGCTCAAATCTCAGAGGAAGGTGAGCTCAGCTGAGGAGCATTCTGTTGGCTCATTGTGCAGGCACTTGACCTGTATTCTTTTCCCATTGAGGAGTGAAAGCAAACCTTTGTTTTCTTAACATAAAGCCCAGGCTAATAAAACACAGGCTGCTTGTACTGAAGACAGGTTTGCCAGGCCTGCTTCCCTTCCTCCCAGCCTTCCTCTCCCTGCAGCTAAGGCCTCAGACATCCACCTGCAGATTAGGCTCACCTGCGGTTACTTCTCCCAATTAAAGAAAACCAAGGAATAGGGAGCCAACGGGCACTCTGACTGCAGAGACAGAGCTCGAATGCAAACCCCTGATGAGTGGGTTTCTGTAGAGAATCCTAGCCTCATTTCCATCCTTGGTTTTAGTTCTAGAAACAGTCTATGCCTCATTTTGGGTCACCACCCTGACCCAGCACCCAATCACTGGGCTCCTGTTCTGCTCTGATCAGCCCCTCCCAGGCACCATACCCCAAATTAAATGTCTCAGTTGAGGCTAGCAATCAATGTAGATTACTTCCTTTTCTCCCTGCAGGCTGCCCAGGGTATCCCCAATTGCCAAGGCGTTGTCCATCAATCATTTATCTCTCAGTCGAGTCTGTTGCCTTCTCTGTGCCTCAAATGCTGAATCCTCAGATGCTACATCATGCCAAGACTGTGATTCGTAACTTTCCTTATAAACTCTACTTCCTACCTGGGTCAGCCTGACCCAAGTGAGATGGGACCTAGTTCAGTGTCCAGCTTTTCCTGGGCTGTACCCCTCCCCTATGCTGTATTTAACTAAGCTAAATCTGGGCAAGATGGGAAAATTGATTCAAAAATAAATAAGTAAATTAAAAATATATATATGGTGGGCGGATAGGGCAAAAATCACAAAGATGAATCTCAAAGAACCAAAGTTTAGGGAACATGGGATGAAGTAATCCAAATTCCTATTCACTAGATGGTGAAAGTCTCTCTCTTCTCTTTAATGGGACTAAGATCACCTCCCTGGTCAGGTTGTTGGAAGAATTACGGGGGAAGTATGTGAAACACCAGTGCAGTACCTGGTATACACACTTTATATGGTATAAACATTGTATTGTTTATCATTGTCATATGGTTGCATACCCCATAATCAGGGCATGGAAAATCAGCTAATCCTGCTGTTTCTCAGAACAAAGTGAAAAGGAGCCATCAAGGGTCCCAAGTTGCACAGAGGGCCCTTGTATTTGCCTCTGTGTTTCCCATTCCACCTGGAGCCTTCTTCATAGCTGCACTGCAGGGAGTATAGAAGAAACTCTTGTCTGGGCCCTCTGCCCTAGGCTGTCATTTGGTTCAATAATGCCACAAATGGGCAAGGGACAGAGCCTGCAGAGGTGTATCCTGGGAGATCAGTATCTGTTCCCAGGGCTACCCAGCTGTTCCACCTTTTCTGAATAGTAGTTAGCTTCAGGGCACCGCAAGGGCTCAAAATGAAATGATCTCCAATCGAATACAGGATTCCCAAGGCAAGTAATGCTATGTAGACTTTCCCCGTGAGGTCAAAGCTCCTGGCAGCCAGGTGTCCCTTCTGCCTTCAAGTGCAATTCTGTCTGGGCTTAGCCAGATGAGGAAGCAAAGGGCAGAAGCCTTGTGCAGTGCTTGTATAACCCTAGTTGATTCTGCAGCAATCATTGTCTGAGTTAGCTAATGGCAGGGTACGAGGACCTCCTGCTGGGATTCCATTACCTTGTAATTTTCAGCTTGTTCACTGTTGCAATAAAGCCCCTCTGTCTTCTCATTCCCCAGCATTCACGTATCATCTCAAGAACTGAAGTATGTAAGATGCTTTCTGCTGAGGATTCGCTGAGATAAGTTATTGAAGTCAAGCAGAGAGGCAGGCTTCCAGCACTGAGCTATTCATCTCAAAATTTATGTTCGCACTTCCTTTTGAAGGTCTAACGTAATCATAAACAATGTGCTTTCTATACGTTTAAAAATTCATAAGTTTCCTGTACAAAGAAGGCGGAGGGGTGAGGAAGCCCCACACTTGGAGCTCATTAGCAATGGGAGCTTGGAACAGCTGATTCATTTTTTATGTAATTTCTAAGAGACTGAGATGCTGCAGTTACACAAAGCCATTCATTGGGGAGGAGTAATGATGTCCACTCATACTCTCATTAACCTGTCCAGGAGTCAGGCCATGTGATTGTCCACCAAATGATCTTTCTTTCTCGAAAACTGCTGTTCCTACTCATTTCTTGTCCTTTGGCGTCTGAGATATGGCCCTTCTCTTCTCTCTGTGAACACAGCTCCCATACCAGTTTTGAGCCTTAACATAATTATCTCATCAGCCTCTCTATCCCCAAGGTCCCCTGCCCATCCCACCCAGCTTGCTGCTACCTGTCCAATCCTTACAAATCAGTGATCTCAAAGCTACAATTGCAGGAGGCTCTTTTAATTGCCAAGGAGAGAAGCAAATTGAAATACCACAGGATGGGATTTGAGGTCCAACCTCTCTGTTTCTCCTTGAAATCCAACAGCACAGATATTGAGAGCTGCCCTTGAGGAGTCCTAGGGAGGCCCCAAGAAGGGAACAGAGTGAGTCATGAGGTGTTTTGGGCTAATGCTCTTTGACTCACTGCTCTCCTCCACCAGACAGCTTCCCAACAAGCCTCAAGGAGTGTGATTTAAGGAGTAGCGATTCTAAAGCACTAATTATTCTAACATGTGGGTTATATAATAGTCCTATTGAGAGGTGAGGTTCGTGCCCTCATACTTTGAATCTGGGAGGGCTTGTGACTGCTCTGGCTCACAGCATATGGCAAAGTGACTTTCTGTGTCTTCTGATGCCCTCATCTTGCTCCTAGAACTCTGAGACTCCACATAAGAAGTCCAATGTCTATGGAGCCAGCCTGTTATAAGGAAGCCCAAACCACATGTAGAGGCCATATGTAGGTGCCATGATTGATAGTCTCAGCTGAACCCAGCCCCCTGAGTCATCCTATCACAGATACCAGACTTGTGAATACAAAAGCCTCCAGATGATTCTAGCCCCCAACCAGTGAAGTCACCCTCAGCCATCTGAAATTTCTCAGCTGAAGGTCCTAGTTGTCATGGAGCAGAGACAAGCCAAATTTATGTATCTACCCAAATTTATGCCCTGCAGAACCTATAAACATAATAGAAGTTTGTGATTTTAGGCCACTGAATTCGGTTTAGTTAGCTGCACAGTAGTAGTTAACTAGAATAAAAAGAAATGATAAAATGCTTTTTCTATACTTCTCCAAATAGATTCTCCACTCTTCTTCTGTGTGCCTGAAATAGTGCTGCCTCTCTCAAGGATTCAAGAGGAGAAAAGTCCTGAGATCTTATTGCTCAGATTATTTTGTCCTTTGGAGGGAGATGAGAAGCCCAGTGACCCTGGGACTCAGGGTAGATGCATTTCAATGAGGAGCCTAGTGGAGAGGAAGATTGCACCACAGAGCGGCACCCAGGGGCAAGACTGTCTGCATTACTGTGGTGGAAGGCCCTGACAGCTGATGTCGCAACAGGCCTAGGCATGAGCTGTGGGTACAGAGAGAGAAAGCTCAGCTAAGAGGAGTGATAGGAGGCAGAATGCCATACAGTCAAGGTTAATATGATCACCCAAATAGATCTGGCACCATTCAGCTCCTGGATATAAAATATTCAAAAATTCCTATTTCGATTCAGTTCTATTCACCTAAAAAGTACCCAGCATTTATGAAACAGGAGGCTATGTGTGGGAGGAAAATATACACATGAGAAAGATGCTATAACCTCAAGTCTGGAGAAATCCTTCTTCTTTCTGGGTACACTATCTCTGGAAAATAACTAAGCTATTTAGAAATATATATGTATGCCTTTCTGGAAACTGCAGACCATAGGAAGCCCAAAGAACATTCTGCTTTAACTTTCTGCCAATTGCAGGTGACTCTTTCTTTATCAGAAAGGAGTGAGGCTGTCCCCTCCCTGTGCATCACATTTAGAGGAGAGCAGAAGAGCTCTAAGCATAAGCTCGGTCCTCAAAAGGGAATCTCGGCCGCACCCGCTGGCTGATCCCACTGCTTTGCCAGCTGGCTGCAGCGGAGGGCCTGGAAAAGCCTCGTTAAACCACACAAAGCTGGCCTAAGAAGCAGCAAAGTGGGTTGCAGCTGCCTCTCCAGCCGTCCTCCTGCTGATTGCCTGTGATCTCCACTCAGCCTGCTGCTGGCACGCCTGCTGGCACAGCCTGTTGTGTTGGAAACCTTATTATTGCAAATTCCCTTTCCACCCTACAGATTCCTTGGAAATTGCAAGGAACGTCTTTGGCCAGCCTGCCTGGAAAGGTCATTGTAGCAGCTACTGGGCCCCACTGTCGTTTCACTCATTCACACACATACACACCTTAAATACTCAAGATCAAAGTAGTCACTTGCCCCTGCTTAACACCTACCAGAGCCAGGCTGTACCCTATGCAGAGACTGATAAGGCTTCATCCCCATAGAGCAGCACCTCTCAAGTATCCCCAGAGGTTTCAATGTAATTGATTTAGTCCCTGGAATCTGTATTTTTATTTTTTATTTCTTGTAGGTTTAAAAAAATTTTTTTTTAATTGAAGAAATAATTTAAATTTTTTTGCCATGTCTACCTCCCCTTTTCCCCCTCCCCCCTACCCTCTGGTAACCACTAGTCAATTGTCCATGTCCCTGAGTCTCTGTTTGTCCTGTTCATTTGTTGCTTTTAGGTTTATATCCCACGTATAAGTGATATAATGTGATTTTCAACTTTTTCTGTCTGGCTTATTTTGCTTAGTATGATTATTTCAAGGCCCATCTATGTTGCTGCAAATAGCAGTATTTCATTTTATTATGGCACGGGTGAGAACAGGGACCCACAGAGCTGAATCAGAGAGAATTAAGAGCCTTTATTAGCTGCCCAGCGACTGACTCTCTACCATGCAGGATTAGAGGAGATCAGCCCCCAGCCTCCAGAGGAGACAACTTATAAAGCCTCTGACTACATTCTTGAATAAGCAAGCAAGCAGATTACAGAAAGTAGAAGTTAGCAGTTAAAGTCTTGCATGAAGACAAATGTATTCGGGGGACTCTCAGAGCAAACAAGGCTAGCAAACAGTTACATTATCTACACCTTGGAATGTTGTATTTCTTCTTGAAACTCACACCTGGAGATATCACCTTTCTATAACTGATTTACTGTTGCTCCTGGGGGCCAGGCCTGGAGATTTCACTTCCCAGTAAATGGAGAATTTCCACTTTTACAATTTCTTTTTTTGGCTGAGTAATATTCCATTGTTTATATGCACCACAACTTCTTTATCAAATTATCTATCATAAGATACATCAGTTTTGGAAGCTGTATTTTTAAAAGCTACCAAGTTGAGATAATGTACAATAGAGGTGAGAACTACTGCTATGACAAGTGGGACTAATATTGGTTGAGAGACTATTCTATGCCAGGCCCCATAAACTATAATCTCTCTCGTTTTGCCTGTAAAATGGTACTAGTGAAGTATCTCCCTTTTGGAGGAGTGAGGAAACTAAAGTTTAAAGAAGTTCAAAATAATTTTCCTATACAGCTTCATACTGACTAGAATGGCTGAAATGAAAAAGATGGACCATACCAAGTAATGGTGAGGAAGCAGCAAAGGGAATTTTTATCCACTGCTGGTGGGAATGCAAAATGGTACAGGCACTCTGGAAAACATTTTGTTTATTATTTATAGAATGAAACATATTCTCCTCATATGACCTAGAATTCCGCTCTGGGTACTTACCCCTCAAAAATAAAAACAAATTTCCACACAGAGAAATTTACTTGAATGTTCAGAGCAAGGTTATAGCCAGAAACCAACCTAAATATACATCAACAGGTAAATAAAAAGACCAATTGCTGCATCCATCTATTATTATGCTACCTAATAATAAAAAGAAGAGAGTACTGGTGCATGCAAACATAGATAGATTTTGAAAACATGTTGAATAAAAAGAAAAAAAAAGCCAGAAATAGAAGAATATATCCTGAGTGATTACGTTTATATCAAGTTCCAAAACAAGCAAACTCATCTAGTGTGGCAGAAGGCGATTTGTGTTGGCCTGGCATTGGGTGTTGAGGAATTGGGGAACAGCCAAAGACCAGGAGGGTATTTTTGGGGTCAGATGGAAATGTTCTTCATTATAATTGTGGTGATGGCTATATAAGTTATAATAAATATGACAAAAATCCTCAAACTTTATATTTAATATGGGTGTATTTTATTGCTATAAATTATTCCTTAATAAAGTTGATTAAAACATAATTTGGGAAGATGAAGCCAGTCAGAAGTTGGTCTGATTCTGAAGCTTCAAGTGCTGCCGCCAGAAGGCCATGTGGGAACAGCATCACCCAGACAGACGGCCCATAAATTGCTTACTCAGGATGGAATTAGGAACTGTAGAATCTGACAAAAGAAAAATTCTGCAATGCTCTAGATTAAATTATAGCAGGCCAGAGTGGTAGGGGTAGACAGGGGGATTTAATCAATGAAAAGAGCTGTGGGCCAAAATTAACAAAATTAACTCACATTCCTGAATATATGTTTAAACTTTGAATTAAGTTCCAGGTGGCTATTTCTGCTTTTATCAAGAGAGAATAGCTGACCACCAGACACCACTGCATCCTGCTTATGTATGAAGTGTCTGTATTGTTACCCACATTCAATCCAAAATCAGATACTTCTTCCTCTTGGACCTGTCCCAGAACTGTTCTCACTTCACCTTCTCTCCACCTCCCTTTATCTATAGCCAGTGCAAGTCTTTCAAAACAATTTATATCTTTCTCCCCCAAACTCTTTGCATAAAAGATCCCCACCAATCTCAGGACAGCAGATGTGCTGTCTTCTCCATCTGTCCCTGCTGCTGGTGGCTTAGACTGCATGCTCTAGGACCTGTTTTTTTTGTTGTTATTTTTTTTGTTTTTTTTTTCTGGCTAGCACATGGCTCGATAAACGCTTTCTTTCAGAAAAACTTGTGGCCTCGAAAGTTTTTGTTTAACAAAGCAAATGTGCTGAGGAAGGAGATGAACCACAAGACAACCAATAGGACACTCGAGAAAAGTGTTTCTGACTTTTCAATTGTGGCAAGCACTCTGAATTTGTCTACTTATCCCTATGCCTCCTAACATCCCTTTCCTCTTGCAGGGAAGAATAAAAGAGTTTCAATCTTGGAAGTTGAAATTGTTTTTATTGGGTCTGGTAGAAAAGTTCCCAAATTGAATCCCCTGGGGAGCTTTTTAAAGCTATTGATTCCTGATTTCACTCTGGATTCACCAAAACAGATCCACAGAAATGAGATTTACAGATCTTCATTTTTAAAAAGCTTCCAAGAGATTTTGATAGTTTGGAGACCACTTTAATGCCATATTTCCTCCCAGCTCTGCTGTATTTCACACAGACATGCATTGCCTCGGGGATATTCTCAGTTTTCTCACCAGATGCAGTAACATTTGAGCCTGGAGAGTTTTCTATGACCAACTTGAAACAGGTCCTGGAATTGAGCCAACCCACAAATCTCCCTTTGAGCTGTCACTCTACTACTCATTGTATGAAAAGTAGCCTCTGTCACCCAAGGCTGGTGATCAAGATTCATGGCACAAGTAGTATTTCCTCCAGGGAGACTGCCAGGGATACAGTCTTTGCAATGTATCCCTTTTCTTTTAAAGGAAATAAAAATTACAAGCAGATTATATCAAGCAAAGTACATTGAAATATGAATTGTAGATTGTTACACATAAAGGAATAAATGGTGTGTTCTTAGAGCCTTCATTGAGTTCTGGAAGAATCAGATTAATGGATGCAAAATTATAGACCTAGAGGATTGCTGTTAAAGCTCTAAATTTAGGTTCATGAAGTTGTTTTATGAAGAGTATATCATGACAATTCTTTGAGTGTGCAGAGCTATATTTTTCAAGTTTTCCTTAATGTAAAACAGCAGAATGCATGTAGCAGCAAGCAAGAAAAGGGCACTCAAATATCTCAGCCCTGGGGTATGCCATTGTCACCTACCTGTGACCTAGTATTTACTTATAAATTTACAAAATATTCTTAGATTCTACATCTTCAGATGGCTCTGAAGATCTAAGGAAAGGTGGTGAGAAACCCATACTAAAGATCTAACTTCCTTCTAACAAGACCGCTTTCAAAAAGAACATGGTTAAAATATGTGCTGATACACACCACTATTGCTCTTAGAGTGATGACAGAGTCCTTTACATGACCAGTGTGAACAGACCCCAGGCTACCTCTCCAACCTCATCTCATAGTCTACTTCTCTTCTCTCCTCTTCAGACAGATGGGCCTTTTTAGCTTCTCCTGCCCCAGGGCCTTTGCTCAAGTTCTCCCCAGCTTCTAGAAAATTTGTTAATTTCTACTCATCATTGAGATAGCAATTTAAGTGTCCCTTCTCTCAGGGCAGTTTCCCCTGAACTTTCTGTGTCCAAACCTCTATTGTAATGGCTCACATGTTATGTAACCCCCTTTGTAGCAATGATCATAATTGTAATCTTGTAATCGTTTGTGTGGTTATTTGATGAATTTCTATCATGGCAGAAACTTCAGTTATTTCTTGTTCCCCTCTAGAACCTCAGTATGCAGCATGGTGCCTGACACATATATACACAAAAACATTTGTTTAAGGGGAAAACGAGGAAGTGAATGAATGAATGAGTGATCATCTAGTGCAAATTTCTCATTTTGAAGATGTGGAAACCCAAGTCTAGTGAGATAGTGATGTGCCTCGGGAAACTTGTTGCAAGTTAGTGACTGAGCTGAGACCAGAACTAGGAGTCTTACATCCCTGAGCTTGGATTTCTTTCTTTGATGTTGCCATTTCTTCTAAGTAAAATAACTTAGCTGAAAAAAAAAATGAAAACAAGCCAAAAGAAAATCAGAGAGTTTTCCACTCAATGGAGTTTTGTGCTCAAAGAGAAAGGATAATGCACAAAAGAAATCATGAAAAGGAGCAGGGGATATTATGAGCAAAGTACTTGATATGAATAATAATGAACAAAAACATTCCTGCTTATTGTTTATCTAATTTTGAATTTTAATGAATAGCAGGATGGTAATTACTCAATTCCTATGTTTATATAAAACCAACACATGAAACCTCACAGTTCGATATTTATAAAGTGTCAGGTTCCCTTAAATACTCAGCTTTGCAATTAGAAGGGGAGCTATTCATTAACATTTTAAACTAGATAAATAAAGAATGAAGTTGTTAATTATTCATTAAAATTTTAAAAACTGGAAATTATACACTCATCTTTTGGGTGTATCCATATCATTTAATTAACTTTGAGTCAAAATGCTACTAAGAAGCATGTATCTACATACCTAGAATTAGATGTAACACCTTTAGCAAACAAGATGATTTAATCAGGTTAACAATTCATATTTATCTTCCATTTGTATTGACTTGTTGCCAGATGTCTGATGGCTTAGAATCAGGAGGAGCTGGGTTTCAGTTATTTTTCTTATGAATGACCTTTGGCCACTTGCTCACCCATTCCAGAATCAATTCTTTATCCATAAAATGGTATTATAATCTTCCCAGGGTTGTTGAGGGGCATTAAAAGACATGAAGTACGTACAATGACTGGCTGAGAGTTGGTATCTCATGAGTCATGATGAGTAGAACACTGCTCTGGCCCCAGCTCTGGCCCAGCTGTATAAAATTAGCATCAGGCTTTCTACAGGTGATGCTCCTAGACCAAAAGAGAAGGTCAGGCTCTCAAATACCAGAAGCTGGTAGTATTTAAGGCTAGAAGGCTCTCTACCTGGTGGTTAAAGACCAGCACTCTGCTGTGAAAGAACTCTAAGCACCAGAAAGGGACCATGCTAGTTTGGCTCACCACTTTATACAATAAGCTTTCATTGATATTTATAAATAAACAACTGTGTGACTGCCATTGTAGCATTGACATCTCCAGATGTTTTCTGCAATGCTCAGACTCTTTCCTCCACACAGGTGACTTATGTTCCCAGCTCTCTCTATCCTTACGGGGTACTGGCACCAAGAGGAAGCTTGCCTCAGAGCCTTATCAGCTGGGGCCTTCTCATGACAGCTACATGCCTCAGAGTTCCAGGACTCCTCATCACTTCATACTTCCTTTCTCTAGTTTTCAGATAAATTTGGGAGCTGACAACATCAGTTTATGCACTGCTGCTGTTCTGCCCTTCTTAGGAAGTACAGACCTCTTAAATCTCAGCACAGTGTCTGGGGCCTGAAAGTTCAATACCCATTTCAAGATGTGAGATGGGATTGGTGCAACCCCTTACCTTGCTTGCTGTCAGCCCATTTCCTTTCCTTTTGTCCAAGATTAACTACAATTTCATTGTCCCAGCAGTTTCTGAGCTTTTCTCTGTAATCTTTGCTCTCCTTCTCTCATAGCCAGCATTCGCTACCATTTGGCAGTGTCCACAAACCAAATGTGGGGCATCCCAGCAATGAGAAGTGAGCAAGAGCAGATGATTGCTTTTCTGCAGAGTGACCTGGCCTCCCCCAGACCTTTGCTTCCTACTTAGTGAACTAAATAGAACAGATAAATCATGTGCTGCCAGAGCCCTAACTGCTTGCCTCCCCTGCTCTCCAGGTATAGGGTCTTAGTACACTGAGAAGAAAGGGGGCAGGGATATCTCAGTTTAGTCCAGGACACCAACCAATGGGACAATTGTCCCTTGGAATGGTACAATTGTAAGTACCACTGTATTTGACATGTCTTTTAATTCTTATGTTTGCCATGCAGGGCCTTACTCAGAAAGAGAGGGTCCCTCTCACAGCTAGCCAGTTCTTAGAGATAAGAAATGACTGTCCTGCAAGTTCATCTTTCATATGCAAACCAACAAACCCAAGAGTCATATCTAACTACCTCCCATATTGGGCTCTTAAACTCCAGGCCAACATTCTCATGCCTTAATCACCCCAGGGCCAGGTACAGGACAACTTGGGGCCATCTTTACACCCTGGAGCCTGCTGAAATTATTCAAACTAGCCAGTCCAAAGTTTTCTTACCCTAATTTACTCATTTCTTTCCACAGAAACTGCAATAAAGTCTTTTGTCCACATTCCCTCTTGTTCTCTCTGCCTCCAGCCTGACCCTGGTGCTTCCCATTTGGTCCTGCATAGTGTGGTGTGCCCTTTCTATTGGGAACTGGCAATCATTCTTTCTTGATCTATTGGCCTTACCACACTGAACAACGATGAAACCTACATTTTAAAATAGCTATTCCCATTTGGGGCTGTATTTTGTTTGAGGCTATATTGTCCCATAATCCAAGCCCTAGAAAAATCTATTCTGACCTTACTGAAAAGAGTGAACTCTCAGAAACTAGCAGCATGAGCTGAATAATTAGCTGATATATTAGATGTACTACAGAAAAACAGCACAAGAAAATATCTTCCAGGGGCAGATGAGGAGCCCATATAATTGGGGGATAGCAATCTCCCACCATAGCACTATGCTAAAGGAACATCATGGTAGAGCACAGGAGTGAAATGAGAAGAATGTTGTGAGATACTGATTGGCAATTAAGATCACCCATATGGTCAACTTTATGGTGGAACCAGGATGTGTATGGTTGTAGCAACTGCAAGCTGAAGCCCCCCTGAGGTGGAATGAAAAACTAAACCAAATCTGAAGAATTCTAAGGGCCACCATGGAGCACATAAAGCCTTGTCGAATGTTTTTGGTGATTACAACGGAGGTGTTGTCATGGGCTGAATTGTGTTCCCCTAAAATTTATATGTTGAAGTCCTAACTCCCAACACCTTAGGATTTAGAGATAGTCTTTTTAAAAATTAAGTTAAAATGAGGTCATTAAGGTACATTTTAATCCACTATGACTGATATTCTTATAAGAAGTTGAATTTTGAACATAGACACATATAGAGTAAAGGCGATGTGAAGACATTGGAAAAGACAGTCACCTACAAATCAAGGATAGAAGCTGTAGAAGACACAAGGACCTAATCCTGCCAACACTCTGATCTTGAATTTCTATCCTCCAGAAGTGTGAGAAGAAAAATATCTGTCGTTTAAGTCACCCACTTTAGGGACTTTGTTATGGCAGCACCAGCAGACCAATGCAGGTGCTGTTCTCATCATTCACTTAGGCATGTTGTGAGAGAGGGAAGATAAGGCTCTAAAGTACAATAGAATGTATCTTATTTTTATTATTTTTTTCACCCAGGCTGCCAATAGGCTCACTTATAGCCATAATTAGTTGTAGATAGCAGTGGCAAGTGAAGTTACCACATCAAAACATGGGAATGGATATGGGTATATTAGCTCTAATCCTAAGAAACCTTTATCTCTCTCAACACCTACATCCTTTGCTCACAATTCTGCCATCATCAAAGGTACCTTTGAAACTTAGAATCCCTAAATCATTAATAAATTCAAAATTTGTATCAACCCTGTCATGCTGTGGCTATGTGAAATGATCAAGTAGAGTTAAAAGAGTGAACCAAGGCTTTTTAGGTATATGCAAATGAGGCTGTAGAAGTTTGGGAGTTATTTAAAATGTAGTATCAAAATAAGTAAATGCTTATGTTCTCACCCATTCTGAAGACTGCACAGTTATTAGAGTAACTCTATACATGGGCCTAATTGGACCTATGGCATACTTAAACAAGGTGAAAGCCAGGTGCTTTAGTATCTGTTTAGAAAATAAAGAGTAACAGCCAGGTTTTAAATCTAAGATAATAATTCCTTAATGACTACAAAGCATGGGCAATAGGAATACTGGCAAGCCACCTGGCACAATAAGAGCTCTGGTCTTGAAATTAGAAAATCTGGACTCACCATCCACTGGTCATTTATCTGAGTCATTTATTCTTCACAAACATCTGTTTTCTGATCTAGAAAAATTAGCTTCATTTCATATGCATTGCTCACATTGTTGAGAGACTCAAATGAGAAAATTATTGCAAAAACACTGGGGGAAGTGCCAAGTGAAGGTAAGGGCTCCTTACTCTTTAAAAGGAGATCATGCCTTCATCTGTAGGATAATAGCAACTTAAACATTTAGAATCATGTAAAAAAAAATGTTAGTACTACCTTATTGCTCTATTTTGGCTTTGACTTTTTATCTTAAGATAATTTTAGACTAAGGTATAGTTTCCATATAACTTTCACAGTGTCCCCTACTGCCAACATTTTGTATAATAGTAAAATTATCAAAACTAAGAAATTACCATTAGTACAGTACTAATAACTAAACTACAGACTTTATTCGGAGTTCCCCAGTTTTTGCATTAAAATCCTTCTTCTGCTCCAAGATCTAATCCAGAACCCCACACTGCATTTGGTTGTCATGTCTCTTTAGTCTCTTCCAATCTGTGACAAGCCTTTCCTGACCTTGAGATTCAGTTACTTCGTAGACTGTTCCTCAAATGTATTTGATGCTTTTTCATGATTGCATCAGGACAGATATTAGCTAATCTTGATCATTTGTTTAAGGTGATATTTAGAGGATTTCTCCATTGTAAAGTGACTATTTTTTTCTATGCATTTCATGAATATTACTTTTGGGGTACATACTTTGAGACTATGCAAATGTTTCTTCTTAAACTTTTACTTACTGGTTTCAGCATCCATTGAATTTTTTTTTTGTAGTTAAGATATAAGTGACATATAATATCATATTGGTTTTAGGTGTACAATTTAATTATTTGATACATGTATATACAGTTGACCCATGAAAGCATGGCATAGTCAGAAATCCTCATATAACTTTTGACTCTCCAAAAACTCAGTCATTCTTGGTATTGACAGAGTTGGTTCTAGGACTTTGTCTGTCTGTCTGCTACTCTTTCCCCCATCGCTCCTCCTTCCCACACTTCCTCCTTCCCACACTTCCTCCTTTCCT